>CM061534.1:123897213-124124807 GCA_030545055.2 Neoaliturus tenellus
AAACTACGTAGTTAATTGAAATATAATTAGATAAATTGAACGTAGTATTAGATTACACATAATAATAAAATATACTCATTTGTACGAAAAAAATAATCACTACGACTGTATTGAGCTTTTGGTAATGACAAAAAAGTACATTTATTAACTCATAATATGCAATAGACCCATGAAGAAGTAGTTAAACTAAATATAATTATTATTTCAAGGTCTACTTCTGTAATAATTACAACTTTGAGCACTTCCAAACCAAAAGTAAACAAATCGTAGGCGGACGACAGACGACAGGTGCCGGTTGTATGTGAACAGTCCCATGGACCGCTACAACCACTACTCCAGCCGGTGCCGTTTACCCAACACCGGCAGCCGGCCTTTGCTGAGGGGGCGCCCGGCATCCCTCGACTAGGCCTAGACCACGGCAGCCGGGTAGTGATTAACCGACCACGACACTTAGTCAGGCAAGTGTCATGCAAATATGAACGGCCCCAAATGGTGCTTCACCCAACAGCCGGTTAAACGACTGCCGACACACGACAGCCGGGTATATGTGAAACCGGCCTAAGTAGGCCTACTCTACAAGAGAATTGACTTAATCTAACCTCACCATACACCAAACCTAACCTAAACCTGACAATCCCCCCTTTCCCTGGGACTGTCGAGGGGAACTACATAAGTGATTGATAAAGAAGTAGTAACTTGCTGTACTGTATTTTTGTGCTAACTAACGTAGACCTAAACTTATATGTTAATTTGTTTTTTAATCAAATGGTAACTCTCATCTTACCTTAAAATGGGTGATTTGTATAGTAAAATAAACTGTAATTTAAATCAAACTTAGGTTTTAAATACAGTTTTTGTTGGTTTGTAATCTTTAATAATTTATAACATCACAAATAAATAAGGCCCACACAGAAGCTGTTAACCATTTTACAGTATGGTTGATGGTTGACTCTTCCCCCTCACAACCGTTTCATTCCACTCCCTCTGAGACTCACCACACCACTCACAAAAAGGAGCCCTTTCATAAAGTTTCATAAACACTAATACCCAGTCAGTGGTGTTGTTGGAGGCAGATAACTTGTTATCAGTCTAGGTTATCAGTGCGGTCACAAGACAAGACCACTAGTAGTGATGGGCGATTCGCGAACGAGTCGTTCAAATTGAACGAATCAACGCGTGAATCAAACGAATCATGACTCAATTTCTAAAAGAGCCGATTCGTGCCGCGAATCAAATACAGAATGTTTCTTGCTTGCTGGTGGTAGTTCGTTCGGTTCGTTTCGTTCGCGAACCAAATGAGAATGCTGCATAGTGTTGTCGTTGTCATCGGTTCGCGAATCGTGATTGATTCAATTGTGTACAGCCACAGTGCTAGGTGGGTTTCGTGGGGGGGGGATGGTTGAAGTAGAAGGAGAAGGAAGAGATAAATAGAGAATAGCTGATAGCCGAAGCTCTAGACGCTCGCTCATTGGTTTATGTTTGGGCGGGATGTTTTGGTGAGGTCCCACAGTTCTGTTCAAATCTGTCACCTTCTCTGTTTCTTTAAACGACTTATTTACCGCAAAAACCGATTCGCGAATCGGTAATGTGTTCCATATTTTGACGATATATTGATATAACTTATAGTTCGGTTCGCGAATAAATACATATGCTGATAACTATCATAATTTATAATTATATAACTCTGGTATGATTGACAGCAAAATAAAAATATTATCGGTGAGAGGGAGAGGCTGTAGGCCTACAGTAGGAGAAGTTCAGTGTTCAAAATAGGACAGACAATGTATTTTATTTTTACCCAAAACATTTTGCTTCTAGACAACAGTGTTTATTACACAGGCGTAATTTTCAGTTAATAATTGCTGTTTATACAGGGTGTTCGGAAAAAACGTTTCAGGAATTCAGGAGGTTATTGCCCACATCAAAATAAGCAAAAAAGTTCCTGTAAACATATGTCCTAAAATGCTTCGTTAACCCGCTAGCCGCCATTTTGTTTTTTACACTAAATAATTTTTATTTCCGTAATGGATCATTGTATTAAATTAATATTTGGCATGCACCTTCATCATAGCAATACCCATTTTAAAGAAAAAGTTATTTTTTTCCAATGTATATTTTCAAAATGGCGGCCATTTAAAATTTTAAACTAAAATATCTCAAAATCGGTAAATTTTATTAAAATTTTATTAGACACAAAAAAGTTGATGAATTGAATTATCTAACCAATGGTACCAAGTTTGTAAGGATCCGACAACAAATAACGGAGTTATTGAGATTTTTCTGCTTAAAAACATTGATTTTTGCATTGCAATTAATGCAAATTAAGGTAATTTTAATGAAAAATCTCAATAACTCCGTTATTTGTTGTCAGATCCTTACAAACTTGGTACCATTGGTTAGATTATTAAATTTGTCAACTTTTTTGTGTCTAGTAAAATTTTTATAAAATTTACCGGTTTTGAGATATTTTAGCTTAAAATGTTAAAATGGCCGCCATTTTGAAAATACAAATTGGAAAAAAATAATTTTTTTCTTGAAAATGGGTATTTTTATGATAAAGGTGTATGCCAAATATTAACTTAATACAATGATCCATAACGGAAATAAAAATTATTTAGTGTAAAAAACAAAATGGCGGCTAGCGGGTTAACGAAGCATTTTAGGACATATATTTACCGGAACTTTTTTGCTTATTTTGATGTGGGCAATAACCTCCTGAATTCCTGAAACGTTTTTTCGAACACCCTGTATAATGTCAACAGAGTGAATACACTCTACATACAGAGCCAGAAAAAATTTCTTAACATAATTTTTGTTTTCATAAAATTTAATGATTACAATGTTTCAAGTTGAAAGTAAATTAATTAATTTAATGCAGCGGGGTCTGGGAAGTGAGGAGCGAGGAGGGGGACAGACGGAAGCGGGACAGACGGAAGAGACAAGGAGACAAATCGCAAATAGGTCAAGTTCGACGACCTTGGGTACAATAAGCATGACAGCTGGGCAGAAGCGTCAGCTGATCAGTCGACAAATTCTTCTATTGGCTCTTTCCTTCCTCTTCACTTTCACTTCGCGCGGAAGTTTTAGCGTCTGCGCATGCGCATCATATCACCACAGTCTTTACTTATTTTGTTTCGTGAATCGAAACCAATTGGTATATGGAACTATCGGTTCGCAAATCGAACATTGACGCTGGACATGTATTAAAGAGAAAAGACAGAATCAAATAATCGATTACAACCGATTCTATATTGGGTTTAGGAAGCAAGGAGAACCCGTTGATTTGAATACAATCGGTTCGCGAATCGATTATACGTCTGACACGTATTGTAGGGGAGGGGGAGCGTCCAATAACCGTTTGCAACCGATTTCGTAGCGTTTAAATAGCACGGAGAAACAACTGAATCAAACGAACGAAATGAATCGGTTCAATTTTCGATTCTTTGAAATTGAGTGATTCAAACGAATCGATTCACCAAGAAGAGCCGTTTTGCCCATCACTAACCACTAGTCCACTAGTCGACTAGTCACTACTCTACTCAGTACTCACTACTAGTCACTAGTCAGTGCCAGTCTGCCAGTACCAGTGTTGCCAGACTGGGTTTGCCCTTTTACCCGCAAAGTCCCAATGAAATCCCCGGTTTTACCCGGTAATTTGGCTGTAATCCCAAAAAATCCCCGGTTGGACTAAAAATACCCAAATGTCGTGTAATATCTTGGAAACAGCAAAGCAATTACCCGAAACCTTACACAATACACCTATGTCACATTACATACCACAGGAGACAATCCAATCCTCATTAATGATGTCATTGATTTTAGATTATAGACGACTAGACTCTTTCATCTGAATGATATATAGGGCACCTCAATAAGTTGGTAAGCGTGGCAGGTCTATTACTATTTTCGATTTTGCACTATTTAGAATGATTAACCCCTTTAACCTCTATTATGGAGATTTATTATAATTATTTAACAACTTTGAGGATATTAACTGTCGTTCTTGTTTACACTGAGGAAATACGAATGTTGAATACTCAGAATTAGTTATGATTTGAGCTCTGATCGGCCACTGTCGCTGATCAGTGATCACCATTAAACTATATGAAACAGCAAAATCGGTACAGGAAGAGCATATCTACTTTTCAAGGTCTGCTAAAACCTTTTTTGTTTGTTTTGGATATGAAATGTTACAACTAAAACAGTTAGTTGTCAAGTTGAGTTTTTTATGGCTTGAAATGAATTTAATTAGGCCTATGGATGTAGATTGACCAAATTTACAAAAAGAAAACAAAACTAATCTGATTTGAGACGAGCCCTTTCACACAATCCCTACTACAGATGTCTACTTAATCCCTACCATAGATGTATTTTCTCAATTATTGTTAACAATTCTTAAATATCAGTGGGGAATTAGAAAACTACTGTCATTAATAGGTAATTTTTTGAAGAAGAGAAGTTTTTATTGTTTACTAAATCTAGTGCACTGTGCACTCAATGGCTCGCTGAAAATGTGTTGCATAGTTTTTGCAAATTTACTATTACAAAATCTACTCAAAGGAGAATCAATTTTATGAATTTGGAACAATATTTTCTTCGCCTTGCTAGCATGTTCAAACGTAGGCGACAAATTTGAAGTTTTCTTCTTTTTATAAAAATTGTCTTAAACCACTACAAGATGGGAGGACTTTGGCTGGATTGATTTATACAAAGTTCCTTTCAGTGAAGTGTCAAAAAGATTATTGGAACCTTTGTGTATATATGTTTAAATTCCTTACTTGTAAAGGTTGAAAAATAATCTCCAAGAAAAATAATTATTGTTTCCTGCAACTTTGGTACACTAACTTACTGGTAACAAAGAGTAAAATAGTCTTTTTTAACACTTTTAAAAGTTATTTACTTGGAGTAGCACCATTTTCCTCCACACCAATTGCCTCATGGAAAATACCCGATTTCGAGGGTCAATCCCCGCAACTTGGACTCAAAATCCCCGGTTTTAACCCGGTTTTGTGTTAATCCCCGAAAATTACCCGCACAGCCACCAAAATACCCGAAAAACCGGGTAATTACCCGGTTTCTGGCAACACTGGCCAGTACTGTACTAACTAACGACCAGTGTTGCCAGACTGGGTTTGCCCTTTTACCCGCAAAGTCCCCCATGAAATCCCCGGTTTTACCCGGTAACTTCGCTGTAATCCCCGAAAAAATCCCCGGTTGGACTAAAAACACCCAAATACCGTGTAATTTCTTGGAAACATCAAAGCAATTGCCCGAAACCTTACACAATATACCTATATGTCACATTACATCACGCAGGAGACAATACTCATTAATGATGTCATTGATTTTACATCTATGAAAAATCACATTTTACACAGAATGTAAAATCTATGTAAAATTTTCTATGAAAGACTATAATAGACTCTTTCATCTGAATGATATAATAGGGCATTTCAATAAGATGATAAGCCTGGCCGGTGTATGGTGTATTACTATTTTCGATTTTGCAATATTCAGAATGATTAACCCCTCTAACCTCTAATATTATGGAGATTTATTATAATTATTTAACAACTTTGAGGATAACTGTCGGTCTTATTTTGTTTACACCGAGGAAAATACGAAGGTTGAATACTCTGAATTTGTTATGATTTGAGCTCTGATCGGCCACTGTCGCTGATCACATTGAAATGAAACACACATGAAACAACAAGATTGGTACAGGTAGAGCATATCTACTTTCCTAGGTCTGCTAAATAAACCTTTTTCGCGTGTTTCAGATATAAAATATTAAAACTAAAACAGTTAGTTGTCAAGTTGAGTTTTTTATGGCTTGAATTGAATTTAATTATGAAGGTAGATTGACCAAATTGTACAAAAGAAAACTTAACTAATCTGATTTGAGACGAGCCCTTTCACACAATGTAGAATATTAATTTAGAATTACTGTAATCTTAAATCATTACCTGAAATAATATTTTTTGAAAAGTTACATATTGAATTACAGTCTATTTAATCCCTACCATAGATGTATTTTCTCAATTATTGTTAACAATTCTTAAATATCAGTGGGAATTAGAAAAACTACTGTCATTAATAGGTAATTTTTTGAAAAAGAGAAGTTTTTATTGTTTACTAAATCTAGTGCACTAAATGGTTCGCTGAAAATGTGTTGCATAGTTTTTGCAAATTTACTATTACAACATCTACACAAAGGAGAATCAATTTTATGAATTTGTAACAATATTTTCTTTGCCTTGTTAGCATGTTCAAACCGTAGGCGACAAATTTGAAGTTTTCTTCTTTTTATAAAAATTGTCTTAAACCACTACTAGATGGGAGGACTTTGGCTGGATTGATTTATACAAAAAGTTCCTTTCAGTGAAGTGTCAAAAAGATTATTGGGACCTTTGTGTACGTTTAAATTCCATACTATTGTAAAGGTTAAAAAATAATCTCCAATATTGTTTCCTGCAACTTTGGTACCTACACTAAAACTTGTTGGTAACAAAGAGTAAAATACCCTAGTCTTTTAACACTTTTTAAAAGTTATTTTTACTCGGAGTAGCGCCATTTTCCTCCAGACCAATTGCCGCATGGAAAATACCCGATTTCGAGGTCAATCCCCGCAACTTGGACTCAAAATCCCCGGTTTAACCCGGTTTTGTGTTAATCCCCGAAAATTACCCGCACAGCCCACCAAAATACCCGAAAACCGGGTAATTACCCGGTTTCTGGCAACACTGCTAACGACTAAGGCTAAGGACTAACTAAGGCTTCTTTTTCTTTACCGAAGCAATTCTTTTGGTGTTAACCCCTGAAGGAAAGGAGTGGGGATATAAGATGACTGTAGGCCAGGCCAGGGCCAGGTGAGCTCATAGATATATACTAAACACCAGGTGTTTATATATATATATATATATATATATATATATATATATAGTATATAGTATATAGATATATACTAAGATCCAGGTGTTTAGTATATATCTATGGGTGAGCTACATCCCATAAGAGCAATGGTGTCACTTTCTGCGACATCCGTGGATGTCGCCATAAAGGTTTTGTCGGTTAAAAAAATGTTAAAAATTCAACATTTTACTCTTTCTTTGCTACCTGCAAGTGTTGCCAACACTGCAGAAAAAACCAATTGTTATCGTTCGAGTTGGAAATTTTTGTCTCGACTAGCCTATTACTAAAATAAGGAGTTTCAAAGCAAACTAGGGTACAATTTATGGTTTTAGATTTAACTTGATTGATAATTTGTAATTTGGTCATTGCGTAATGGTTTGTTATCAACTAATAATACAAATTTAAAATAGAGTAATATGGTGTCGTTACGATAAATATCATACCCATGGCAAGACTGGCAAGCATGCTTCATTCTCTTTTTCAATCAGCTATATGTAATGGTAAATATCAACGAGATTAAATAGATATAGAGTGCTCACCACATGTTAATTTTGTGTCCCTTTTTGATTTGCGCCATTTTACCCATGATTCCCGCCGTTTCCTTGGCAACCATCCCACACTTTACTCTTGTTTCCTTGGTTACTAGTTTAAGCTATTCTGCTTTGTCGCTACAAGCTTCAAAAATTACTGATGATATTTTTAAAACATATGTTTATTTGTTGTTTGTTTTTAAATTAGTTTGATTTGATGGTCTGTGAGCAGGCTATTGAAGTTGGTTACCATAGAAACGTGTGGGTAAAATGGTAAATTACTGTTGGAAAAGTGTAAACAAAGGACTGGTTACCAAGGAAACGGCGGGAATCGTGGGTAGCATGGCGCCAGTCAAAAAGGGACACTTTTCCCTATCTGGTGAGCACTCTATATCTATTTAATCTCGTTGGTAAATATTATAACGTAACTTGACTTCCGTTTTATTTTCGACGCTTTATATCCGGAACACAAAAAAAGATATTCAGCTGACCTGGGAAGAAGTTATGCTTCTTCCTTTACAGACCTTGGGGATAAGTGACGACAGTGTCACCAACCTTGCAAAAGCCGATCTTACAAGCAATGCAAAAAATCGTGCTTACGAGGACAGAGGTCAGATAAGTTAAATGATACGAAGGGCAGTTATAAAAATAATTTATTTTATGTAATTGTTTTACAATAAAACGTGTTTGATAATAAAATTTTGTTTTGATTTGTTTTACAATAAAATTTTAAATACCTTTCCGTCAGCAGTTCCAAATTAATCCAAGTTGTTACGTGTTTCGGCTTATCGCCATCTTCAGACTAAGTACAGGAAATGCATTCACAATTAATTACGCTTCGTCAGTTATTAAAAAACAACACAAAACACATACAGTTTATAGGGCCGCATTTAGACAAACGGCTCCCCTAGGCACACAAAACAGTTGCAATATAGAACAGCCCTGCCGCAATACCGGTCACAAAAGTCCCGTCCTTCCGCAGCTTATTGCAATTTTTATATTAAAATAACCTTAATTTGCATGAAAATTCTAAATCAATGTTTGATACAGAAAAATATTAATAACTCAGATATTTTTGTCATATCCTTATATATAAACTTGATGTGTAATTGGTTAGGTAGGTAATTTATTTTATTAACATTTTTGTCTTCTGTAGAATATTGATAAAATATACCGGGTTTGAAATATGTGAGTTTTAATGGCCACAATTTGGAAAATACACATTGGGAAGAATATTTTTTTCTGAAAACGAAAAATGTTGATAACAGTTTATGCTAAATATGGACTTATATATGATCTGTTACGGATATAAAAATTATTTAGGGAAAAAACAAAATGGCGGATAGCGGATAAACAAAGCCAAAATTGAAAAAAAATCTTGAAAATTTTTTATTTTGATGTGTAGAATAAGAATATGCATAAATAGTCACTGGTTTTTGTGACATCCTATACATACAAAAATATATCTATATCTATTTAAATGGAAGTTGGGGGGGAGGATGTAACACAAGTTGTGTTTAAACATTCCCAGAATTAAAATCCCTACAACCACATACTCGAGTGAAAGCTCTTGAGGTGAAAACTCTAGAAAAATTGAAGATATATCACCCTCTCCAATCGTTTATGAAACAGAAACCTTTAAAATTTGCTGTGGTAGCTGAAAATTCGGATACCTTCTTTAGTTTTTGTAGTCTAGGGCCTTAAGGGTGTATCTGTTCTGAAATTTTATGAAAAATCGTTAGTGCGGAATTAAATTCTCTTCAACTTTTGTAATTGAGGCTTTGCTCTCTCTTTTATAGTTGGCTCACTAAATCACTTTAAAGTTGAAAGTTGGTTTTTGGATGTCGAAAGTAATACAGGTTGTTCAAGCATTCCCAGAATTCAAAACCCCATCAACCATTTAGGCCCCACATGATTGAAAGCTCTTGACGTGAAAACTCAAAAATAATTAGAGTTTGTTTCGGCCCTAGTCGTCTTCACCATATTATTCTCATAGAATCTACTTTTTAGTGACGAACACATCATTACGTTTAGGAATAATTAACTTCCGGCTGTTTTCATTTAAAGTAAAAATTGATAATATAGTCCGTTTTTTTAAACCTGACCCTTCACGAGAATATTGGGGTGGGGGAGAGATTTAAATTGTAAACAAAAAATGTAAACTGTAAACAAAACATTTAAACTCGTGAAAAACATTTTCGAGTATCAGATTTCAGCAAATAACGTTTTACAAGTCATAATGTCTTTCAGTAACTCCTAGTCAGCTGTTATATTTTTAAGCCAAACCTATTCCTTGTTAAAAAGAAACAGTTCTAAAATAAAACTGGTTAAAAAACAACTGCTACCAATAATATTGTAAAACTGATACACAATATGTTGTGATGTCAAATTACCAGCTGGTATGCAACAGTGAAATAAAACAAAAACAACAAAAAAAACTAACAAAAAACCCAAAGGGCTCCAGCCAATGGGATATTAGCAAGGATAAACAAACCCCCACCACCATATCTCTCGGTACAAGGATCAGGTTTGAAAAAAACTGACTATAGTGAGGAAAAATTAATAATAAAAAATAAAGGATATTAGACTTGAGGTGGTGCGAAAAATATTGTTGAGTTTCACCGTAAAACTAGAGCTACAGTTAGTGTGGTCGTAAGTAACGAGCGAGCAACTAGAACTCTTAGAAATGGATTAGATCATACTGATTTCTTAAAATTGTTAAAGAGTAGTATTGCCCAAGAGTTGAACCAGGACACTCCCCCTGAATCTGCAAACCAATTGTCTCCTGCCTCGAACTCCCACACGCTGGAATCTCCTAAGTCACCGACCGTGCCGCGTACTGCTGCTGATGCTGCCTTCCCATCGCCTCATCCTGCTGGCCTCCCTACATCACCATGTGTTGCTGCCTCATCACCATACCCGATCGATGACTTCTCGCCCCAGAAAGGTGCACTCATCGACCCTCTGCTTTCACCAGTCAATATCAACCCTGTGAGTGTTGTGCCAAGTGAAAAATGCATAGTGAATAGTGAGCTCCAAGTAAGCACTGAAGAGAAAAATGTTTTTTTAGCTCCTGTGTAAAAAGTAATATTAAGTTAGATGATAAGAAAAAAGATTATAAGATAGAATCAAATCAATCTAATGGCATAAAACTATTTCATCAAAATATCATGGATTTAAAGTCGCGCATTGAACCATTAGAAGTATCTGTACAAGAAACAGATCCAGATATATTAATCTTGACTGAACATAATATGAAACAAATAGAATTAGAGTGTTTGAATATTGATCACTATGTCACAGTTTCTCACTACTCACGCACCACTACTTCTGGAGGTGGTGTTTTAATTCTGTCACGGATTGGTTTGAATGGAAGGCATTTGGCTTCTCCTTTTATAGAGAAACTGTGTGAGGATAAGTTATTTGAATGTTGTGTAGCGAAATTTAAAATTAATAAATTTTGTTTTCTATTAATAATTTTGTTTTCTATTAGGAGTTTATAGAAAGCCTCAGTTCAAAACAAGGGAATTTTTGGATAGGTTAGATTTATTAATTGGGTTTCTTTTAAAGATTGAAAAATATGTTATTATTTCAGGAGATTTCAATATAGATTTGTTAGAGGATTCTCTCTATCCTAAAAATTTAAAAAAAAATACTTGTTAGTCAAGGAATGAGTTTCTTGATAGATTTCCCAACTCGTATTACCGAAACATCACAATCATGTATTGACAATTTTTTTACCAATATTAATAAAAATGAACTTCATGCTTCGGGTTTAATAACATTGTTGTCAGACCATGATGCACAGGTACTAGAGCTTTTAAATAGGAAATTGGTGAAAAATAATCATTATTATGTTACCAAAAGAAAATTTTCATCTGAAAATATTGAACTTTTTAAAACTTTACTAGATAAAGAAGACTGGTTATCAGTGTTCTGTTCACCTGTACAGAAAAAGTATGACTGTTTTAATTCAATTTTTCAGTATAACTTTGAGATATGTTTTCCCATAGTTACTGTAAAACAATATCACAGAAAGAATACATGGCTGACAAAGGAGTTGAAAGAGGAAAAAGAAAATTTATTTTATTTGAGTAAACGTGCAAGAAAAGATAAATCAGAAACACTTAGGAACGAAGTTAAACTTAGAAATAAGCTGTATAATAAGAAGTTATTGGAGGCAAAGAGAGAATATTTTGACTGTAAAATAAAAAATTCTGATAATATTTGTAAAACTACATGGAGTATTGTAAATGGTGAGGTCAAAAGAAATTCCAAACAGTGTTATGATAATATAGTTTTACATATTAATAATACACTTGTTAAGGATCCGATACTTGTAAGCAACTCTTTCAATGACTATTTTATCAATGAAGTAGATAATGCACTCAAAGATCTCCCTCCGATAAAGCCCAGTGGTAATAGCATTAACTTTCAAACAGTAGCAAAATTTCAATGTCCCCCTTTAGAAGAATCTGAAGTAATACAAATTATTGACGGTTTGAAAAACAAGTGGTCTAGCGGCTTTGACGATTTACCAGTCAAGGTATTAAAAAGAATCAAATTCCAGCTTGTCAAACCGTTATTGCATGTAATAAATTCTTCTTTTATCAGTGGTGTATTCCCTGAAAATTAAAAGTTTCCAAAGTTATTCCCATTTATAAAAAAGAAAGTAAAATGGACATGCAAAATTATCGCCCTGTCTCAATCCTACCTTCGATTTCAAAAATCTTTGAAAAAGCAATGTACAATCGTCTTTACACACACCTTGATAAATACCAACTTTTGATGATGAACAACATGGTTTTCGTAAAAATAAATCAACTTCTACAGCTTTAATTCAATTTACAGAGTCTTTAATAGACTCAATAGACAAAAATGAACAGACAGTTGGAATTTTTATGGATCTGACAAAAGCTTTCGATAGTATATCTCACAGTTTACTTCTTCAAAAACTGAAAAATCTGGGAATTGATAAAAATTATCTGCAGTGGTTTGACTCCTATTTATCGGGTAGAACACAGTTTGTTGAAATAACCAAAATGAAACAAAATAAATTGATCAAATTTAAGTCAAATTTGCAGTTTATTAAAAACGGAGTTCCACAAGGCTCAATTTTGGGTCCTCTGTTGTTCATTTGTTATTTGAGGGGTATGCCCGAATGTTTAGATAGGCACATCAACATAAAACAACAACTTTTTTTGTATGCGGACGATTCCAATTTGATATTGTCCGCTAAAACAGAACCAGAACTTGAAATAGCAGCCCACGTCAACCTCTCAAAAATTAAAACTTTTTTACAGAAAATAAATTGATTTTGAATACCAATAAAACTAATTTCATATCGTTTCACACAAAACAAAAATCGAAAGAATCCCAATCCCTTTATTGGATTTGGAGTTGGAGAGGTTAGACGATACAAAATTTCTTGGTCTGGTGATAGACAAAACTCTCAGTTGGGATTTGCATATCAATCACATAGTTAAAAAAATAAATTCAGGAATCTTTGCTCTCAAGAAAATGTCATATTTATGTAATTTATCCGTATTAAAAACCATATATTTTGCTCACATACACTCTCATGTGGCATATGGCATCAGTGTGTATGGAGGGACATCAAATCAAAATTTAAAAAGATCCTAACTTTGCAAAAGAGGGCAATAAGAATTATGTTACATTTGAAAAATGAAGATTCTGTTAAACAACATTTTAGTAACTTAAATATATTAACAGTTCACAGTCTATATATCTTGGAGTGCATTATGTACACAAAATCAATCAATGCCAATTTAAAAGCAATTCTGACAATCATTATTATAACACCAGACATAAGCATGAAAAGGTGATCCCTAGCCATAAATTAACATTTTTCACTAAGAAAACCTCCTATGCTGGAATAAAGTTTTTAAAATTTGTGCCAAAAGAAATAAAAAATATTGAAGAAAACAAAAAATTCAAAAATAAACTAAAGGAATTCTTATTAGAAAAAGCCTTTTACTCGATAGAAGAATTCTGTAATTTAACTTATAATGAAAATGTATAGTTTATTTTGTTTTATTTATGTTTAAAGTGTAATCCTGTACTGTAGCTTAAGCATGGAAATAATTTATCCTACATTGACACTATTTATTGTACATCTGTGCATGAAATGAATAAAGAATTTTTGATTGATTGATTGGTGAAAGAGCTCACCTGAAGTGTAAAACATTTCTCGGGTTAGCATTGCATTTTGATGACCGTTGCGGGGATTCCTGCTGACAACAATAAATACAACCGGCTGTTAGGGGGCGTCCATAAATTACGTCATCTGAAAATAGAGAGGGGGGTCCAGATTGAAAATGACTGTAGGGTGATGTGCAAGGGGGGGGTCGGGTTTGGTATGACGTCATTTTAAAATTGATGTTTTATATGAAATTTTGACGTTAAAACAACGATAAATTCGTACACAATTCAACTATTACAAAATTATTATCTAAGAAAATACATTAGACAATTTTTAAGTGTTGTTTTATAGTTTATTTTTTTCATTGTGAAAGTCATTTTGGCTTATTTCTGAAGGTAAATTTAGATTTGATTTGTCAATGTTTTTAGTTTATCCGATAGAGTTCCTCGTCAGACTGAGGTAAGTAGGAAAAGCATTATTTTTACTTAACACGAAGGTTTCTTAAAAATGACGTCATTTTTCTGAGAAAGGGGGGAGGGTCAGACAAATTATGATGGTAGGATGATTTTAGGGAGGGGGGGGTCCAAAATTAGCCAAAAAGCGATGACGTAATTATTATGGACGGCCCCTTACTGGCGCTGACGCCCAACTAAAAGCATTGACTATGTACACTAACGTGAATAGACCTCTCATCCAATTCATTTAGTTTGAGGCAAAAATTTGGAAACGCGGTGTACACGGCACCAGATGAGTCGCTGCCATCGATCTTGTTATTATTCAGCTGAATTTACCGTGCTGCAAAAACACTTTACCAAAACACAAAAATAACTGTCAGTTATAAATAGTATATTTCATAACAAGAGTGGAAAGTGTCTTTTCCGGGCCGAGATCGAGTTTAAGCGCGAGGCTTTGGCCGAGCGCGGAATTTCGATCAAGGCACGGAATAACACTTTCTACTCGAGTTATGAACGATATTTTTCATCACACTGTAGATAATTAATAATAGTAATTAATTAAATAATGCAAGTTTAAGAAACCACCTATGGGTGCTCAATTGATTTCCGCAGTACAATGAAAACAGTGATTCTGTTTTACACAGCTGATTACATTATTGAGAACAGCTGATTTAGGGAATAATATACTCTTAGCACTGCTAGCGCTACTTGTGTCAGTAATCATAACTAATTACTAGTGTGGGAAAATCAACAGCTGATTTCCCTCTCTAGAGTGGGAAATAGTTATTTGTGCTTCTAGGGACTAAAGTACAATGTTTTCTCCCTGAAGGGAAACTGTTGTCGCCCGAAGGCGAAGCCGAGGGCGACAATTTCCCTGAGGAAGAAAAGTACTTTAGTCCCTTGATGCACACAACATTTTTCCTCCACCTACACGAATAAAATTTAGGCCTACCGTAGATAATTTAACTTTACCTTCATATGATCCCTTGCTCCGTCAAGCTGGATCTGTCACATCAACATAAAAAACACACAAGGTAGGCCATATCAATTTTGAAGAACACGAAAAAAACAAAATATAATTTAAGCCTAGTCAAAAGTTTTACACTAATGTTTTGGACTTCTTAGGTTAATAGCCTACCCAAGCAAAATAATGTAAACAAACACCTACACTGCCACGGCCATCTCTAATACTAGAGATGCTGCTCACCCACTGCTGACTGAATGGTCATCAGCAGTGGGTGAGCAGCAGCTACAGCTGCTATTAGTCAACAATGAGTAACGAAACAAATACAAGTAACAGCTGACTGTGGCTCATGTTCTTTTTAATCTCTCTTTTAATGTTATTCTTATGTAACTAACTTTAGCCCCGTGGTACGAAAAAACTCGAGTTTTCCCTAGGTAGAAAGATTAAGTATTCAAGTCACATGGGATAGAAATTAGTACTTTACTACTCTATTCCAAGGAGTAAAATATGGCTTTAGATAGTAGGTGGAGGAAAACGGATTTTCTACACTCTCAGCTGGTGATGAATATAGCTGTTTCCCGTACAGTGTGATGAAAATGTTTCGTCCTTAGTTGAGAAGAGTGGTGTAATACTGATTTATCTATCATATGTTATGTGTACTTCCATGTATAATCATTCATTGGAATGTTATAAATTTGAATATTATTTATTTACTGTTACAATTGTTTTTCTTGTTGTTGTAATTATTTTTACTGTTATTGTTGTCATTTTGTCGTTGTTATTGTTGTTAACATATTTATAGTTGTTACAGCTGGCATGTTAAAAAATCATTGTTATATTTTTCACTTGTTTTGTCAGTTGTTTCTTGAAGACGGTCACTGAACTAATCACAAACTAGTCTCCATAAGAATGTGAATGTATTGTTTATAGTTCATTGTTATTTTACTTGCTATATATTAATGCTATAATATAATTGGCTTAGGCTGTTTTATAGCATTTTGTAATAAATTAAATAAAAAAAATAAATAAATGTACGTCGCATGAGATCGCACCACCGTCAATACGCTTCACACACGCCTATGCTATGAGAAGTCTACCGAACTCACGTTAGTGTGAAAGGAATACGTATGATATAAACTGTTACTTACAATAATCTGTTTCGTAGCTTTTGAAAATAAATAAATAAATAAATAAATAATAGTAAAAAGTAACTGTGATATTAGATTGGACTATAGATTTTACAGTTTGAACAATAAAAATCACGATTTAATCTGGACGTAGTAAAGACTTACAAAACAAAACCTTCTTATAGAGGTTGGTAAACAGGTAATACATAGATATTCAGTTTTCAGCTTCCAAAAAGCCGGACAAATGGACTGGTTCTAAAAAATCCGCCCGGACGATTTTTTAAGCTCTAAAAAGATGACATGTCCGGGGAAAAGAGGACGTATGGTAACCATACCTCTGGGCCTAGTAGGCCTAGTGGGAAATGCGTTACTGACAGTTTACAAAGCCGACACCGACATGGACACAGTTTACGAATAAATTCACACGATAGACCTATCACTTTTTGCAGCGACATTCCGTGGTCACGGGCAGGAACGGACTTTGAGTTGAACCATTGACTATGAATACACAAGTGTATTCATAGTCAATGGTTGAACTTTGAGGTCTGCTGCGACGGGTGTAGGCCTATTTACTATTGTATTCTAAAGTTCCATGGCGTTCCCACTGAAACTAACCACTGCTTTGATTTGCTGATGATATCATTTTATTTTGCAAGGAAATACAAATCAAAATTGTAAAACTATAACAACATTAACATTTATGATTTATTTGTCAAGATTGGATTGGATTTAAATTTTAAAAATACCAAAATTATTAATAATGGAAGCGGAGAGGTGGCTGATAAGTACCTACCTACAGTATTTTGATTTGGAAGAAGAGATAGGCTAGTATATTTTCTATAAGGATTAAATATTTAGGAATAATCTTTGAAAATCCAATCAAAATAGATAGGCCTACCCAAGATGTAATTAATAAAGTTTTTATAAAAGAAAATTCAATGTCTAACATCATCCTACATGCTCATAAAATGTTTTCAATAAATATATTGGTCCTCTCTCGTTTATCCATTACAAATTGAGCTTTTAAATAAATTGAGCATTGCATTCCTAAGCGACATCGATACATTAATCAGATCATCTGTCAAGGAAATATTGGATTTACCATAAGACATTCTTGTAATGCAATATTATATGCTCCAAAAAAATTGTAAAGGGTTATAATTGATTAAAACCCTGTGGGAGGCACCAATCCAACATATTAACATTTGTAACTTCAATTTCAGTTACCCTTTTAGCTCCCTAAAACCATTAGGTGTGTAAAAATAAAATGCCAAAGAATAAAAAGGTCTAATAATTTATACAGAAAAATTTGGCATAAAATGGAATGTTACTAATTTAAAATATCAATTTATCCCAAAAAACACGATTTTTCCAGAGGGAGTTGAAAATGTAAACACATAAAATATTTTCCCCTTTGGTCACTAAAGACCGCGCCAAAAGTTAATCTCGTTATCTGCAACTGTTAAAAATAACAGGAGGACGGCTTTTGGGACACCCTTTATGACTCTAGACATCTGGGGACTATGACTATTGTTTAGTCTTTTTACAACAAAATGAACTACACATAACCGAGAAAAATTTGGTCCAAAACATATTTATATAAGTTGTGTCTTTGGTAGTTTTGATGAAATTTTTATAATACTGTAGTTCTAGTTTTCCTTTGTCTATTACCATTAGTACCACAATAATTGATTTTTTAGCATGAATTGATTTTTTATTAGTACCACAATGGCAGCGGTTGTAGCTCAGTGGTAGAGCTCTGGGTTATCACCAGCGGGCCCGGGTTCAAATCCCGGCTCCGGGACAAAAAAAGATCGTTCAGCCGCTCCTGTGGTTGGAAGTCACATTAAGCCGTTAGTGCATAGAAAACAAAAGAGTGCAGGTATTTCAGGCGAGGAGAACTATCAGTTAATTGCTGCATGATCTCCCTCCACTAAAAGCCCTACGATATTATACAGTATAGTACCACAATAGTGTGTCAGTGTCTAAAGTAACGTATCTGACTACAGATCACATTGGGTTGTAAGAACAAGTAATATATCCTCGTTTATTAAATAGTGTAAAAAGTTAATGTGACCAAGCTCTAAACTATTGACTTGTAAACCTTTAACCCGTTAAATTTTTTTTTTCGAATAGAGTGATTTAGAGCTGTGCTCTTGACGAGCGTCTAGATCTAGCACACTTAATGGACAGCACATACTGCGAGTTATGTCGTCCGAATAGTGACGATGAAAGCCGGAAACCCCCGACAGTGATTAACGTGAATAATCCTGGTGTAGGGCTGGCTGCTAATATTTTATATGACTAAGATGTTAATAATCTTAATAACTGAAAATAATAAAATGAAAAATAACAGGGTACCTACCGGGCTTTGATGGTCTTACCATGCCTACTACCGTATAGTAGCGTAACTTATAGCCTAAAGGGAAATTTGCTATAAAACTTATTATTACCAATTTGAATTGTGATTTACAAACTTTTATCACTACTTATGCTGAGTTTTACTTTCAGGATGTGTTTGCTGATGGCCTGACAGTTTCCATATTTGTATACCTTACTGTATTAAATATTTTTATTAATATTGAAATAAAAAATTAATATTTAATGTCTTCTATAGCTTAATTAATCTATCACTCTCCCATTTTTATCCTCAAGATTTTACCTAGAATAAATGCAATATGTTTTTAAGGCTATAATGTAGCGAACGACAAAAATTAAATCAATTAAAAAAATTATATGAAGTTGAAATAAAGGGTTCTAAACAAATAAATGTCACTAATAATCAGCTCAATCTACAGCGGCAACCTTTTTTCATATAAGTTATACAATTAAAAAAAATTTCAACACTAACACTATATTTTAAGATTTTCTGTATTAAAAGCATTCTGATTTTTTTTTAGATTTTTTTATAATTTTAAAAAATGTATTATTTTACTTGTGAATGACGTCATGCTTTTTATGAATGTCAAACAGTCGACGGTTTCCTGCCATCATTGTTACTATTCCGGCGATAGATAAGCATACAGCTGCGAGCCATGACGTCACTTCAACACGTCATAACTCGCAGTATGTGCTGTCCCTAACGCTCGTCCTAGATACAGCACAGGCTGGGAGCCGAACAGTTACGACGATGACCGGAACCTCCCGACCTCGAATTAAAGTGTGCTAGATCTAGATAGATCTAGA
Source organism: Neoaliturus tenellus (assembly GCA_030545055.2). Classification (NCBI taxonomy): domain Eukaryota; kingdom Metazoa; phylum Arthropoda; class Insecta; order Hemiptera; family Cicadellidae; genus Neoaliturus; species Neoaliturus tenellus. Next base: position 123,916,551 of record CM061534.1, read on the forward strand.
CTCTAGATAGAGATAGACTCTAGACGCTCGTGTGCTCTTGTTGCACACTCAGGCATCAACGTTTTTGGTTATATCTACGGTTTACCTTGCTAGGTGCGCGCACTGTTTAAAACACTACAAATTAATTTCATGCTACTAGTCTCAGGCTTGTGTGTTAGCTCAGAAGGCTAAGACGAAGGCATCTTGCCCAGGATTTCTACAACGGCCTGGGTTCCATCACCGCATACGATCAAACCTGATTTGGTGGTAAACTTTCAAAAGGATAGCCGATAAATGGCAACATTGTGGGAGGGATCTTAGGGTAGGTATACTAATGGAACTACTATTAGGCTATAGATATACTAGGGTATAGGTAAACTATGGCAGCTATTATTGTAGTTATACTATTTGCATGGTGTGCCAATAAAAATTTTAAAAAATTAGGATATAGTTTTGGTTTGTGGACTCATATTTTAAAGTCTGTGATTTATTAGTTGCTGTAAGCCTCACTGATATGGTTAATCTGTGCCTAAAAAAATTGTACATTTCCTGATAGTTTATGAAGATAACCAGAGGACCATTTATTCCCATTTACTAAAGGATGTACCCCTTCATTTACCAGCTAACTTCTAGCCAAACTACGAGTATATTCTCTATCTTTGCCAAATATTACAGAAACTGGCATGTACAATTGATCGCACACACCTTTGCGAACAACTTGATATCAGTAGCGCAGTGTGGTTGCTGTATATAGCGCCCCTACTACCCAGTGAATAAAATAATATGTTAGCTAACCCTCACAAGTATAGTCCAGCTCCAATATTTGTCGCCTAGTTAGGTTGATGGTGCCGCCAAACTTTTATGATTTTAAATACAAAAATCATTAAACTACGGTAAAAATGTTCTGATTAAAAATCTCTCTCATTTGAAAAATTATTGCATTTTTAAGGTTTGTAAAGGCATAGAGGAAAGTATTTAAATTTATTTCATTTATTTGCCTCCTGATTGCTTTTTAAAATTGTTGCACAAGGTTACAATCAGCGAGCACATAACATAATGTTATGTGCTCGCTGGTTACAATACCTTATTTATAGCCTGCAATCCATATGTCGCTGAAGTGGCGACTAGTTTCGACACTCAATGAGGTGTCATTATTTTTTTGTGACTGTTATCAAGCATAACAAACCTTATTTCTAAGGGCCTTATTAGACGAGGCAGCCAGGTCGCGCAACCAGTCGGGCAGCCAGTCGCCAGTCTGGCTGCCAAACGGAGTGGCTAGTAGAGCAGCCAGAGTCACCAACAAGCTCAGTTCGCTGTGTGACCGTCAAGATGAGAAATAGATATTTGCCATTTCTTTGCTGATCATTTTCAGGTGTTTTAAACAGAGCCAAACTTTTAAACTGTTAAAAATTGATTTGAATTTTAATACTTTTAACAACTAGAGAATATGAAATAAATTCGTGTAGGCCTAATTAATACTTAACTTGAATAACTCAATTGCTTTTTTTGACATAATTTTATTCGTAATCATGATTTTATTCCTCTGGCAAACTTTTACAATGCATGGGAATTTACTAAAGATTTCAAGTTTTTGTACTTATTTTCCATTTCACAATTTTTTATACTACATTTTCAGACACTAATTTTTCTAATCTTTTTTATATTTACAACTTTTTTATCTTTTAAATATAATACAAAGTTCCCATTAAGAAATTAACAGTTTCTTGGCACTTTTGATCATAATAATGAATTATATACGTCAAGGCCTACTGTTAAAAAAATATTATTCAAGTAGCCTACATGTTCAATAAATGGAAAAAATTATGTTGTATTTGACGTTGACGATTTTAACGTAAAATAAATATAAAAAACTTTATTTGACTCATATTTTTAATAAACGTATCAAATAAACATAAAATAAACAAAAAATTTTATTCGACGTAGTTGGAAATTCTGTACTTTATTATGTAAAATAAATATATTGTGATATGTGGGTCCTTATTACACACTCTTTGATGTGCATACGAAAACAAGTTTTTCAATACTTTTATATGTCCAAATCAAATTTTTTTTAGCTGAAATACGTAATGCGAAACCAACACCAATAACAAAGATTAACAAAATGGCGAGCAATCCATACTTCGCAAGTATTGACACCAAATTTCTGTGGGGTGGCGGGCGATTGGCTGCTCAGTGTAATAAGATCCGTATGCTACACAGAAGAGCAACCAGACTGAGCAGCCAGTGGTCGCCGGGCTCGGCAACCAGCCGGCAGCCAGAGAGTGGCTGCGCGACTGGCTGCCTTCGTGTAATAACTCCCATAAGAACCAATGCCCGGTGGCGGGGTAAGCGACTGGCTGCCCGACTGGTTGCGCAACTTGGCTGGCTCGTCTAATAAGGGCGTAACTCACAAAGATTTACACATTTATTTTCAGACAATTTTCACACCTCTTCGGAGTAAAGATTTCACGTTTTTTAGGCTTGATAATGACACCTCAAACTGAGTTTAAACCAAATTTTACCATATGTTTAGTGTTGAATTAAGTAACGTAGTTTAACGTGTTTGGGGTAAGTAGACCTGAGTGTTGAAACCGGTTACCACTATATACATAGTGACGTATGAATTGCAGACGATAAATAAGGTATTGGAACTTTCTATACCTAACAAAGTTTTAACATTTTAAAATATGTTTCTTCTACTTACCAACCAACCAACCCTATAGCGGTGTTCCCACCCCCTATGTCGCCCAATTCTAATCCGTTAAAATATACTCTTTACTACATCTGCCTCTCTGCTTTTGGATCTGGCAGACACAATCTATCAGCAATTTTACTCACTTATGGCTATAAATGACTATATGATTTAACGATTTAAGCCAGAAGGAGTACATTTCTTCAAGTGTTAAAACATTTTAGATTGCCAAAAAAATGTTCTGTTCGTCTCAAAAGTTTTGCAAGGAAGTAGGAAAAGTAAAAAATACAACATGGTTGGATAAGTCCAAGAGTCATTTTAGGAAACAAATTACATTAAACCAAATTTCTAACACTCCTTAAATTAAAAAAAAAAAATGACATTGTCCTCCAGATAAAACGTGATTGTAAAGTACAGGTAACGACGAACAAAGTGTTCAAAATTTTCCGCCCTTCATTTATTTCAAGTAGAGATTAGGGGGCCTACTTCCTATTTAATACTAGTGTAAATTAGAAAACTAGTACAGAAAGTAACAAGCTAAATCTAAGGACGTATTTGTACATTGACTATATATTTACAGAGTTCGTTGTAAACAAACTTGTTTTTACATAATCACAGTGAAAGAAAATATACTCTCTCTTAGTTAAAGTTAAAATTGAGTAAAAAATATTTTTATCTGAATAAACACATTAAAGCTATTGTTAATAACTTTTTGTGAATAATTAAATTTGAATATTGTCTTTATTACTGACAAGTAGGGTAGGCCTGCCTCAATGAAAAGCCCTAATTTTTAAATCATAAAGAAGTAGTGGTTTTCACATTTATTCATTTTTTAGTACAAAACCAAACCAATGGGAGTTTGATCAAAAGATTTGTAACTATTACAATACTGCATCACATTTAAAATACACACCCTAATTTATCTACAGGAACTATAGCTTTCTAACAAAATGTACAGATTTCTCCTATAAATGCACACAAATCTGAGAAAAAAGGAGGAAAATTGTGTTGTGCTTGCTTATTATTAAGAAAAATATATAGATCATAGAAGATTGTTTAATCTGTAACAAAGAAGTACCTACCGTCTATAATTTTCAAACAGTTGTTTTCACACTTTTAACTTTTCAATGCTAAAATTATTTTCCTTTTTGAGACGGAACAAATTGATTGAATATAAAATTAGCTTGTAAGCAACCGATTGTTTTTTAGAAAGATTTACCATGATAGGTAAGCATGTTTTTTCCTAATTTTTTCTCAGCTTGTGTGCATGGCAGGAGAAAACCACGCATACTGTTAGAGAAAGGTAGTGCCCTGTAGATGAGCAGAATTCCATTAAAATTCGTATCAACTTCCAGGACTATGCCCGACAGGCTTTCAAAAGTTTCAATGTTAATCTTATAAGAAGATTTATTGATTGAACCGTAAAGGCCAGCGCACACAGTAACAGACGGACATATGCATGTGTACTGTACGTATGTTTACAAGTCAACGCACATAACCACATATGGATGGGGGATCTTCTGCTGCTAGTCTCAGTGCTGCTGGCATGCGCGATATAAAATGTAGGCATACAGACGTTAGGAAAATTGCCCTCGGAGCGATTCTAAATATCTGCATGCAGACGTTGGCAGAATATGCAGACAGACGGACGTCGTGTGCTTTACAACATTTAATAACCTGGGGCTTTCCTCCGTCCGTCTGCATACGACCGTCTGTTGCTGTGTGCGCAGGCCTTAAGACAGCTGTCTTATTAACAGTGCCTGTAAAACTGGAATAACAGGTGTTTCAGTTATAATGTACCGATTGGGTCCGAATCAAGTGAAATTTTGGTTGAATTTCGACCAGTGGGTGAATTCTAGTACCATTTAATACCTTTAATACCTTTATTGAAATGGCGACCTAACTCAATAGGTAGTTTAAAGCCAAGTATGAATGAGGGATGAGTGTAGGATGATTGTGGCGCGATCTTGTAGTCTTGTTACTGACTAAGGCCGACATTCTCCTTAGACAGGACTGTTAATTCATAGCCCAACAGCCAATGGTATCTAGGGACCTACAATAGCTACACAAACATTTTTAAAATGTTACAAACATTTACTTCCTGGTACCTTACAGCCAAGAGTAATAAAGAATTGCTTGGTATAATGTAGGTAGTGCATTATCAAATTATTTGTAAAAGTATTACGAATCTATCTGAAAAATACCACTTTTAACAGGCCTTATCACGCTTTATTGTATTTGACACATTGAAAAATATTTACTTACAAATACTGTACAAATTGCTCAGAAATAGTGAAACTCTACAAAATGACAAAGACATTGCAATTCTAAATATATCACTCTACCGAAGAATAGGAACAATAGAAAATTGATTCAAAGAGCTATACCTCTACAAAAAGTTACAAATAACTACACTTTATACAATCTGTGAGATCACATTCACTTTGATTGCTTAAAAATCCATTTTGTCTTACAAAATAATTTTCAGCCTTATTAAATATTTACAAAATAAATACTCTAAAATCACAGATAACAAAATTCTTCCATTCTATTGTTCAAACAAGAGCACAGAGTTTATTTTTCGTCTTGTGGGTGGGAGGTGGAAGTGGAGCTTTGGAAGGTTTCCGCTCCGAAACCGGTTCCGTTGGTTCCGGAGTCTTGTCATCATCTGACCGAGATTGGCTTGTGTTGTACATGGAGCGACTCAGACGGCTACGCACTGACTTGCCAACTCGAGAGCGACGGAAACTCGTAAACCTGTTGTATTTACGACCAGCAGAGAGGGCTACTGGGTCTGCCTCCGAGGATATTATACTGGCCTAAACAGATAAATTGTTTTGGTTATTTTAATTGATTTACTTCTAATGAGAAGTAAGAGGGAATACTTTTTGCGGACATTGTATGTTACTCGCCTGTGCCATACCCTTTACCTTTTCCACCCTTTTTTACCCTCAGAACCGTGCTGGGAGAGCCCCTGCTTTAGAACATCGGTGTAGGGCGCTACCGATTCTAAGAGGACACGGCTATTTCCTGGTCATTTTCTTTTACCCGTCATTTTATTTGGTTTATTTTATTTAAAAGAACATAATACAGTATGTTACTATCAAACTTAAAAAAACCAAGGTGAGTACAAATTATAACACCATGATAATTATCGTAATTTTAGTGAGGATACTCCCTAAATTAAATTGATTGACTTTTTAGAAAACTCTCCCTTATAAGAGAATAAAAAATCAACATAAATGATAATTTTTAAACAATCTTTTGATTATTAATTTGGGGAAGGTACATTTTTTCATAACAAAGATTTTTTAATACGACAGTTAGTAGCTTTTAAAATGATATCATATACAATGCAATTTAAAAATAAATGGTACTTCCATCAATTAGAAATGCCTATCAATTACTGTATTAATTCACAGACATTTAACTTCGAAAAGCATTCAGGTACTATAAAATTAATTACATTTGACACAATGTTAAATTAAATTTCTTCGTACTCTAATACTGATTACTTTCATATACTCTGAAATAATTATCTTTATTTCATGCCAAACTTAATGTATCGATATTAACCTTATGTGAAGCCCTTCACGGTGTTTTCCTCCGTGTGGACTAGGTTTTTTCGTGTATAAAAAATAGTTTGCACCTGGGAATGCCGGTACCTGATGCTAGTATCTCCGAAAAGCGGTTTATGCTATTTCAAACACTTTGTCTTTGGTCAAATGGGTTGAGTTTAGGGAGTAAATCCTAACAACTACCGGAGGTAACCTCCATGTATGCCCCTTGGAGTAACTGAAAAGATGGATTTTACCTCCGTGAGCCCCCTTGTATCATACTGAATTTTTCAAGATTGTAAAAAAGAAAAATTAGAAATGACTGCACAATTAGTGACCAATTTTTAAAGGGATGAAAGTGGCAGCCATAAATGGAAAGGTCAACTTACGGGATTGTATGGTTTACTTACCATAGTGCAGAGAAGAAAGCTGTTATAAACGCTATAAGAAAACAGAAAATTTAAATCTAAATTTCTTGAATAAAATATAATTTGAAATTAATAAAATATGTGTTATTTAAATAAATATAATTTATTTTATACCATTTGTGTTTTATTTTCATTAGATTCACAGTGTTTCAAGGCCATTTGACTTATATTCAGAAAAGATAATACTGTATGTCTGAATTAACTGACTAAAATGTCAAAATCAACTTACAGCAGAAGCCCTCAAATCCGGCCACCTCAGGACCGGACTACCGGCCAGATTTCAAAATGGCCGGATTAACTGGAGTTCATAAAATTAGTTGAACCTGTATTATAACTTAAGTGTATTCAAAACATGAACTGTTAGGGTGTATTTATCAAACTGAAGGGTACCATACGTACCCAATCAATGCCGGATATCGTTTTTGTAACGCTAATAATGAATTGTTCGCTCAGACTTGTAATGCAGCCGAAATGATGACCGGACAACGGACAAGGGGTTGCTATAGCGATGAAACTACGTTTTATGGATAATAGTACTGGTCTTCTGTCAACGAATTCCCTAACGTATAAATGCAACAGTAAGAGTTAAGAAATACGTCTAGTCATTAACTAACTTCAGTGTTACAGCAATGCTCAAGCCGTTGTACAACCAAAAAAAGATAAGGATCGGAAATAGAACATGAACACAATGTTATAGGTAACATTTGAAAGCGAACAGTTCAGAAATGGGCACTTGAACTGATATATTTTAGTAATATGACATAGTTTACTCGTGTCTATTTTGGCGGTGGGAAGGACCGGGGCTGAACATTTTATCCCCTGAAGACTGCGGCCAGATTATCCAGCGGATGGATTATAATTATTTGAAATTTTACATAGGATTAATACTTTATTAAATAAAATTAATACATGTTATATTTTTTATATATCTTGCTTTTGAATAGTTATCAACATTTTAATGAGTTTTATTCAATTACTGGCTATTTTTGTACGCTCGTAGATAACTCCTTTATTTATTACGCTCCTTTACTCCATATTTATTTTATTAATATTACATTACGCCCCACGGATGGTTGAAAAATTTAAATAAAATTGGAAAGAGTCCTTACCTTCTTATCTGTGTGGGCACAGTTAAGGGTCTGCACCGTCAGCTCAATGTCTTTTGTATCCTGGTAAGCTAAAACATAACAAATAGTCAAATAAATGCATTCTCTGATTGAATACAAAAATATTTTGTTAAAACTAAGTAAAATTTATAAATAACAATGTAGCCCCTTTTTAAGTAATGTTTAAGGTAAGCTAAATTGGGTCCATTAATTACTCAGGACTTTCACTATGTTGAACAAAATAATATTTTATAAACTGAAATTACTTTTATTCTAAATTTCCTTGAGAGCTCCACACCACAGAACATCTTAGCTTATAAGTGGTTCGCTCACTCTATTTCAATGTTTTAATATAATACATTATACTTTAAGAAGAAGATTTAGTTGCTCTTTAAAGAGATTAAAAAACCAATTCTATCATGGGCGAAGCTGTGACGGCGAATAATGAGCTGGATAAGTTGGGACATATCGGCAACACTGATGTAAATTCAGGATTGCAATTTCATGACGCCTACTATAGTATCCCATTTTTTTTTTTTAAAGAAAATCATTATAACGAGGAAAATTCACTAGTAGTTGTGGTAGCAGTTTAGGTACCATAATTACGTACCATATGCTCATCTTAACGCAGGGGACATTGTTAATGAGAAATAACTTTTATATCCAATCCATTCTACTTACCATCAAATTCCTCAACAGGTTTCTCAATTGTATCATGGTCTATCCAAGTAAGACCCATTTCTACTTTTTCTGCTAGGTCTTGCCAATGAAGTTTGTTGGTGTAGCAACCATCATAGAGAGGTTGGATCCATGGAAAAGTGTCTGCCAAAACCTGTAAGATATATGTCCACATGACGGCATTCACTACCTAAATATTATTTATTCACTCACTGTATTTAGCCTTCCTACATTTCTAACAATCGAAACCATATCAAACATTTTTGAATTTGTACTAAAGTTTTACACTACAAGTGTCTGTGAGTGTTATTATTCCAATTTATCCTATGAAAAAGCACTTAAAGCTTATATGTAAAGTTTATTCTTCCAACTAATCCTGAAAAGAAAAAGTTAGAGGGATTCAAAATCTACCTTGTAAGTAAAAAATGCATTGTTACTAAAATAATTATAATTTTACATTAGAGGGAGCGATTTCTTTACTGACACTTATTAGAATGGCTGTAGAAAGCCTTAGAGGGAATTATAAAACCAAAAGTAAAAGCTATAGTTTATTAATTTATGCAACAGTTAATACAGTACCCAGATCAATAATTGCTCATTGCAATTGAAAGTTATTTATATAAATGTTACCTTGTAGAGCGGGAGACAAATGACATCTATGAAGCCAACCTGCATTTGGGGCAATTCATCTTTACGTTCTCTGTCCATCATTGCCTGTTGAAACATATGATATGAGATGCAATTAACAAATGGAAGTTTCAATTTAAAAAAGAGATTTATTTTGATTGGTTTTTCATATATAAAAATTACTTTAAGCTTATTTTAGTTTTTATAGTTTGTCAAGTCCATAATATATGTGGGAAACTTTAGCACTTAACCCTCCCCCAAAAAGTTGGGCCCAAAAAGTTACATTAAAAGTCACACTGTATCAGATTGATACTTATGCATATAATTTAATATATGAGACTATTAAGCAATTCTTTTGTAGTAATTACCTAAGAAATTAATATTTTGGTATGTCTGAATGTCATTTAATTCCTTAGTTATCAATAACAAAATTAAGATATATTTAAGAAAATTATAAATAAAAAATTACAGCACAACTCTGTGTAATTATCAATAACGGAAAAGGTGGCACTGTATCAAAATCATACAAAGTTTCAAAATGAGTAATTAGATCCATTTGCTTAATAATAAGCTTGGCTATTAATAATATATTGGAGACATATTGAAAAATATGGTATATAAAAAAGATTTATAAAATGTAACAAGTAGATAACTCAGTTATAAAAACAGGAAAGGTCGCACTGTATCAAAATGATGCAAAGTTTTAAAAATAAGAAAAAATGCCTTTACATACATTTAGTTATTGATAATAATATACTAGTGTACATTTGGCTCGAAATCCAGCAAATTGATTTCGAGCTCTTACAACCTTACAGTAGTAAAACTGAACTAACCAGCTGGGCTTAATTTCTTACATAAAACCAATCTAACCAGCTGGGATTAAATTTTTATAAAAAAAAAAAAAAATACTTCTGAACTTCTGAATTAGAAATTTTTAAATTTAACAAATAGGTGAATAAGTTTTTACGATTTTTTAGTTATATTGCCTAAATTAAAAATCTAAAGCCAGTTGGCAAATCTATAGACGCGTGTTTTAATGTATAATATGTGGGGGTAAATCTTAGAACAAAAAAGCCTTATCGTCTACAAATTTTCCTTGTAGAATATTAATAATATCAATTTGAAATTCATTGAAAAATTATACATAAAAACGATAAAAACCATGTATAAAATGTAACAAGTTGATAACTCAGTTTTAAAATGGGAATGGTCACACTATATCAAAGTGATAAAATTACCTTAATAAGAAACGCACATAACCAGTCACATCATTAATCGGTAACAGGGAAGGGCTGAGGTCTCGGCTAGAGAAATGGGGCTTGGCAGACCGCGCACTACAAAATGGCGGCAATAAAAATAGCGCTTGAATAAAAATGATCAGGTGCGGACCCCCAAGGTTTTTAAAACACTAATTTAAAAATACCCACAGCATTAAAAAAGTGATTTTCATGTGCAGTATTGATAGTCCGATGTAGTATACGGTAGTCGGACCTTATTTGGTTGGACACATTATTGATTGTGTTTCAATGTTATTTTAACAAATAGACTTTTGTAGTAGTTTATAACCCCTTTTAACCAAATTTGACCCATTTTACCCTTTTCTGAGAGGATATTTAGCATTTTTAGAATGATACCCCGTGATCCATAATCTTCCATATATAGTTCGACAGGGTCCTGGTCCCAGCGTCGGTGTCTCAGAAATATATCAAAATGTATGTACAGTATTGTATAGTGTGTTAAAAAAGTCCCATAACATATTAATAAGTTTTTAACTAATTTAGTGTAAGTAATAAAACTTTGTACATGTATATAAGACGTTAAAATCTACATTTTCCGGCATTTATATATAGTTTTTATCTCTCAAACACAATTAAAATTCTCTTAAACAGGGAACAGTGCCACAAACCTGACCCTAAAAGGATGACAGTAAAAAATGGCAGGCAATGTAACTTTGCATTAAATATTGCCTAAAATAAAAATGCAATAATTCCCGAAAGACTCGACATTTTGAGGTCAGGTTAGTGGCAACATGCTCAGAATGTAAAGTTCTTTAAACTTATGTATCCTATATGACGTAGGCCGATTGAGGTTTTCTCAAGTATTCCTTTAGGGGATGTCCCTAATGGAAATCGTCAGGCATCGTCCGTATGGTCGCCTGCCAATTTTTACTCTGTCATCCTTTTAAGTCGGGTTTGTGGCACTGTTCTCTCTATATAGAGTCCTTTAATTTGATGTGCCAACATTTAAAGGTTATCTTCATACTCCCTATGGGCCGTCACCATGGAGAGGTAAATGTCCTATAAATGACGGGAAAAGTTTCATTACTTAAACAAAATTTGTTAAAAAAACTTTTTTAGCCATTACAGGACTTTTTTTAACACACTGTATTTGTCAGATCATCAAGAATCTATCTAATCATTTGCTAACCTAGTTTTTAAACTGTAACACATTCAGCTCTTTGAGAATTACTTAATATAAAACATATTTCAACTGGCCTGCAAATGAGCTCGAAAAAAAAAAATAGAAATCCGTGGTGAAGCTTGTTCATTAAGTTAGGGTTTATCGATTCAATGGCAGAAATTAAAAGTTTTTGCCCCTAAAACTACCAGCACACAAATGAGACAGAATTATTTACTGAGAAACTTGAATACACAATCATTAATTATTCATGTAACAACTATTTACCACTGGTTGCTGGTTAAGTTGTAGCTTCTCTAAGTCTCCTTGATCAAAAAATTCATCAGCTACCAATTTGGCGACTTTGTGTTGAACTTCCCAGGGCTTTGCTATAGCGCTGACATCACATGCCGTCATCATCATTCCACACAACACTGTAGATGACACAAAAATTTAAAAAAATTGTGCTAAGATTGCTACTGATATAATTGTAAGCAAATTTTTCATCGATGGATTATCCTTAATTAATAAATCTTTTATTAATATAGAACATTAATGAGAGATATGAACTGATCCTAAACATAGTAACTGGAAATCCTTTTAATTTCTTAACTGAATTTTAGAAAGAGGACTGAATTGAAAGATCGGAGGGGCCATTGCCATCTTTCTGTCAGGATTTTTTGTACCGTATGTCTACAAAAAGATCCCGACTGACTGAAATTGACTGTCTCACCACTGATTTTACAACTTTCCATTATGATTTAGTTTAAATATTTGGAACCCTTATTCTTTACACTTAAAATATGAAAATTTAATCGTTTTTCTCGGGCATTGGAATTTTCCATGTTACTGGTATTCTTAGGGAAACAGCCTTAACGCTAGAGTGCTTGCGCTAGGTAAATTTTCTCCACACCCATAAAAAAAATGGACGATAAGAGCTTCTCTAGAGCTTCCCGCCCTCCTATACCATCAAGTCGACTTATCCACTGCCTGACCTTGAGATTTTGGGAAACGCATTAGCAATAGTGTGTCTTTGGTGGCAGCACGTTGGAAAGCAGCACGTTGCATACTGTCGGAGTCTCTTACCCAGCACACTCTCGTGTTACACTTTTTGTGAATCGCTGTTGTTATCTTTCGTAAATTAGATGAATTACTAGATATGAACTCGTTCAAGTTTATCTGTTAGTGTGTTATTTGTGTGTATTATCCAGGGATATGAAATTTTAGTCAAGTAACGCTGCCAAGGGACTTGAAGACCCAATAACACTAACTTAAGGATTTCCACAACATGAGGCTGTTCAAAATGTAGGACAAAAAAACACAAGGTTTGACTTCTGTCCAAGAAATATCAATATAAAGACCAAAAAGATGTTTAGCAATTGCAGTAATAGTATTTGCAAGGACCATCTGGCTGAAACTTGTCGTGGTTGTTTTGATGCGTAAATAACTAGGTTTTTAACAACGTAGAAATTTAAAGTGTTAAGTTTTGTATATGAGACCTTAAGCCAAAGTAATAAATTAATACATTTCAATATAGTAATGTGTTGTAGCATTACTAAAAACAAAAAAAATCATTATGGGAAAAAATTTACCCAGCACGCTCTTGTTTTTTAACTGAAGGCGGGAGCTCTCTAGGGTTAAGTCACATGCCTTATATTATAAACAGGGCCTTATATTATATATAAGACAATGAATACAGAACTAATACATAAACAGGGACATTCATTAAAAAATTTTACGTCACCCTAAAAATCAAAGTAGAATAAACCCCTGTCATATTGTAACTTTTCCTAATTGCCATTGTAAGCACTCTTGTTATCACTCAAGTGGTCAAGTGGTCATATTTGTTTATAGTAACAAAACAATTGTTAAATTTTAATCTTCAGAATTATTTTGGCCTCCTTTTTTGATTATCGTAACCAAACTCTTACTCTTAAAGAATTTGTAGAAGACACTAAAATGATAAAAGTCAGAGGAAGATAAGAGTAATAAATATAACAGTGAATATAAAAGAATGTATGACAATAATACTGAAACCAACATTAACACTACCATGAAGTATAATAAAATGCAATATGTATAAAATTATTTTGTCATGTTAGAAAAATTCATTATTACTATGAAAAAGGTTTTACAAGACACATAATCAATGTTCTTCTGAAACCCCCCAACAGAACTTTTGTTGCTGAGATTTTTTGTTGTGCTGTTGCAACCAACCAGATCGCTGAAATCTATATGCTTACGGAATTATATATTATATAATTCCGTAAGCGAATCGGTCCCCATGAAATATCTCGATTTAGAAGAAACAAAGGGTAACGTATGATGGCTCATTTTAAAGCTTGAAGGCCAAGGACGCAAGGAAAAATACCAGAATCATCAAAAGTTACCTGGGCTTCGCCCCACTGGACCTTGAAGTTCCAATGTTAATCTAATGGGAAGACGATTTTTAGAACGACACGTGTGTTAGGCAGATGTTCCAGTGTTTTATCATAAACTCAGCTGGTTATTGAGCAGATATTTTGAGTTAAGATAACAGTATGGTTGTAACTTTTTACAATTGGCAATGCACTATAAAAAAGGAGAACACTAATAGTCATGAACGGATTACGGTTTCACAGGAAATTTCATTTTAGTGACCCCATCTATGTCATTAAGGAAACAGGAGTGAAATGATTTTTTATGCTGAATATACCAAAGTTAAAATTGACTTGGACGTGGCATCGTTGATATAATAGTTGTGTTTACTCAGTGAATGTCGTTCAGTTATTACGTTACTGCTTTATATATTGGCTATTTAGTAGTTATAGTTGAAGAGTTGAAACGTTTTGTTGAGTGTTTGTTTATTTTCGACTGAATCATTTTATGTAAACTAACATTGGATAACCTCCGTACCAGGAATATTTTGTTTTGGTTTTATCCATTCTCTGCTTCTTTCTTTACGTAGGTCACAGGGAAACAATAAATGCCTGTTAATCCATAAAGACGGGGAGCTTTTCATGTAAATGATAGTGTGCGAAAACTAGAAATATCAATCAGTGGTCTACTTCATTGACAAAAAAACAAAATAGACTAAAAACAATGTACGAGGGACGTCGGTGGTATGGAGGCAATGGGGCATGAGGGCATGAGGGTACGGGGGAGACATGGTGAAAATAGGGGGCACGGCTGGGGGCACAGGGAGTTCGGGGATATGGGGGACAGAAATGTGTCGGCGGCACTGGAGACAGGGGGGCATGAGGGTCACTTTGGAGGAATGGGGAACATAGAGGGGCACAGGGAGGAACGGTGAGCGTGAGGGCCACGGGAGCGTGGAGGGTACGGGGCGGATGCGGGGGCATACGGGGCACTCTAGGAAGGCATGAGGATGCACTGGGGCACGTGGCGGCGGGGGGTGTCGGACTATGGGTGTCGATGGCAAAAGGGGTAGATGGCATGGGGGCACGGGGACCACAGGGAGCAACGTTGGACGTTGGGGCACGGAAACAGGGGGCCAGGGGCACGTGGCGGTGCGGGGGTTGGAAGGCACAATGCTAAGTAGAGGTGTTGGTGGCACGAGGAATGGGAGACAGATGTTCATTGCAGCACGAGGGACGCTTGGGGAACATAGAAGGCATGGGGACCACGTGGAAGAAGGGTAGGCACGTGGGCACGGGAGTCCCGTAGGTGCGGGGGCATCGTGGCACGAGGATTGTCGGGGGAACAGTTGTTAGGGGGCACTGGGATATAGAGGGTATGGGGAGGAATGGTGGGCATGTGGGCAAAGGGATATAGGGGCAAGGGGCACAAGGGGTACTAGAGACGTCGGTGGGACGGAAGGTGGTTCGGCATGGTGGGCATTGGAGAGGAATGATGAACATAGAGGGCACGGGGGCCACGGGGAAGAATTGCGGGCATGTGAGCACGGGAGAACTCGGGGCACAGGGGCATGAGGGGGCAAGGGGGTACGGGTCATGGGGGATACAGGAAACACGGGTCAGGAAAGGTGAACGGAGGCACGGGGAGGCATGGAGTCACGGCGAGTGTGGGGGGAATGGGGGGCACAGGGTCCAGGGTGAAGGAGTGTACAGTATGGGCTTATGTTGTATTGAACTATTTTATTTACGTGAGTTACAAACTCACCATGAACATGTTTAGGGTTAAAACTATTTCTACCGTGTTCGGTAGTATAACAGTGCAATGATTCTCCTTTTTTACAAAATAGACTGCTGTATTTTAATACAGGGTAAATTTATTGGTAAATTACTTATTTGGTACCGCCAAATATTTTTGTCAAGATTAGGAAATATTTTATTAGAAACCCAAACGTGCTAATAATTCACACTACAGCTTGAGAAAAGTACAGCAATACTGCAAGGAGGTGATAAATTGAAACTTATTTTGGAGACAACATCACCATTTTGATTTTTAGGGGCCTTTGCCCCTACAAGCCACTAGTTACTATATATTTTTCAATAATATTTCATTGCAGAGTCAAAGAATAGTGTTAAATAAAACTTTTTTCTTTATCAGGAATGAGTGAATTTTTGACTAAGCAGCATCTCCACTGGCGAATAATTCGTGGTGAACTTGTTCGGCAAAAAAAAAAAAAAAAAAAAAAAAAAAAAAAAACATTTAAAACAAATCAAACGAAAAATCATCTACCGTATGATTTATATTTACATTAATACTGTACCAACGAACAAACAAATTTTCGGAAGAACACTGTTCTACTGTGCATACCCTAACCGCTAGCTATAAATCTAGATTTGTTTTTCAATGAAAAAATATTAATACATGACCAGGGGGTCATGTATTAATATTTAAATTGGTAATTAAATTGGGTAAATAAATAAAGTTTTGAAAAAATGTAATAAATGTACTGTTTCAGAATACTATTGTACCTTGCGAAAAGTTTCTCCAAAACTTGTGGAGGCCATGACTATGTAAATAAATAAATTTGATTTGAATTTGGAATTTGAGAATGGTGTAATTGAAACAGGTGGTATACAACATTATGTAAAATGTGGATCACTTACATTCCTTTTTTTCTTCACTTTGCCAGTCAAATTCACCATTTTCTATTAGTTCCATAAATTTATTCTTTTTCTTAAAATACATAGCCAAGTCTGTTGACAAAATAGAGTTCTCCACTACTTTCATAACGTACCTATAATCTTGCATTGATAGTGCCTGCAAGTAAAAATGTATAAATGTTTTCTTAACATCTTATCATAAAATACTAGTCTATCTTATCATTTATGTTTATAAACACATTATATAAAAATATCTTAAAGGATCATCAAGCTGCAAACAGTTCTTAAATATGATTCTATTGATGACAGCACTCTCTCGTTTTGATAATGGTCATGCATATTGCTCAAATAACCATTCATAAATGTATAATACAATTAATATAAATTTGAAATCTTAATAAGACAAATTAATAGAAATAAAGAAGATAAAACTAAGGCCCAAGTATTGTAAAGCTGAGTAAAAAATGAAATTTCTAGGGTATAAATATTTTGATTAAAGTTAACTTTTTTTAGTAAGGTATGTTAAAATTAGGTTCAGAGCTCTTGAAACAAACCTATAATTGAGCAATATGTTCAAAATTCAGCAGCGTACCTGGAAGATATTATTGTTTTCGCTGTTAAGAATCATAACACACTGGTCGAAGTGATGATGCTCCATGGTACTGGTGCTGTACAGGATGGCTAGAGGGGACTCTGTCTTCGTCTGGAATGCGTTGTTAGTGCCTCGATGGTCTAGGTCATGACACAAACACGCTACGAGCAATCCCAGGATCTACGGAAAAGGAAAGTCTGCATCACTGATAAAGTCGAATAAATGATTTTATACCTGGAATGCTATCAAACATTTTAGTAGTTAAAAAATATTCAACTGATATAATCCTAACGGATTTTCACAGAAAAATGATATTGGAAATGTTATAAAAAGGTTATTATAAACATCGGTCGAAATGAAATAAGCGTTTAAGTGTACTTAGTAAAATATCCAAATAAAAAATGCCACTGGTTGTATGTGTTGTATGTCAAGATTGGGAAAAAGTGTTTCACATAATCATAAAACTTCAGAATTTGCTCTTTTAACTTTTAGAGGCCACCAAATATTCAATCATCTAGGGACTCTCTCAGTCTTGAATTGGAAGTGTGTTATTGTCGGAAAAACTGGTATAAAAATTGATCACTATTTTTAAATATTGTATACAATATTACCGTCTTTTATATAATTAGAGTATACATAATGATTAACAATACAATATAGTATACAACAAATTCAATTAAAAATTCCAATTTAGGTATTCTAGTGATTTTTTATATATAAGGTGAGTGTTACAGCGAGTGAGTGTAGCGAACGAGCTAAACTTGATGGCGAGTAACGAAAGCGAAGCCACGGAAGTATCGGAGTATTGGAGTAAATATAGGGTATGTATTGTACTGGGTATCCCAGGCCACCTGTACACTGCTTTTAAATTTTAAATAAATAATTTGAAACAAAAACAAATTGTGCCGTTATTGGTAAACCAGTTACGCTCTATTGATTGACACTATTTTCAATGTACAGGGTGTACCAGAAGTAACCTATCCAGACCGGAAGTGGCTAATTTTAAATACGAACTCCCACTTTTTATATCATTTTGGATTTTACACTTATTTTTAAGACAACTTTACAATTTAATGTGAACCTAATGGGTAGCTGAGTGGTTATAGTGCTCGCCTTTGAATCCAAAGGTTGCAAGTTCGATCCTGAGGAAAATTATTAGCTTTTTAAAGGTTCGATTCCGGAACCAGTTGCCATTTATTTATTTATTGTAAACACCTACATACAATTGTATGTTTTTAAGGTGTATAATATATAACATAATTATTATAACTAAACACTATGGTAATTTCATATTAGATTAATTAATAATTCTTCATGCTTCATTTTACTTGAATAATTTAATCTTCTCTATAAATGTACTCTTCTATTGAATAAATGGTTTTTGAAATTAGATATTCTTTCAGCTTTCAGTAAAAAATATCCTTATTTATTTGTCATTAGGCTAATAATTAATTATGCTTTCTAACAACTGGTCGATGTTCGATAGTAACAAGACTGGGGTTTGGACCGTTCCCCGTCAAAATGTTAAAAAATGCCATTGGCGTAAATAGACACAAAAAAATCCCAACAGTTTAGGAGATAATGGGGGTTGAAATTTAGTTTCCCCCCATAAGAATAATGGGAAAAACTTCACATCCATGATCTCTGAGCATTTTACGCTAAACAGAACTGCTTAAACAATAAAATGTCTTAGAACCTCATTTTAAATAATATTAAGTCGTAAAATATCGATTATCTTGAAATTAATTTTACTTTTCGATACAGTTTTTAATAATATCCACCATAGTGTAAATTATATAGAAAAATCAAATAATTTTTAACAACAATTATAATTAATGATGGAAAAATATTTTAAAAGAGAGTCTAAGACATTTTTGTGCTGAGACATGTTTGTTGCATTTCAGATATAATGGAGTTGAAAAATTGTTCCTTGTTATTCTTATTGGAAAATCGAAATTTCAATCACCATTATCTCCTAAACCGTTAAGTTTGTCTTAAAATTACATGTAGAATCCAAATATGTCACAAAAAGTGGGGGTATGTTTTTAAATTAGCGACTTTCGGTCTGGATAGGTAACTTTTGGTATACCTTGTACATTGAAATTACTATCAACCGATAAAGCGTAACTGGTTTACCACCTATATTGGTTTTAGTTAAAAATTAATTATTGAAATTTTATGAGGGGTATTATGGGTGGTCTGGGACACCCGGTATGTATTAGAGCAAATACTATACTGTATATTAAATTATGTTGGAAACATTTTTTAAAATTTCATCCAACATAAAAAATAATACAAAATTAGATGTCTTGCTACTCTTGCTAGTTTATCAATTGATTTGGTGTCTTGAAATTTTGTTAAATTTCAAAAGTACCCTCAAAATTTTTGAAGGGTAGACTGCATGGAGTTTTAGCATAGGTTGACAACATCAATAATGAATTAACTTTACCTTGCAATTGTATATCTTAAACTTTAAGTCAAGACAACTTTTTAAGTCAAATCACCGAGGGCTGTTTGTATATTCAGCGTTGAAGAATTTATGGACAAAAAATTTGAATTATTTAACTAATTAGATAAAATAAAAAGGCATTATAAGTTAGACTAGGTTGATTATAGATTAAATTTCTTGGTTCTTGGTTATTGGTTTTTTATATTACAATTTGTTTATTAATAATCGTATGTATTTTAGGAAAATTTTCTGTATTGTCTTTATCTTTGCTACCAACAATGAATGTTGTAAGGGCAAATAAATGATGATTATGATGATGATGATTATACTTTTTCTGTTAACTGATTTCAAGTTATTCCTAGTTGTTTTAAATCTTTTACTTATTCTCCAAAGCTTATTGAGTGGATTTGAAGTGCTTTTGTAATTATTATCGATGAAATAAAGATTGAATGAAATATGATAATTTGACTTAGTACCTCAAGATCAGTCATAAATCTCTCCATTTTGCCAGTTTTGAGCATCGCAAACATGGTTTGTGCGACATTTAGAGCGTGTCTCCAATTGTGATACTTCACTGGCCGATAGTTTTTCTTGACGCTAAGCACCCATCTACACAGTACCTGTCAGCAAAACAACAACACTGATAAAAAAATACAAATATCTTCATTAGGAATTTGATTTGTAAATGGAACTGTTTTACAGATCAAAATTATATCTAATAGGTTCATAATATACAATTTAATTTTGCTATTTATAAATCCTTGGAAAAGTTACAGTGTACTTGGTTTTAAAAACTATGTACCTAGGTTAGAAAAATATAAATATTAGAGATTGGTTTTACGAATAAAAAAAACCCATACCAGAATGTGAAAGACACTCGAAAAATAAAAATTTCATAGTATGAAAATTATTATGCCTTAATAAAGTAAGTTTAGACTAATGTTAAAAATTGTGGGATGTATACTTACATCATATGGTATGTGAAATTGTTCTACCAGATTACATTCAAGGAACATCCTAATGGTTGCTTTACATGTATCATCATCAGTCAGATCAAAGTCAATAAATGTAAAGCTGCAAAAATACATTAATTTTAATTTATAATGAACATACCATAGAAATATATTTATTTGGATCAAACTAAATCATCCATAGGAAATTTAGACAAGTGATGATATGCATATAAAAGTTAAGCAAGAACACAAAAGGATATAAGATTGATTCTTTGTTTTTGGTTGGAGACTTAAAAAAGACTTGGTTTGTAAAATTTCAAAATACGGTTTTCTCTCCACCATAGACAGAAAAAGGTTTGCCCCTTGTAATTTGGAAGGTTAGGTATACGTACACCAATTTGATTTGTGATAATATGGTTTTACTCCTTCTACATTAGTCATAATTCTGGAGGGATAGCATGGAACTTTAAGTAAATTTGCTCCTTTGACCCTTTGGTCTATTGAGAAATTGAAGCATTAGAAAATTTTGCCTCCTCAAAATAATTCAAAGAAATTTAATTTGTGTTTTTACTATTTATCTTTAATGGCCACTAATTTAGGACCTGTGAATTTTTAGGAGGTTACCTTTACTGAATTTGCTTAAAATAATATGTTGTTTGGTTAATCTTTACAGCACCTAACATACTGGTAACTAACAAAAGTAAAATAAAAAAGAACTGACATTTTAACTGATGTGTTGACTATAATACCTTATCAGTCAGTCCAATTGTTAAATTTTCCCTAATCATAGGTTCTGTATTCAGTATCATATTCTGTGTTTCATGTAACAGAAACTAATTGTAATAAATTAAACACTTTGATTATTAATTTTTAAAATTATCAGACCTGTAAAGCTTGTAGGTTTCTGCCGAAGGGATGGTGTCTGATATAAGTTTGACGGTGTCGTCAGAAGACGCTGTTGCATGGTAGGAGAGACATTCCAAAGCTACTTTTTGTTTGGCCATTAACTTACCTAAAAACAATAACCTATATTTATAAAAGAAAGTTGTGTTGGTTACACTATTTTTAAACTCAAGGATGGCTGAACTGATTTGGTTGAAAATTGGTAGGGAGGTGGCTTAGAACCAGGAAGAACATATAGGATACTTTTGATCCAAACTCCTTCCTACGGTTCCTCCCCACACGTCTTCAAATTTATTATGAAAGCAACATTACCATGTTATTTTTATGAAAGCAACTTTTTTGTATTGGCACATATGATTATATTTAGGAATATTAATTCTATATACTATTCTCATTCATTCAAAGTATTGAGTTAAGATTGCTAATTAAAAAACTAGAGGATATTAGAGACTTGCGGCGAATGAGCATAGTGAAAAAGCTCAGCTGAAGGCAGGGTTGGCCCTAGGTTTTCTGGCGCCCTAGGCGAAAGTGTCAAAGGCGCCTCCCCCCATTTCTTATAACCGTTAACATATTACAAAAAAAATAAAAAATAAATAAATAAAAACAGATTTTAATTAGTAATTTATTATTCAATAAAGCACTTGGAATAAAAAACTATACATATAATTTATTGTAAAAAAAATTTCAAAACAATTATTTTTCCATTGCGAAGATAAATTTCAGACATTAAGAAAAAAATCTGTGTCAAGTTGGAGTGCTCTTCACCTCTGATCGTTGACTCTTTTCTCTTTCCTGCTGCCGAACTTTCTTTACCTCTAATCAGAGGCACTGTTTACTGTCAATTGGAGGAATGTTTACCGCTAATCACAGGCGCTATTTACGTTTTTCCGGTGCGCCCTTTACCCGGCGATAAAGGATGCTTTTTATCGCTGATGGGGGACGCTGTTTCCCGCCGGTCAGAGGGATTTAACTCTAATCAGAGGCGCTATTTATAGTTGATTAGAACATATGTTTACCGCCGGTAGGAGAAGCTCTTTGCCTCCAGGCAAATGATCACAGGAACATTTCACCACTGGTCGAGGGAGCTCTTGACCGCTTATAGGGGTACTATTTATTTATGCTTATTGAGGGTGCTCTTTACTGTAGATCAGGGGCGCGTTCTACCACTGGTCGGGGACACTGTTTACAGGTGGTCGGGGGCGCAATATAACTTCAATCAGGAACGCTTTTTAAAACCAGTTTGGGGTGAAAATGAACTCTGATCAGGTATTTGGCATATCCGAGCGCCAATGTATGCCGATTGGGGGTGTTTTTTACCAACGATCAAGGGGATATTAACCATTTTTGAGGGCGCTCTTTACTGGGGATCAGGGGTGATCTTTTCCACCAATTAAAAGCGCTGTTTACTATTGGTCAGGGCGCTTTTTACTGCTGATTGGGGTCATCTTTTAATGGATCAGGAGCGCTCGTCTCCGCCACGATGGTGCCCCTCGGCAGTTGGCTAGTTTGCCTATTTGGTAGAGCCGGCCCTGCCTGAAGGGCAAAAAATTCCTCAAGTTATCATTGCAAAGCATGCCAGGTAAGCTAAAATTAATATATTTTACCTTTGTAAAGTTTTAAAAATGTAATTTTGAGTTTTGTCCATAGTACTGGGATAATATAGTTTTTCTTGGAATAAAACCAACTTATTGTAGTTACAGTATTAATTACAGTAGAGACCTGCAAACTTGGACCTCGGTTACCAAGAATTCTAAACAACTCGCAAAGCCTATACTAGAGCAGTAAAGTGCACTGGGTTCCAAGGCGCCATGGCATCAGATGGAGCATACAGAACAATTTTTGCTAACACTTTTGTTAAGTTTGTTTTAACAGATAAGATTTAAGTTTTTACTTTTTGTATTATGTACATTAAATGTTTTTTATAGGATTAACGTTTACTATTCAGACTTTTTCTTGTGATTACTCTTTTCTCCATAACGTGGAATTTTCACAAAACCAACATATATAACACATTTATTGACATCTTTATACCACGGAAAGTTGAATGACTGTAAGCAAGAATACTAAGCATGTAACGTGAGGTGACAGTGGATGGAAGCTATGTATTGCAGAATTGGAAATGTGCGTAGCAAAACACATTTAGGTTAAATTAGAAATTTAATGTGAAACCCATCTTAATTGGAAAATTGATTATCAGTGAGTGATTCCAAAGGCAGGTGGAGTAAGCGATGTCGTAGTTTGTTCGTTACAGTATTTGCAAATCGTGTAAGTTCAATTCTCAAACTAGTTTTTCTACAATTTAACAGAAAATCAAATACCCGACACAATATCTCCTTACTGTCTCATACAAATGTAAAATAGAGTAATCCAGAAAGGTAAACGTTTGTATTATTTTTTATTTAAATTTTTTGCAATCCATTTTAACAGTTTTTACCTTGTTTACCCTTCATGGAGAGGTTATTTAGCATTTCATAGCGATACCTTTACCTCCATTCTATATAACTTTCTCTAATTCGATAGGATCCTGGTCCCATGTGTATTTTAGGTTATTGATCGCTGAAGAGTTAAATTTTATGTATTCAAATTAAATTACTAATAGCTTAAATTACAATAATAGTGTATAAACTCGCTAAAGAGAATTTCAAGAAACACTTTTATGTCATGCCCTTAAATATTGACCTACGCATAAGATCTGAAAAATAATGTAGGGCTACATACTTTCAAAAGTTCTCTTCTTGTTTTATTACTCTGCTAAAAGTAATTATATTAAAACTTGATCTATAACCATTCATTACCAAATAAAAAGGTGTAGGTGTCTTTTAGGACAGATCAGAGGCTTAAATAAACTATAAAACCTGAATGTTACACCATCAAAAATTTCATTTTATACTCACAAGCATTTTCATACATTTGAGTATTATGAATTCCTAATCCACAGAATATTGCAAAGGCCTCAAAAATGGAAACATCACAGTCTGTAAAGGGTTGACCCGTATCCTAAAACAAATTTGAGGTATTAATAAAGGTGAGCAAGACCATGGTGTTATATAATAATGTCTTTATCCAATTGAAATAAATTTTTTTATGTATAAAATAATTTTCTGTGAGATTATCTATTTTAACTTTAAGCTTAGCTAAATGAGCATATTCTGAATAATGATGTTTCGTGTAGGTACACTATAATAATGACAAGCTTAATAAATATAAACTAACCTTATTTATTAGCTGAGCCACTCCTATGACTGCCTTTTGGCCATTGACTATTGGCATACATAGTACACTGCGACTCACAAACCCATCCTCTTCCTTTACCTCATGGTTCATCCATGATGAGAGGTCTCCAATATTAAGAATCTGAAATACAGAAACCAAAGCATGAATTGGGGTGAATAATGATAAACAGAAAAACTTTTATTCGTTATTTTAAGATTATAAATTAATAATCAAGAATTGTTCATGTGATGTTAACGAGAAATACCTGTAGCCTATGTGCAAAAGTCTTAAGAGTCATCTTCACCCTTGTAAAAACATTGAAAACATGCCCTGTTTCTGACGATGCTTTTGGTTATTGATTGGTAAAATTTAGGTTTTTTGTAGATTATTAAGGTTAGATCTATAGTAGCGGCCACGAAATCAGGCGGGTGACTGAAAACGCGATGTTGTCAAATTGAACCAAAAGATGAAAGAGATTATCGAAATTTGCGTATGTTGATGCATAAACTGGCAACACTGACCATCCAGCGTTGCCTAGACCGTATGTTGAATGTACATTCTATAAAAATTATCAAAACAAGCATCATCTAATAAAACAGATAAAAATATTGACATAAATATAAAACATATGATTAAATTAATAACCACTGAAAATTTGGCAACGTTGCAAAATCATTCACCCGCCTGATTTCGTGTCCGCGACTGTAGGTCCCTAACCTGATATGAGAAATTACACCAAATTAATGGTATAAATCAGGGGCAGATTTACATATGGGCTAAAAGGGCTATAGCCCAGGGCGGCAAATTTTGGGAGAGAAAGTAAAAATATGTCTATTTAAGAAACTATTGATACTTTAAAAATATTTCAACACGGCAGCAGTAATTTTTAAATTCTTCTGTGCATAGTAACATGCCCTCTAGTATATCGGAGGACATGCATTTAATAGATGTGGATAAATAATAAACAGTAATAGTGCGAAGAAGAACAAACACATGGATAATTGATTCTGCGATCACTTATAGCCGGCCGGGACGCCACCGCGCTGCGCCGCCCTGTACCGGGAGCGGGACAAGGAAAAGTACAGCCCCGCGCCCGCACGTTAAAAAGTATTATGGTAGGGGCTTTACGTAAAAAGGAAAACTTTTACATAGCCAAACAAAACTTAATTCTATTCTTACAAATGTGTTCTTTTATTGCAAGTATTTAAATTTCGATTATTGGTTTAAGGTATGTATTTTATCAGGATATCACTGGACGTGTTTATAACAAAAACATCATAGTTACTGAAAAAACAACTTGGAGGTTAATTTCACTTGCCGGCTTGTTTGCTAGTAATTTTATTAAATCATTAGGTAGTTAAAATGTAGTCTATTAATAAAATAAGAATTTTATTTTCAAGAAAGTTTAAAATTGTTAATATTACCTTGGAAAAGAAGCATGAAGTTTCTCTAGAATCGTAAAAATACTTAGTGTTTGAAAACTAAGATTTTAAATATAATAGATTTTAAATATAAAAGTAGTAATGCCACTGTTATTTTTTTATTGAAGGCTAACTTTAATATGTAATTATCAAAACAAAATATTAACCAAATTGTCAAGTTACCCAGAGCCGATAGGCCTTTACTGTTTACTCCCGCTGCGTCTTTTATGTTATAGGCCCTCAATTCCTTGACAACAGTAAAAGTGCCTGTAGCGAAGGTAGCCGCGATATCAAATGGTCGAAAATACCGAGATCGACTGTTGTAAACAACGGTTTACATCAGAAAAGCGGCCGCGATTGTGACGGAATTACTGCTAATCAACTATACTCTGTATTCAATACTGTATTCTGTATATCTCTATTTTGTGTACCGTAAAATTCAAGTTTCGAGCTATCCGGATTGTCGAGTCAACGAGGTCTTACCGTGGTAGGAACTACAGCAGCAAATTCTCCTCAACTTTGAGGGGGGGGAAGGGGAGGGGCTGGCGTCGTATGGTTAGCCCAGGGGTGGCAAATGTTCAAATCCGCCTCTGGTATAAATACAAAAAATCTTTAAAGTAAGGAAAATCGAGTTACTTTGCAACGTCACAGAGAGTAATATTTTTAATATTTCAAAATTTTGAGGTATGAGGGACCTAAAATAACTATTCAACTAAACACTTACCAAGTTTAAAGAAAATCGGTTGAAAAACGGTCTCCAAAACAGGGGAATTAAAATACCATGTTTTGCATAAAAGCCGTATGGTTAACATTGCCGACTGTGAAACAATGGGCTACTAGCCCAAAGGTGGAGATGACTCTTAAGTCTACCATTTGATTAGACTAATTTTAACCATTTTTTTAATTTTTTATAATTTTTTTTTTACGTAAGAGCCAGGAAAAATGCAATTACACTATGCACACAGGTGGCCAGCCTGTAGTGTGGGACTCTCCTAAAAATGGGGTTACCCACTAAAAACCTCCTCTAGACTAATTTTACCATTAAGATACGAAGATCTTTACAGCCGATTGCCGGCCGGCTCAAGTTTTTGGCACCAAAGCGTTTCCCCCCACACCAAAAACCTTCTTCATACCTTTTTAAAGTCAATGGATTAAACAACTTATTTAAACAGATGTTTTATGGATTGAGATAGTTTAAAAAAATGTATACAAAAGAACACAGTTTATATCAGCCAATCTTTATGAGTGTTTTATTCTGTTGTATACAACTGTTGTAGCTTTTGCTGTTAAAAAACAATTCATACACTAATATACAATTAATAGTAAGGTAATGACAGGTGAGCGAGAAGGGACAGGACCGACCAAGAGAGAGTCAAAGCATAAAACATGCAAAATTCCTCTATAAATATATAGTCACTAAATTTTAACATTACTTAACTTATCTGTGTTGAGCACTGATGCCGATATACAAATACACAACACATTTTAGTCAAGTAGCACAAAGTAATCAGATTCATAGGTGGATTCTGTAATAGGATTGAGTTCCATAGACATCTTGCTAGCCTAACGGTTGGTTAGCGTCTCGGACTTTGGTTCAAAAGGTCACAGGTTCGATTCCCGGGATGTCCACCACACTTTAGGATTGAGTTCCATAGACATCTTGCTAGCCTAACGGTTGGTTAGCGTCTTTAACTTTGGTTCAAAAGGTCACGGGTTCGATTCCCGGGATGTCCACCACACTTTAGGATTGAGTTCCATAGACATCTTGCTAGCCTAACGGTTGGTTAGCGTCTTTAACTTTGGTTCAAAAGGTCACGGGTTCGATTCCCGGGATGTCCACCACACTTTAGGATTGAGTTCCATAGACATCTTGCTAGCCTAACGGTTGGTTAGCGTCTTTAACTTTGGTTCAAAAGGTCACGGGTTCGATTCCCGGGATGTAAACCACACTTTATGGTTTCAATTGCTTTCCCTTAAAAGCGTTTGAGCATTTCTAATTCTCATAAAAAGTGCCTCTGGTGTAGAAACCAGAAAAACTCAACTTTAACCTGTCCGGTGGCAGCCACGTATCTGGCGATCTGAGCGAGCCGTGAGTGGTTCAGGTCAGACACCGTGGGTCTGTTGATGACTGCGTCCTTGGAATCAGCCTTTAGCTCAAACACAGTCATGAACGCTATGTTCTACAACAAAACACATACATTATGCATGGAAATATTGAACATAATCCAGTAATCATTAGTAGGGATATAAAAATAATTTGAGATTTTTGTTGAAGATGCCACCACTGAATCTCTGAAACACAAGATACCAATTGATAGACAATTGTGTTCTGATTACTCGTGCTTTATAAAAATTTAGTTGTTTGATCGATTTAAATATCTGGATGCAATTTTAATGTACACATATGATAAATATTTTATATGGTTGAATCATTTTGCGAACTCTAAACGGATAAGTATGATCAATAATTGTGATGCTTAAGGAATATGAGAATTTAATTATACTAAAAAATTTGGAGAAGTAACTTAAATGTCAATGCTATTTTTTACTGTGAACATCGAAGGGTCGAGTGTAACACCCTCAGACCCACATTAAACATCCTGAAAAGCGAGTGAGCGAAGCGACGAGCTCGTCTTGAAAGCATAAAGCCTTTTGGCTTGGCATTTTTGCGTAAAGTCTGTGACATATTATAACTACAAAGAATGGTTTACGTTTACCGAGTAAATGCTCAGGCCTTTGTAGCTTATTAATTACAAAACGAAGAAGGCCACTAATAGGAATATTGAGAAAATAAATTAAGGAAAAATTACTTCTAAAGTAAACCATTTATTCAGGGAATCTTTCCCAAGTCAGTTTAAACCCCTTAAAACAAGTTTAAACCAAAGTTGACCATATGTTTAGTAATGAATTAAACTCAGTATATGTTAAACGTATTTCGAGAAAGGGCCATTTAATACGATTTATTTTTTCTTTTCAAATCACATTTTCTGGAATTAGAACTGAATTAAATAAAAAAAAAACTTATTCTAAACATTTTTCTCATAAGGTATTAAAACACTTAACACAATGCAATAAATAAAAAAAATATTTCTGTATTCAATATAATCATTGAGAAACTCCAGTTTGCAATAATGTCCTACGTCACTACCCTTATATCCACAGAAATCTTTAATCCAACATGCAAAATCAAAGATGGTGTCTCCAACTGTGTAAATAAAGTTATTAATGACAACAGATTTTATGTGAAAAAGTAATAATAAAACATTATGGGTGCCTCTTTTTATGCTTTTACTATATACAAAAAAGTCATTATTTTGTAAAATAATGAACAAGGGGTGAGGAAGTTTTCGTGAGGTGGTATTTGTTTTCTCATTAATTACTGTATTTAATTTTAACAATTGAATAAGTAGTTTGGAAATATTTAATTTGATGTTAATGGTAATAGTTATTGATAAGAAGGCAGGGGGTGTAATTTCCCTTATTTTTACCTTTTGTTAGCTGATACAAATTGTTTTGGTACTTCTTATAATGAAGTTTTACTCTAACCTACCTATAAACTACATTACTGCATTGAATAAAAAAATAATTATTGTCTTTGATTATCTTGATATATTATTTTTATAACTCAACAAGTTTTATAAAACTGTAATAATTTTATCAAATTTTAGTAGATATAAAAAATGTTTTGAGTAAAACTAATTTTTGCGTGTTTCATAAATTACACAGATTTACGTACAGTGAAAGTATCATCAGTTTTGATGATTAAAGTTTCCCTCTTAAAGTATTTTTCTTATTTAATTATTTTAGCCATATTATCAAATAATCTCATTCTCATCTTTCAGTTTAGAGTTCAAAGTCTTGTTGTAAATAAACACTTTGTACAGCAACAGTGTGTAACAGACCCTGTAGCAGTCATCATCAGTAAAAGTCAGTCATCTCCTCTGCTTCAATTTTTATTCTAAAATATATATAATTAATTAGGGGTAAGTATTAGGAATTTTTCTTGACCTTTCTCGGGCATTTGATAGAGTTTACCGTCATCGAAAAATTAAGATCACTGGGTGTACAATGAAAAAAGTTCTTGGTTTTCCTTCTTCCTAATCGAGACAGAACAGTATGTAGAAATTGAGTACGTGGAAGAAGGTTACCATAATAACTACTTGAGAAAATACTGTTGTAAACATAGAGTAGTAAGATTTATATATGGAGTCTTTCAAGGATCGATATTGGGGCCATTATTCTTTTTATGCTATCTCGGAGACCTTCCCAATGCAGTAAAAACCAGTGCAATGTGCCTTTATGCAGATGGTAACAATTTGATCAAAGAAGACTCAAGTGATAGTATAGAAAGGTGTTCTAATCTTAATTTGGCGAATATATTTTGATACAATTTTTATATAAAAAAAACCTTTGACTAAACACAGTGAAATCAAATATTCTACTGCTTAAAAATGATATCAACCCTATTTTGTTAATTCAAACTATGAATAAATTAATTATTATAAAAAAATAATGAAGCAAAATTCCTAGGACTAATTATAGACAAAAATTTGTCATGGAATAAACATGTCGAGAGTGTTTTAAGTAAAATGTCATCAGGAATCTTTGCTCTCTGGCAAATGTAACGAAGTAAGCGACATCAAGATTTTCATGTCATCTATCATCCATCTTAGATATTTTTTATTACATCTTTACATCTTTAGACTTATTACATAGATATCGAACTTGTAAAAGGAGACATTAAAATGTTCTAAATTCATTTTGTTTGTATAACAATTCAGTTGGAACACAATAACTAATATTAGTTGCTAATGTGTGACTGTGACGCTATTCTAAGTATTTACTTTGTAATGCTATGAATAAAGAAATTCTGAGTCTGAATCTGAATAGGGGGGCTATATGTAACAATTGATTAAAGAACAACTAAGTGAAAAAAAAAAAAAAACAGAACACAACCTTACATACCGATACAAAGAATATACATACCTTATCTTCCCCTTTTTGTGCAATTATATCTTCTACATTTACATTATTGCTCTAAAACAATAAAAACAGTTGTAATCAAATTTATACTTACTAAAGACTATTTGTGTGGTAATGTTATCAACGGCCCTTGCATTAACACGTTCCTTGCGCGGGGCGAGAATTTACGCCCCGTGCGGCTGGCACCACGTGCGCGGGGCGGGAATTGTCGCCCCTCCTCCCATGCCAACAACCTTGCTTCAGTGTGAGCCCAGCGTCGTTCGGAGAACGCTGCGACCGATTCCCGCGTTTTGTGCTTGGTTTACTCTAACTTTTGGCCGCTTCGCTTCCGGTTCGGCCATTCCGTTATTTCTCAGTGCGTTTTTTACGTAACCACTGTGTTGTGCGGAGTGGTTGACGTAGTTTGTGTGGAATATGGAGCTACTCAATAAGAGTGAATTGATTGAAAACGTGTTTTCTGAGAATGAGGATTCAGAATCCAGCTCTGGGAGTATGACTGTGGGCGTGTTTGGTTGAAAAGTAGTTAGGGATTGGACAAGGACCGGCACCAGGACCTAAGGACGTGAATTCTCGCCCCGGACATGACGTCACCAATTTCAGCCAAAATCGACACTGAGACATCTAGATTCAACATTTTGGACATCCTGACATTATTTTTTAATAAGTAATCACATTATAATTTTTTAGCATTTTAGGGTCGTAATACTCATAATTTTTAGCAATGAACGTGTTAAGCACCAATAATTATGTGAAGTCACAAGTAATAAAAATGAGATACAAAATGGATAAACCAAATACAAAACCCGCTTCACAATGAGTTCATTATGATGTAGCAGTCTCTTTATAATAAGAATAATGGAAGGACAAATGAGATCTCAGCATTTGACAAAAGTAGTGTTATTAACAAAAATGATCAACTTGGAACACTTTTGAATACTCCTTTCACTCATCTTCTTACGCCATTAAAGACCCTCATATGACAATTTTCAATTACTCTATGGTAATAAACTCTCATTGATTTGGTAAGGTAAGTCTTTCACAATTTTAATGTTCAAAAAGTCTGTAATATTTAATTGTGAAAAATACATTGTAGGTTTTGTATAACCGTTGATTATATTTTCATGTGTAAATTCTTGCGAAGGTTACTTTATTAAAGGTCCATAGTCTATAAGAAAAATAATTGTTTATCGGCTACAAAAGCATTGACAAAGTCATATATTTAGCAGAAATGCTTAGTCACTATTCTAGGTAAAGACAATATAATACAGTTCAATTAATATCACAGATATTTGAAAGCCTTAGAAACTACACAAGGATCCAAGAATGAAAGATTAAAATTATCATTCTTTCCCTATTCTGTGTTTTTTTTTTTTTTTTTTTTTTTTTTTTTTTTTTTTTTTTTTTTTTTTTTTTTTAGGTAGGCCTATTTTATATTACTTAGTACTATACTATTCAAGAGTTAATTTTTGGGTAGAACGGATTAATTATTGGTATTCTATGGTAACCAAAGCAGTATAATATTACCAATTTGGATGAAAAATTATCTTGTTTCAATAAACATATCAAATCTGTTAAAGAATTGAATTTTGTCCAAAAGATTGATCAGCTAGACAAACAGTTTATCCATGCAAGTAAATCCTAATTGTAAATAATGTTTAGTATTTTAAATTAAGATTTATTGATCAACTTTCGTAGTTTTAAGGTTTAAGGTTCCATAAAAACTTACTTCTCTTCTGCACAGGGGTTTTCTCTCTGCTATCACTCGACCTGGCCTTTCCACTATATTTGCAAGGTGGCTCTGAAAAGAAACAATAAATACAGATTACTGATATAGTCTTTAATTTTTAGGAAATCTAATTCAAACATTCCATTTTGTAACACCTCAGGATCTGTCATATATTTGTTGATGAGTTCTGGAAGATAAAATAGGAATCAATTCCTGATATTTTTTGAACTTTTTGAACAAATCCTTCACTGTACAAACATAAATGCAATGTATTATATCTAATTGATATGTTTTAAGTATTGAAGTTCAACATTCACTGCTCTCCTCAGGTCTGAATACATCCAGGACATAATATAGGGCATATAATTTATTAATATTACTGTTCCTAATTTCATTCAGTTGTTTAAATGAATAAACTGACCATTTTAAATGTAGCATCTGATTACAGGGCCCATTTTGAGTGAAGTCAAGGTCGTCTGGCTGCTATCTTGATTATATCATTTTCGGAAGACATTGTTAGTGGTTGCCGGAGATGATTGCCGGACTTTTGAGTAGACTTTTTTTGAGAAATTGGTCTGTATAATACTTTTAAAAGGAAAGTTGCTGGTTGTATTTAAATGCTGATGGGCTAGCGCCTCCCCCAAAAAAAATCCTGACTAGAGCCACCTATGGTATAGTAGATTTCAAAGTTAAAGAGACTGGTCGCAAGTAAAGTAGTCCCAGCTCGTTCTAATCCTTTGTTGACAAAACAACGCCGTCCAATTGGTCACCAGAAGACCACCTAAGCCTCGGGGAATCTCGGGAAATAAACATTTTCCAGGTGTAAATCCTCTTTTGTCTTATCCCTTATTTTCTTGGTTAAACATTGTAGAACTATGATTGAAATTTTGTTTTAACTGTTGAATAGTAACATTAGTTGTTATTGTAATTGTATTGGTTCAATTATTCAGCCAGGTAGTGATCAAAATTCTGAGAACTCCCCAAAACCCGGACAGCCTTCGGGTGCCTAACCGTTTGGCTGTACTACAATAGGGGGTGTTTTGTCAACAAAGGATTAGGACAACCAGGACTACTTGCGACCAGTCTCTAATTTAGGATAAAAAGTGATTTAATTAACATGGGAGTGAGAGTTTTAGTACATGTTCTAAGAATTTAAATTAACAATCTTTTTCCTACTGGGCTGTGAATAGTGTTGTAATTACAGGCAAGATTGAAATATACATTTACATTTAGCTTTAATTGTAGCTTTACCAATATTTTGTCATAGCAAAAAATTTAATTTTAGTCTAATATTTTATTTTAGGAAAATATTTTATCAAAAAAATGTTATTTGTACTTTTTAGAAATGATCCTACTATGCGTCACCTTTTCCCCGCAGTCAGAGTCGAGGAGGAAGACGGCGCAGCGCTCACACTTGAGCAGGTCCCTCGCCTCCGTCATGATCTTGGTGACCAAGCACTCGAGGTTGTTCTGCTCCTCGAATATGCTGCGGGCCAGGTTCAACAGGATCTAACAAATATCGGAAACACCTGTCGTCAGAATACACTTTCAGCATTTACAAATTATATTGAACTATTTTTAAAATAAAAATCTTTTCTGCATTGTAAATTGTATAGATTGAAGAACTGTTTATTGAAATATTTATCTTATTATAAATGAGTCTAATCTTAAAACCCCATGGGTTATTACAAGGAGGAGTGAGATACTTCAGATTTATTGCTACTGCTGATGTAAACTAATATGGACATTTTAAAACTAAGAATAATAAGAGGTTTTAAAATCATTCTGTTCACCAAACCAAAAAGGTTGAAAAGAAGATTAATAATTATTTTTATAATGATTACAATAATAAAAAATAAAGATAAAACAATTTAATTTCGTACCATATTATGATCAAGTAAAGCTACTTTACCGCTTGTGTAATACTCTGTACCATATGTTTATTACAGATCAGTAGACCTGATGCATATGATACTTTTATCAATATGTATTTAATCTTTCTACAACAATGGATACACTTGAAAAAAAAAAATATTTATACAAAATATATTGTTATGTACTAAAATAAAATAATAGGGAAATAATATTACTTGATTTCTTCTATACTCTTGAACTGACATCTCAAAGAGCTGAGCATTTTGAATGCTGATCCCACAGAATGTCAAATATCTTTGGAACACCTGAAACAAAAAAGAAAGTTTTCATAATCATTTTGTCTTTTCTTTGGTCTTTAATAAAAAATATTACAGTATAATGGGTCAAATATTATAATGGTTCAACTATAATCAATAATGTTTATAATAATAGACATGTGTAGACCTACTGCTACAGAAAACATTTTTTTTTTTAATATTGATTTTGCAAAAAATATAAGAATTGTAATCATCAAACTATAAAAATGAGAAAAACCAACAAATGTTTTAATTTATCTATGTGAAAAAATCTCATTAAGTGTAATTGACAAACAGTTTTAATAATATTTTGTTTCTATCATAGTTTTATCATCAAATATATGATAATAAATAGTACTCATAGACTATGATAGTGTAATACTGGCCTTAGTTCTATGACACAGATCTATTGTTATATATTTTTGATCAAAAATATTATAGTGTAATGGGTCAAATATCTATATATTAATAGGCAAGCATGTTTCGTTTCCTCCTTTTTTCTCAGCTTGTGGGCATCGTAGGAGAAATCCGCGCATACCATTAGACAGGGTATTGTGCTGTAGATGAGCAGAATCACATTCTCATTCACATCGGACCCTAGGGCTTATGGGAAAAGGATAATTGATTGAATCTATAGACAGCTGTTGTAATAACAAATGCTATCAAGTCAGTAAGAACAGATGTTTCAGTTATATAACATTTGTAAATTGGTTAAAGTTCAACTGAATTTTTGGTCGAATTTCGACCAGTGGGCGAGCTCTAGTTATAATAGTTCCACTATCATCATATGTCTATGATCATGTATACAGCTACATAAAAAGTTTATTGATTTTATAGACATAATCAAGCTGTAAAATAAAAAATAAAAAAAACAATTTTTATTAATTTTAGCACAAACATGTGAAAAGGTTCTCACAAAGTGTGATTGACAAACAGTTATAACAATACTTAACATTGTATGGTATTTGATATCATAGTTATATTATCAAATTTAAGGTTAGAAATCTATGTCATGTAGAAATATGATAGTGCAATAATGGCTTAAAGCGCACACAATTTAATGCAAGTAAAAATTTAAGTTTGTTAAATGATTTAATTTTTATACTCAGCTTTTAATAGGTAAAACTCCATGTCTAGTCAAATAATATGAGATTCAAACACGAATGGACAAAACTCAATACAAAGGATGTAATGATATCTTGGGCAGGTACAGTACGACACTATCATAGTTCTATGACAGATTCATAGTTATATTGTCATATAACTATAAAAGAAAAAATATGACCTTAAGTGTTATTATAACTGTTGGTCAATTTTAGCGAATTTCCCTATAGGGAATACGCTATTACGGTAGTAGCCATGGTAACACCTAAGCCCGGGACCATGTTAGTTTTTTATTTTGAGGTCCCCAGAAGCCAAAAACACCATTCGTTCATTTTCATATATATGTATATATATATATCTATATATCTATATCTCTATATATCTATATATCTATGTGTCCGTGGTACTGATAACTTTTGACAGGGACCTCCGATTTTGATGAAATTTGGTATGAAGGTGTAAGGCTAGGTCTATTTTCATGAGTTCGCAAACCAGCATGATCGGTTTATGGGAACGGGGTTTTATGGGGTTTCAAAGGGGACAAAAATGGGTTTTTTGCATTTTTGGAGCATAATTTTCAAAATTCAACAATTTTAACTAAAACCATTTAAAAGAGCTTAAAAAAACAAACAATTTAATATTTTGAATTTTTAACTTGGCTTAACAGGTCACAGAGAAAAGCCAAAAATAGGTTTTCCATGTTAATCTTATGGGAAATCAACAAACCCCTGTATCTCGCTTATTTATTGGAATAACTTGATAAAATTTGGTATGTACATTCACTTGGTAAGGTTCAACTGATATTTGCTTACAACACCTACATCGTGGCAAACCTACGTACTCACCCCTATGGGGAAAATGAAAAGAACACCATAACTTGATAATATTTTTGGTATGTTCATTCACTAGGTAGGATTTAACTGATATTTGCTTACAACACCCATATGGCGGCAAACCTACTTACTCACCCCCATGGGGTTTATGGGGAAAATTAAAAAGTGCCGAAAATTGATACAGTTTGACATTTACCTCGTAACTATTACATTTCCTAACAAAACTAAAATTTTCCAACAACATCCCAAGGCAGCCAACCTACATACCCGCTATGGTGTTAATGGGGAAAATACAATATCTCAAGATCGTTTGGAAATTCGCTGAGTACGCAGGTCTGTTGCAACGGGGGTATTTTATATTAAATTCATTATAACATTATACAAGGTTACATTATATGAAAAATTCTCTTAGTCATTTTTTTTATTAAACTAATAGAAAACAGGTTTTGCTTTTATTAATTTTACAAAAACTTGTTTTTTTGTTTATACTATCAATGTAATAGTAGCTTTCATCACTTGCGATGAGGTGAAGCCGAGCTCGAAAATAGCGATTAATCACAAAAAAAAACCAAAAAACAACTTTTATTCATTTTATTCATTTGAGATCTAATTGTCATATAAAATGGTTTATATGGTTAAATCATATACAATTTACAATATTAAAATTTTTAAATTTTTTTAACTAAAACTAGCTTAATCTAATAAACATCTTCATCTTCTTTCAGAAAAATCTTCAATTTTATAATAGCATTTTTCTATTAAGTTTTCTTTTAAAGTCTTCTTAAATGTTTTATTACTTTTGATTTCTCTGGGTTCTTCTGATAGATTATTGTAAATTTTGATCGTCATATGGTTTGTCCCTTTTGGTAAAAAGTGGTGTTGCATGTAGGTGTGTTAATAAAGTTTTCTGTTCTTGTATTATAGTTGTGTTGTGAATTTCCATTCTTTGTTAAAATTTTGATATATTTATGCTAATAAAACAAGCAGATTGTAATATGTAAAGGGATGGAAGTGTTAAAATGTTGTGGTTTCAAAACAATGGACGACAGGAATTTGTTCTTTGAATGTTATAAATTGATCGTATTGCTCTTTTCTGTAATTTAAAAACTCTCTTTGCTTTCCGTCCGAGTGATGAACAACGTTTTTCATCATACTGCAAAAATATATGATGGATAACTATTTTTAAAGTAATTTAATAAAAATGTCATTATCTGTTTATGTTTAATAATTGACTTCCATCTTAGTTTAAATATTCCCTATAAACAGCTGATATATATTTGAAATTAAAGAAATGTCAAAATATTGCATAAAAATTGTAGTCTGCAAGTCGTTTTTTGTTTACATTTGCCTTATTTATTTTAGATTACTATGATTTTTGCTTTACCAAAATGTACAGAAAGAAGATGTAACAGTTGGTCAAGGACAATCTTGTGATATAGTATGTAACAGACCTCGACGTCCCGCTCAGTGAACTCGTTGGAGTCGTCAGTCTTGTTGATGATCTGCGCAACGCCGATCACATCGCCCTCGTAGTTGCAGATCGGCACACACAGGATGAGCCTGGTCTTGTACCCGGTCCGCATGTCTATCTCACAGTTGAACCGCGGGTCCTGCAGCAAGTCCCACACCAAACTTGCTAACTTATTAACTAGTTATACTAACAACAAAGTGAAGGATTAATTTTTGAAATTGAATTTTTATTTGAAAAAATGCCATTAAATGTTGTATTGAAAAACAAATGTTATAAACCACCAATAAATAATTCCAAACTATTATCAATAACGTTGTATGTAAAATATTATTAGCTGTAATGAAAACTTAAAAAAATCTAGGAAAACCCTTTTTGGATGTATACAAAAATCTTTTTGGATTTATACATATTACGGTATGTAAAATGTACTAAAAATTTATTACCCATCCAAAAATAGTTCACCAACCAAATTCAATTAGTCGATGATAAAATAAATCGTTTCAAGAAGACTCAAACAAATTAATTCGAGCTCAAGCGAAAGCAAATAATTTAAGACCGTTTAGTTTAAGAGGTGTTTGCTCCTGTCCACCAGAGATTTATTGTGGAGAGGGGAGTGATGAGCAAACATTAGGCCGGGAGAGCCACTGTGATGGATGGCGGTCAATATTTTTCTTCTTACAACCTCTTTTCCATAACATTTTACCTGTAATCACATTGTTTCAACATGCAATCAATTACTTGACTATCGAAGTTACGATATGAAATATAAGTGTTGAGAGTAAATACAAATTTATCGTTTTCACCCATGTAATATAGCTGTAATTTTACTTCGTAAGGGGTTAATTACAAAATAGATCAATGGTGTGTGTCATAGGGCAATGAGCACCCCTTTGGGGACATAACCCTATAAAAAGAAATCTTATACAAAGTTTATATTACTAAATAATTTAAAGAAAAAAAAAACATAAATGAAAAGTTTGACAGCCCGTCATTTCTTGTTACATTCCATTTTGTATAGCAATTTGAGATCTGGTCGGGGACATTGTATTCTGATAAATAATAACTTGCACTCATTTTGAAGATTAACTTTAGATGATGGGTCACCTTATAGCCTACTCTAGAAACGTGATAGTTCAAACAAAGGTTTTAGAAATGATGTACAGTAAATGATTGATTGCTTCATCTGTCATAATGCAGAATAAACTCAGTTAGTGAGAAACAATTTTTACTTCCTGTATATAAATTTGAACGGTTATTTCGCTTATATAAAGACCTCAAGTCGAAATAGTATCATAGTCTCGGGCCTTATATGACCTACCATCTAACAGCCTATTTCCTATAGGGAAATAACTAGTATGCCAATGCATTTTCCTGAATATATTACCTCGTAGGCATTCTTGATGTTGACTGGCTGCTTTGTTTGAGCCACCGCCCCCGCCACCCCCACCCCGAATGGGATCCGAATCTCCTCCGCTTTCGCCTTCTGCACCGCCTCATCCAGCTCTGAAACACAATTACAAACAAAATAACACAAAGACCTAATGACATAGGCGTGTAAATTAAATATGGATGACAAATTTAGTTTCTAAAAATTTGAATGGATAGACAATTTTGTTTGTACGAAAAATTAATCGGAGTTCTCTTATAGAAAAAAACTTTTTGCATATAAAATAAGTATAGATAAGTAAAATATTACGTTATAGTTCAAATTATTACATTGTTGTTTGGGCACTCCCCTTGGTTGACCAGTGTTTGGAGGTCTGAGTCGGGTCAAGCTAGATAAACATTGACTGTACAGGAATGCTCTTTGCTTAATGAGTAGTGTTTGTATGAACACAATTAAGCACATATTTTATTAGACCTAATCTAAATTTATGTATAGTGAACTATGGTGAATGTTTTGGAAGAATGCAGTCTGATTTACCTTTGATATATAAAGCTTTAAACAACAACATTATCGTGTATTTATAAATATTTCACGAGAGACAGCAGTTATTGAGGAAAGATTGAATTTATATGGTGGATTTGAGTTATTCTTACCGAAGTCTTTAAAATCTCAGTACACCTTGTGCCATGTATTTATTTATTAGAATGTAATTGAATTAAAGTTTGATAACAAAAGATTTTGGTAATTAGAGGACATCATGTAGAATGGAAATGGGCTAATTAAGGTCTGAAATAGACCAAGTTTATTATCAACTGCAATTTTCAGTAATTGGACTTTGAATGTGTTGAGTTTGCAGAGTTAATGTTCAAGTTGAGCTCCTGTGCTAGACTTGACTTAAGTGAATGTCCCCTGAGGTTAAAAGCGACAGTGACAGTTCCATATCAAATATTAGCCTTTACCTTGATACGTTACTAAATTATTTTATATTAATTTTTTAATTTCATTCCAAAGAAAATCCAAAGGTATTCAAAGAAAATTCAAAGATAAAAGTTAGTATTTTGAAAATTGAATTAGAATAATTTGTTTTGAAGGATGAATAAATAAAAGATTACTAATCTGAGTTTTATTTTGATTTTTATATGTTATATCCAATAAATTTATACAACAAAACTGTATTGATTTGAATAATTTTAAAGAGCAAAATAAATAATATTGTGATTAAACATTTAAAATTAAAATAAAACAAAAATATAATTTTTTCCAAATTTTCTCTGATTTTAAAGAAAAACACGAAAACCTCTATGTCATATTTTAGCAATACAAAGTGTATTAATGTATTTTACATCTGGTTGATGCTGATCATTAATTAATTTTGCTCTAAACGTGTCACTAGTAAATTGTTTTCATTAAACCTTGATTCTTATGGGAACAGAAGGTAATAATTAATTCATTTGGAAAATCAATTACTAGACATACTTTGGACAAATGGCAGGTAATTAATACAAAATATTTGTTTGCATTTATTGGTACACTACACCCAACTGTATGCTAATTACAAAAAATAAAATACTGCTAAAACACTAAAAATGATTTAAAATAGTAATGGATCATACATACAAACAAACAAATACATACATATAATTAAATGTTTGACTTATGTAATTTTTGGTTTAAACCTTTTTTGTTAAAAATAAATTGACAATTATTCAAACACCATCCTTTGATCCTTTTACTTGTAAGAGGATGCACTTCCACTTCCCAGAATAAAATAATAAACTATTCGGTTTGAAAAATTAAAATAGGATCGATTTATCTGTAAAAGTGAAGGGAAGCACAAGGTTTGATTGATTGTAGATTGGTTGCAGTGAGGCACCTCCAATCACATGGCGTGTCTCTGGGGCAGTATTATGGCGCAATGTTATTCATGGGCTGCTGCAATTTAATTGCAACTTTGCTGTTATGTTTGTTATGTGTCAAGAGAAATGCCAAGTGTTGTCTTTAAATAATAACTAAACAGGAGGATGACAGATATCCAGAAAACTATTTCTGTCTACATACTGTTAATTTAAAATTTAATTTTCATTTGATAACTTTTTGATTGGGCCAGAAGTACAATTATTTAAAATTGTACTGGTTTGTAAACGCACTTAAAGAATAGTTATTATTCATGTTTAGAAGCATACGAAGGACATTGTTGCAAGACATATGTTATTACATCCTTACATCCCATGTTATATAAACTTCACAGACTGCGCGCTCTCACATTGTAGAGTCCAACTGATCATAACTGGTAAGTGGTAAGCTTCTACAGTTGTCAAGAATTAATGCATTCACTGTTCATGTGGAATAAGTGTGGAAGACAAATCAAAGATGTTATGTTATGACGGACTGTACACATTTTTACATTCTACCACTTTAATTTTAGAAGAATATAATGTAGCAGACCAAACAGAGTATTTATATTACTTTCAAAAGTACCAATACAGTCAGACAGTTTTATGTTTTACTAAGATACATTTAGTTTACTCAATAATCGCTTATAGGTTGACAATGATGTGAGTTTGCATACCATAAAATCTCAAACTTAAACGAATTCTGATAGAAGCAAATAAGAAAACTAATAAAAAATCTAATAAAGCCACTGAGATAAAAATACAGAATAAGATTTATCAACGTAAAAAACTGGTCAATCAAAATTTTTTCATTTGAAAAAAACAATGAAAATAATGAAAAGCTCAAGTTGTACATTAATTATAGTAGGATTCACGAAAATAGTCCGATGAGCGTCAATACATTGTTGCCAAATTTATTCTGAAACACATTTTTGTACTGTATTACACGTGGTAAACATAAACACAAATAACAACATTGCAGGGCGAGAGGGGGTGAGGGGGGCACAGCTGTTAAAATTTCCATCGGACTATTTTCGTGCATCTCACTATAATAATTGCTTCCATAACAAATCTTGGATTCATATAGTTGCACACGCTTGGTACCATCCCATCCCTATGCTCCCTTTCAACTGGGTTCAGTTCATGTGACACCAGCACTGAACTGACATGATGTAATTGAGCTTGGTGGTTTACGAGTAAACAGCACACCACAATCTGTTCATGTCAGTGCCTGTATGTACACACCCATGATCTGGTTATTACTCCGCACCACACCAGGTACACATCAGGGACTCCATTGCCAACGCTTTGGCTAATCTGTATTGAGCGAAGGTATACATATATTTTATATGGTACCTAGGCTATGTTTTTAAAAGTCCTCGACATTTTATTTCAATCTTGTAATTAATTTTATTATTGATCATTTTTTGTTTGTTTGGAAGTTACAAATAAAAAGAAAACAAAAACTGTTTTTATACAAACTTTTCAAATACATTTTTAAAATCACCGATGAATAATTAGTCAGCCTTTGGAATACAGGGTTAGGCAAAAGTCTGGATACCCCCAGTTAACTTTTTAACGCGTTGCAGTAGGAAAACCAAACTCGGCACATGTTTACAAAATCAAAAACGGCACTTTTTCATCAACTACACAATTTTGCCCCTGCCCCCAAAATGGGGTATTTTGGGGGCAGCCCCAAATTTTCAAATGTAAACCCCTATCGAGTGACCCCTCATTTTAAACGGTTTATCAAGAGAAATTAAATGGCGCAAACCGGAGGTCGATATCTCACCCCTAACCAAAATGGCAGCCATTTCAAAATTTGACATGGGCAAGCAAGTATAAGTATGGACACCCCCAATTAATTTTTTAACACGTTGCAGTAGGAAAACCAAACTCGGCACATGTTTACAACATCAAAAACTGCACTTTTTCATCAACTACACAACTTTGCCCCTGCCCCCAAAATGGGGTATTTTGGGGGCAGCCCCAAATTTTCAAATGTAAACCCCTATCGAGTGACCCCTCATTTTAAACGGTTTATCAAGAGAAATTGAATGGCACAAACCGGATGTCTATATCTCATCTCTAACCAAAATGGCAGCCATTTTAAAATTCGAGAAAGGTAAATTGACTTTACATTAAATCAGAAAATAGCTTTTTTAGAATCGAGAATATCTGGAATTATTTTAGAATTGAACCT
The DNA here is from genome assembly GCA_030545055.2 of Neoaliturus tenellus. NCBI lineage: Eukaryota > Metazoa > Arthropoda > Insecta > Hemiptera > Cicadellidae > Neoaliturus > Neoaliturus tenellus. The sequence goes on from CM061534.1 coordinate 123,960,331, forward strand.
ACTAGTTCATTTCTGCTATTAGGTTCAATTCTAAAATAATTCAAGAAATTATAAATTCCAAAAAGCTATTTTCCGATTTAATTTTAACAAATGTAAATTTACCCTTCTCGAATTTTAAAATGGCTGCCATTTTGGTTAGAGATGAGATATCGACATCCGATTTGTGCCATTCAATTTCTCTTGATAAACCGTTTAAAATGAGGGGTCACTCGATAGGGGTTTACATTTGAAAATTTGGGGCTGCCCCCAAAATACCCCATTTTGGGGGCAGGGGCAAAGTTGTGTAGTTGATGAAAAAGTGCAGTTTTTTATGTTGTAAACATGTGCCGAGTTTGGTTTTCCTACTGCAACGTGTTAAAAAATTAATTGGGGGTATCCATACTTATACTTGCTTGCCCATGTCAAATTTTGAAATGGCTGCCATTTTGGTTAGGGGTGAGATATCGACCTCCGGTTTGCGCCATTTAATTTCTCTTGATAAACCGTTTAAAATGAGGGGTCACTCGATAGGGGTTTACATTTGAAAATTTGGGGCTGCCCCCAAAATACCCCATTTTGGGGGCAGGGGCAAAATTGTGTAGTTGATGAAAAAGTGCCGTTTTTGATTTTGTAAACATGTGCCGAGTTTGGTTTTCCTACTGCAACGCGTTAAAAAGTTAACTGGGGGTATCCAGACTTTTGCCTAACCCTGTATACTTAACTAAAAATAAAAAAATGAATTATATTTACTAGAACTGAGCTCATGCAGTAAATATCTCGATTTAAACTTCATGTCAATTAACCTATTAATTTAATTTATTATAGTTCATTAGTCAATCATTATCTATGAATTTTCCCTCACGATCGTAGTAAAGAACGCATTTTCCTGTACGGTGTTTAAATTTCTTCCATTTATATTTTTACACAATTTACTATACATCTTTTTTATAATTTCCACCTTTAGAATGACGATTATTTAAGAAACGACAGATGTAGACGCATGTAAGAAGCTTAGCAACATAATTTAATTATTAATTATAAAGATAAACGAAACCAAACAACTAATTAATGACGCAGTTAAAAGTTGGCAAGCCTGCCCCATTAGGATGATTAGTTGGCAGCACTGGGCCGACCAGATAAGGGTTAGCGGTTACATTACATTAGATCACCACCGGCCACGCTGTTTCGGAAAACGATTTAACGCTGTGATAAAATCAAGTTTGAACATTATTATGCACAAACTTACGACAAATTGAAAACTACGGTAATTTCAAAAGAACCACAAAACTTTTCTAGAGCAATAACAAAGTTAATGGACATGTGAAAATTAATCTAAAAACCTAGGTAAAACCTAATTCAATGAATGTTTCCTAAATTGTAACCCAATTTTTTTATAAATCCAAAGTTAGCAAGGAATATCTCAAAAGGTTAGTTTTGAATTTGTTTAATTTATATTGTTTTTTTATTTTTTTTATTATTATAAGTTAAACCGTATAGTGTTATAAGTTCTAAACCTAATAAAACAATATTCAAGAACGATTATGAGTATGCGTATTTATTCACAAGGTACATTTTGTTAACTATTTGGTTCGTTATCAAAAATAAAGTAACGATTATGTAGGTAGTTTTTATAATGCTTTGACTTTTATTACTTCAAAAAACAACCAGTTAACTTCTAATTTCTCAAACTTAAAATATTAGAGCATGTTTCCTATTATGTTTCTATAGTTGTTAATAAATTAAACATGGTTAAGATTGGCTGATATTTTTTTTATCTAAATTATTGTACTCTGAACATTGCTTCCAACTATTTACATATTTTGTAATAGCAATAAACCTATTTGATTTGATTGTAATATAAACAATGATGGGTTCTATTACAACAGATAATTGTTTACTGTCATAGTTACAATGAAAACAATTTTTGCACTAAGTTTATAAGAACTTAAATTGTAACATGAAGTCTATAAGGGGCCGTCCATAAATTACGTCATCGCTTTTTGGCCTTATTTGGACCCCCCCTCCCTAAAATCATCCTACCATCATAATTTGTCTGACCCCCCCCCCCCCCCTCTTGGAAAAATGACGTCATTTCTAACAAACCTCCGTTTTAAGTAAAAATAATGCTTTAAAAAAACTACATGATAAACTAAAAAAATGACCAATAAAATCTGAATTTAGCTTCACAGAAATAAAGCCAAAATGACTTTCTCAATAGAAAAATAAACTATAAAACACCGCCTTAAAATAGTCTAATGTATTTTATAGGTAATTATTTTATAATAGTTGAGTTGTGTTCCAATTTATCATTGTTTTACTGTTAAAATTTGATATAAAACATTATATTTAAAATGACGTCATATCAAAGCCGACCCCCCCCCCTTGCACATCACCTTACCGTCATTTTCAATCTGGACCCTCCCCCCCTATTTTCAGATGACGTAATTTATGGATGAGCCCTAAATAGATACCGTATAATGTGTGATGAACAAGATTGAATATGACTGTGCTTAAGGATGATAAAAATCCTCTTCAGTACAATATGCGGATTTACAGAAAAATACCTGATTAAGCGTACTTGCTTGAAGAGACTACAGAGACTAACGAAGCCTCGAAGTTTAGACAGCTGAGCTGACCGTAATTATTAAACAGAACCACTCAAAGATGTTTCACGGAACACCTCCCTGACAGATAGCGATCAAGCGGGCCTTACACAATTCGAAATCATGACATATTATTGATGTCAGTTGAGGTATATAATACTGTTTCTTTTTCCACAAGTCTAAAAACATATTATCAGAAAACTTTTGTATGATAATGTTGTAATTTGAGAGGAAATATATATATAAACCACCGAGCCTTCCTTTTTTATCATAATCTTTTATATTGGTTTTATTTCTTAGCGAACAAACATTTTTCTTTAGTTATTAATACAGTCTAAGAAATAATGTTCCTATGCCTAGATAATCTTTATAAGATTACGCTTACACATAAACTAATTACAATCAATGTCCAATAAAATTTTTTGCCTTAAAATAACATTGTAAATAGTTATTTATTCAACAAGTGCGCAAAGTGCAACTTTGCTACACTTGAGAAAAATGTTACGCACGAGCCGCATAATTTCTCTCGAGTGCAGTAAACACACCTTGAGCCCGTTGCATGATTAAATGTTTCCTACGACTGCCGAATAATTATAAATAAGCATAGTTATATTTAATATTTATGATAGCCTATAAGATGCATTTCATACAGTTAGTTAAAAATGCATTGGATTTTTGTGGTAGGAGATTTAACGACACTGTTTTGGCAGTTCAGTCCCTGCAAGTTGGTCAGAGGGCAAATAAGTCACTAAAGTCATGTTGTTCAGTTTGTGCACTTAAAGAACCAATTCTCACTATAGTTTACTGTAGTTTTTACTATATGTTTTAAGGCATGTTTATGTCGATTCCCGCTAACGACGACAAGGACATGCCAGATGTTTTTATCCAGTGTTTCCAACTTAATTCCTGCTTAAATAACGTTATCTTGTTGGCTAATGCATTCTGTTTTGAGTTCTAAAGCTTAAACACTAGAGAGCGCAAAGTAAATCAACAGTGCGCAAAAAATTAATACGGAAATCACCTGTTTTGCGAGGCGAATCGACAAAAACAACTGATTTCTCGGACAGACATAGGTAAAATAAATTATACTATCCCATGACAATATAGCCACATTAGTAGGCCTAAACAAATATTATTGGTGTTCTATGCCAATAACACCAATAATATAAAATATATTTATACAACATATAAAATATATATGTATGCGTGTATATGTATATATAATATATATACATATATATTCAAATAATAAAAAACCATAATTTATATTTATATATTATTTATGTTTTTTATTATTTGAATGATTTGGACACTGGTTCAAACAGAAACAAGATAAATTCTGTAGAATTGTGTCAAAATTACCGGTTGAAAATATATAATATTTAAAAAAGTGTAATATCACATTTTTGTTTTTTCTGCCTTCAAAAATAAAACACACAACAAAAATTGTACCGTTAAGCGTTGTTTCAGTATAACAAGAAACATAATTTGTATTACACGTAGGCCTACCGCTTGGATTAAATTATCGAGGCAATTATTTCAAGGGACAACTAGTCAAATATCAGTTATAAATAATTCAAACGGCCACAATAATTGATACATCGGTGGAAGGCAATTTTTGAAACGAAATACTTAAAACAAGTATGAAACGGATAGGAGCTGAAAGTCACTTTACATTCATCGGTTGCAATGAGATAATGACATCGATTTAAAAATCTATTTATCTTTGAAGTTTATGAAGCGAAGTCCTGATTTAAGACATTATTTGGTAATAGAAGAAACTGGGTTAGACAAACACGTAGGCCTATTAAAAATGTAGATAAGGGATAATTTTATAAAAACAATGTAAACATTTTAAATGTAAAAACATAGAATACGAGTAACAAGTAATTTTATACCTGAAACTTACTCAAGTGTTTACATTTTTTAATGAAAGGTAATCTTTGCTATAATAGTTTCTTATACGAAATGAAACAGACGAAAATGGTAATGAGCTAATTAAATACAACCCCAAGGAACACCAAATATCATCTGCAATTAAAAGTAATTTGAATGTGGAAAGTTCGTGGAAGTTATTAGCGAAGTTATGTCGAGTAAAACTTTTCAAACCGCAGTCGTATCTCTTTTTAATTCAATTTTAATACATAATTTTATTAATAATATTTTAACCGTAGAACTACCGTTGGCAGCAAGAAGCTCCTGCGATTTCGTTTCAAATGTAATATTTAAAATGTTTCCAGAACTCTTCAAATTACATGGAATACATAATTATTAAGGCATCTCATAAAACAATTAGGATAGTCCCCCTTGTAAGCCTTTATATCTCTTTCCTAATTTTCAGAAATTTAGAAAATTATTAAATCTTGAATAGTAGTAAATTCAAAATTTTTTGCTTCAATGTGAATTGCAGAGAGTCTTCTTTTAATAAAATTGGTAGTGTGTTCAAGTGATAATAAAAAAATCTTCTATTACAATTTTTATTAAATGTCTTAAAGACACTTTTCTTTTCTAAGACACTTTTTAAGGCTCTTTCGAAAACTAACAAACGAATTTCACAGTAAAAAGCCTGTTGTCTTGTTATTTAACATTATCATTAACACAAGGGATTTTAGTATATCAATAACCGTTTTACATACAAGCAATTTCGAGATATAAAATGAAATTTTATTGATTAATGGTCGTGAAAGTCCAATTTCACTGAGTATTATTCTATTTATCCTTATTAATTTGTTTGTAGTTGTTTGTTGGTGATTTTAAGTCATAAAAATTACATACAATATTAGATTTTAGCTCTGGAATTTTTTCCGGATAGTTAGTATAGCTGTTTTTGACTCAGCTAAAATTTTAAGGAATGGCAATTTCTTTCTGTCTTTAAAAAAATTGAAACATTAGTAGAAAAATCTTTAAATTAAGGATTTAAGTTTCTGAAATACTGAATATTTATGAATTTAATATTAATGCTACATGAAGCATGGCACATTGTTTTGCAACTGAAGTAATTGATTGCCGATTAAAGGAAATTGGTGTTCTCTTGTATTGGTTGTTTTTATCATTATTTAACTTTTCCCTTCTCAGCCCTCGCCAATATATGGCTCCCGTCAGCTATGCACCAATGTACGGCAGGGAAGTGAAGTAATGCCACCCTTTGAAGTAACGTATTGGCAGGGGATTGCACTAATTATACAGAAATTACCTTGTGTTTGATCACTGAATATCCTATAACCTTGCTCATATTGCTCTCAGTCCATGATAATAATCATTATTCAATAATCAATTTATATTTATATCTTTATTCAGCATTAATAAGAATAAATAGACACTTTCATGAACACAATAAAACAAGTCAAGAGGAGAAAAATGTGCATCATTGCAAAGAGGACTTTGAATACTAGAACCACACGTGATTCACATTGATGGTCAGCATCACATGTAATTCACATAGTACTGATAACCATGAGTTCCAAATTACTATAGGGTCCCCTTTAAAACGAGAGAAAATACTCATCACATTATTTATATAATTGCTAATTCAAATACGTAAGACTGGCAATGAAAATATTGCGCAGCGACATTCATTAACCAGGCATTTCAACCATTGTTGTATTCATTATTGGTAATCTGAACGGAGCATAATATTTCATCATGAATTTTTTCATGAAGTTTTCAAACTTTTCTATAATGTGTTGTATGCATTACATGACTAACTGCCCCAGGAAATGTCAATAAAAGACGTAGGGCTAGGGCTTAAATTGAAGTGATAATATGCAATTCAGCTTTCAAGTAAATTTTACGGAAGTAGATGAAATGAACATATTTTAAAAAAACATTTTTCTTAAGTATTTAAAGTGATTCAAGCTCATGTTTTCTCTTATAACAAGCTTGTTTAATTTCTAGTGTCGATTACATTTTTCAATAAACTAATAAATAATATATGCATATTTTGACTATTATCTACATAGTACGTAATTTATCCGTGTAGACAATTAATTGTCAAAATGCCAGGGCAAATAATTGTTCAGAAGTTAATTGAATATTCGCGCTAAGATCGCACTGAAATTGCTCCTAAAAGCAATTACATTACAAGATACATTAAGGCAATTCCTACCTTAATTTACTTAAAAAAGGCTAGTTAAATCTTTCAAGTAATCATTGTTTTATTGGGGTTCTTCTATTTATCATGGGGTATTTATACATTATGTAAAAATTGTATAAATACCCCATATTAATTTGTGTGTGTGTTAAGATTAATTAAGTGTTAGTTAAGATTAACTATTATTTGGAATATGATAGAACCTTAAAACAATGTGTCTTTTGACTATCATTGTCATTGTCTATTGTCAGGGGGTCGGCCAACCAGGAGTCAGAAGAAAATCTTAAAAGTAAGCAATGATGTACATCAAATTTAAGGTATCACTTAGCAGAGTACAATGCCAAAAACTAGACAAAATGGTGACCGAGACTAAAATTGTAGGAAACAAACTTTCCTTTTAAATTTTATGGGTTAAAAAATGCAATGACTTTCTTAATACTAAATCTTTTAGCGCTGAGTTTGTGGATTGTCACTCCAAACGTCAAGACGTTCAAAATTATATATAAAATGACAAAGAGTAACGAATTTTTAGTTCAAACATCCTGTAAGAGACGTCCCTTTTGGAAGTCTTAGAGAAATCTTCTTCTGCCTGCTTTGTCACTTCATATTTAAATGACTTTGCATTCAGAGACCGTATTGTGCAAGATTCCATAATCCTAGCGTCAAAAGCTTGAGTATTAAAAACATTATTGCATTTGGATTGTTTTACCCATATAATTTTAATGGGAAGTGTGCCTACAATTTCCGTCTCGGCCATCCATTTTATGGCTAGTTTACGGCATTCTACTCGGATAATTGAGACCTTTAATTTGATGTACAGATCAACGATGCTTAAATTTACGATTTTAATCTGACTCCTGGTGGGCCGTCCTTTTGACGTAACACAAAATGTTTGATAATGTCAAAAGACACTTTGTGTTAAGTTACTTTCATTTCTCAAAGGATATTTGTTTGTCTTAACAAACAAACAAATTAAAGAGGGGAAAGGGACTTTTTCACCCTGTATATTAATAGCTTTTATTGATAATATTGAGTAATACATTTTATAGTCTACAATTATACATTAATGTCTAGGAAAACTTGAAACTTTATTAGAAGCTATTCAAAAAAGTAGTAAAACCTGATGCTCACAAATGATTTATAGTCGACCCTTCTAATTCTAATTTGGGTAACAAATGGTTTAATAAAACTTGACCAACCAATATTAGAGCAACTGCTCAACATAGATAAACATATCAGTATCCTGATGTGAAATTGTTTTGTGAAGCTATTAGAAGTCACTATGGTTGGACTGTAGGTGTATATGCCACTATGGATGGAAATGAAGGTTTATCAAATTATAAGACATTACGGGCGGACACCAGGTTTATCCCACTATAAGACACTATGGATGGACCAGGTTTATCACACTATGGGATACTATGGATGGACATTACGTTTATCTAGAAAAATAGTCAACATGGGTAAACACTAGGTTTATAGCGCTATGGACACTATGGATGGACAATAAGTTTATCACACTATAAGACACTATGGATGGGCAAAAGGTAGGCTATATCAAAAGCTATAAGAGTACTAGAGCAGGGGTGTTGTTGTTTTATTATTATTTAAAATCGAGATGGTACAACAAATAACACTGTAACGGTGAGTGGGCGTTGTGAATGAGTTTGCTATATATTATTAAATTTTACTTAATTACGGTAATAATATTTTGATCTAATTTTCAGAGACAAATAAAGGACATTTATCTAGCAATACAGTAATTTAAAATGTAGACTTCCACAGTCTTTTAAAAATTGTAGAAACAAGTAGAAAATATTTTCAAAATATTACAGTAAAAAGTATTTGATAGATCTTTTGAATAGTTGGAATTGTGTTGGAAAATAATTTTACACATTTAGTGTGGTTCAATTGTAATTACTTCTAAATGTAAAAGTGGGAGCTATTCACAGTAAACAGTATAAATAAATAATACTTAGGCTATATAAATTTACAATATAATAAAACATATTTAGGTTTTATCACTTCTTTCTCATAACTTTATCAAAACAATATGGTTTCTTCACTAATAGCTGGTGCTGAAGCAAAAGTTTAATTTTTCCATGTAGGAGTATTAAATCTACATAAAAAATAATAAAAATTTAAAGTAATCCTGTCTCATTCAGATGACCAAAGTTTACAGTTGGGAAAACGAAAGGCAAACAATCGTCAAGGTTTGAGAGTTGAAAGTTTATTTTGGCAGTTTCCGTTTGAAATAAACCCGATTTTCTGTTTTAAAACAAACGCAATAAAACTACAGTTATACTGATGGCATTGAATGGAAATACTGAATAGATAGCCTCTTTTCTGATTATAACTCCCCAAAGTGTTTGGTTTGTAATAGATTTGTGGACGATGTATTTGTATAGTAATTCGTTTAGGATTAAGCTACGTTAAAAAAATATAAGTTAATGAGGGTTACAAAATATTTTTACCGTTTCAGCAATTGGCTATTAACTGGCAGAAGAAAGTAGTGTTTGCAGTATTATTTATGATACCACATCTCCTTTAAAAACTTCCAAATGTTGGTGGGAATAATTTATATGTCCCTAGAAGGTTTGTTATTTGATTGTCACAAATGATACAATGAACCGAATAAAATTATAGTAAAAATAATTTGAGTTGGATATTATTAAAAAAGTATGATGTAAAGTATAGTGCAGTTCGTTACTGAAACCTATTGAGAAGCTTTCACAAAAGCAAAGCTGATTCTGAAATCTGAAATTCTAAGCAGTAACTTACAAAGTTGATGTGACTCACAACTTCCAAAATTGCCAAGTGATTAACATCACTGAAAACGCTGATGCTGTCCCTTTGAACCGCTGCAGTGATACATGATGCATCAGTCTCTCTTTGCTTAATACAGCCCGAATACCTACTGCAATTAAAGAACCAATTAAATCTAGCCTTCCAGCTCAATTAGTTGGTTCAATAAAAATACAAGCCATGTAGTCTGAACGGAACTAAGTGTTGCATTTTTTTTAATTTTCTCGAGTTTTCTTTTTTATTCCTTAAAACGAAGAAATTCAAACAATTGTTGTAATAAGTGTTGGTTGATACAAATACCTTCGTAATTTTTAATGAATTAAGGAAAGAATGAAAACAGTAATGAAAAGTGTTTTTTATTTAAAACTGGCGTTTAATTTTATTTTTAAATAATCATTATGCACAAACTATAGAAAGGTTCCTCTAGTTATCACTGAAAATTTGTTTCAATAACTTTAAAAAAATTAATTAAACCAAAACACTATTTTTCAGAAGGTTATTATCAGATGATTACAACCAATGGTTGCAGATGATTTTGAAGTGTGAGTTTAAAATTGAGCGGTAAAGCGGCAGGGCAGTTTGTTGTGTACTTAGCTGCTGAGAACGAATTGCTTGGAAACGTTGTAGCGCCGTAAAACAACTTGCTACTAATAGCCTCTCTGCCCTTTGAATTATTGGTTTGTGCTGGTTAAGATGGTCTTACATTCACTAACCCAATAGCGATCCATAACTAATATTAATGCTAGTGAAACAAAATAATATAGTTTAACAATTAGAAAATTACGAAGGTATTATGACCTTCTTAGCTTTGTCATGAAACCCAACACAAGTAGGCCTAAGACATGAGAAGCCAATCAAATTTAACTGCTAGAAAAAAATCAGATGAATAAAAATCAATTTTATTTATAGAATTTTATAAAGAAAACTTAAAATCCTTGATAAAATCACCAGTTAACTACATTAATATTGTAAGAGTAATAGAGAGTAAAAAAAATACTTTTTAGTTTTATTTTCCCTCGCGATTTGAAGCGAATTAAAACAAGAACTATAAGTAAGAATAGCACAATTGTAAAATAAAATAAAGTTATAACCAGTTAAATAAAATATAAATTTTAACTCGCGATCAAGTCTAAATGATCAACTCAGATAATGTTCGGTAACAGAAATGTATAAAGTTTTCGGAGTTAATGCTCAAGTTGGCTCTGAGCTCGACTTTAGTAATTGATGTAACTTACCTCGCGACTTACCCTTGTCTGTCAGATGTAAGAAAACCTGTAAAAATTGCTTTGTTCGTCAAGCCATGACACTTTGAAACTAACCAAACACGGGAATGTTAATGAAACAATCCTGAAATATAGTTTTTGGCCGCAGTAAGAAGTATTCCATGCTTTAATTTTGTGTTTAATGTAATTTGTATTAGGAAACTTTCAAAAGACCCATGCCCCCATTTTTGTAACGGAATGTTTTAGTTGGATAAAATCTAAGAAATGAATTTTGAATCTTAGAGGCCACTTTTACACCTTTAAGATTCAACAAATGAGTAGGTTATAGTAAGTATATAAAATTAAAGGTTTTGTTCATATTTGCCCCCTGGATGGATGATGACAATAATAATAATAGGTTTACAGTACCTTTACGTCTTCAATCCAAAACATTTGTCTTCAGATGACTAGTTTCGGGACCTCGGTCCCATTTTCAAATCTTTCGTCAAAAGTTAAAAAAACACTGTCAATTCTCGTCAAATTTAAAAAAACACATTACACTTACTACACACAACACGGACATAACAAACGTACAAAATAAAAACATTTAACCGCGATTCACGTGTGGCCGGCCAACGACAAGTTCAGACTGAGCGGTGTCGCCGGTATCGAACATGCGGCCGCGGCGAGGACACGGTCAGCCGATGCCTGCTTGATTACGTGTACACTGGAGTGGTGTTATCAGCTGGACTTTACTATCTATGGTGCTGTTGTTACATAGCGTTGAAACTCTATCAAATAAAACATTTGAGCCAAAGTTTAGTTTTTCATTTAATACATCATTAGGCGACGACTTTATAGCTTTGTAGATCTCGTAGCTTTCAAGCACGTTCATCACGGGGCCTTTATTACATTTGTGAAATATTTTTAAATTATCATTACAACTGTCAACATTATGATTTTCATTAATCAGGTGTTCTGCAAACTTAGATTTCTGGGTCTGTAACTTTGGTTTAGGCAGGTGTTCGCTAAACCTTTTTACAAAGGAACGCCCAGATTGACCTATATACATTTTTGGGCAATCACTGCAAGATAATTTATAGACTCCCGTATCGTCAAGGCTGTTATTAGTGCTATTAGAGCTAACTTCTTTAAAGTGACGTTCAAGTTTATTTGCAGTTTTACTTGACAAAATGATGTTTTCTTTCTTTAATTCGTTTTTTAATGTGAAGTGAAGATGGTTACAGGGTGATTATAATAATGAATACAATATTTTAAAGCACATTGCTGTCAATAATGGTTACCATAGCAACATAATTGATACCATCATTAACAAACAGAAACATAAAAAACCTACTGACAAAACCGACCGCAATTTTGTGTCAATAGAGTTTGGTAACCATCTTCACTAACATTAAAAAACGAATTAAAGAAAGAAAACATCATTTTGGCAAGTAAAACTGCAAATAAACTTGAACGTCACTTTAAAGAAGTTAGCTCTAATAGCACTAATAACAGCCTTGACGATACGGGAGTCTATAAATTATCTTGCAGTGATTGCCCAAAAATGTATATAGGTCAATCTGGGCGTTCCTTTGTAAAAAGGTTTAGCGAACACCTGCCTAAACCAAAGTTACAGACCCAGAAATCTAAGTTTGCAGAACACCTGATTAATGAAAATCATAATGTTGACAGTTGTAATGATAATTTAAAAATATTGCACAAATGTAATAAAGGCCCCGTGATGAACGTGCTTGAAAGCTACGAGATCTACAAAGCTATAAAGTCGTCGCCTAATGATGTATTAAATGAAAAACTAAACTTTGGCTCAAATGTTTTATTTGATAGAATTTCAACGCTATGTAACAACAGCACCATAGATAGTAAAGTCCAGCTGATAACACCACTCCAGTGTACACGTAATCAAGCAGGCATCGGCTGACCGTGTCCTCGCCGCGGCCGCATGTTCGATACCGGCGACACCGCTCAGTCTGAACTTGTCGTTGGCCGGCCACACGTGAATCGCGGTTAAATGTTTTTATTTTGTACGTTTGTTATGTCCGTGTTGTGTGTAGTAAGTGTAATGTGTTTTTTAAATTTGACGAGAATTTGACGAGTGTTTTTATAACTTTTGACGCAAGATTTGAAAATGGGACCGAGGTCCCGAAACTAGTCATCTGAAGACAAATGTTTTGGATTGAAGACGTAAAGGTACTGTAAACCTATTATTATTATTAAAGGTTTTGCTTGTACAATGCAAAATTATTAACCCAACTTCAAATACATGACCAAATAAACATTGGTATAAAGCGGTATTAATTATAAAATGTATGATAGGACCAAAACCTCTGAAGTCTTCATCTATCGCCATGACGAATTTCAAGTTCGAAGCAAATACCTTCAACTAAAAAAATATCTTTTAAATTATGGAAAATAATAACTAATAAATAACTAATAAATAAAATAGCTAATAAATAACTAAAAATAAAATAAATAAAAAACTAATAAATAAAAAACTAATAAATAAAAAATTAATGTAGACTATTAAAAAAAACTAGATTATATTTTGTATTAATAAAACATAAAAATATCGTCGATCATGGTAAAAGGCTCTTTAAATGAAAGCTTGGTTGCACTAAGAGGTTTTTCTATAGCCGTTTTATTGTTCCAGCTAAAAGGCAATCCCTCTTGGTGACATGTCCCGTGCATGGTAATCTATTGAGTGCACTAGGCTGTGATTACATGCACTGGTGCATCCATCCCGGCTCCTTGGCTGGCTCGGGCAAAGCCATTTACTTGTCATTACATCCCCACAGCTCAATACAAGTAGGCCTACTGAAGGTCGATTAAATGTAGATGGCTTGTACTTGATAGGTTATCTTCATCTTCAATTTAATCTCATCCACATTTTTTCGTTAATGTTTATAAATTATAGGCCTACATTTTAACAGCATATTAATTTTGAACAAAAATTGTCTCTCATTATTGTACTTTTGATTGATTTATTAATAATGCGAAATGTTTAACATATTAGTTGCCTGACTATAGATAAATATGCCCAAGGAAGACACATCTTTATCAGTTAAAATTGCATACATTAAGAGACGTAAAGGTCCGTATAATTTTCAGTTAAGTCTTAACGTTTGGCTGTAAGACAGCCACACAAAGAAAGGCGACTTTGGATACTTTCCAGAAAAGAGATCGCAATTTAAGCTCTTATTGTCTATCCAATGTCATATATTATTTTCCAGTTTTAACAATGTATTAAAATTATATAAAATTTGTCGGAATAAAATATTATTCTTTTATGGACATTCATATTCTCAGTTTTTAAACTCACAAAGAGAAATGTATAAACTAGAAATTTCGGCTTTTCCCTCAAGGCATTTTGATACCATCGACCAAACTGTGAGTGGATTAACAACTGGTGGTCCCTCTGGGGAGTTTCTCGGGTGATATCGTTTAACCAGCCATGAGCGGGTAACTAAGCGAGAATTCAGACACCTCTCGGCTACCGACTACCCTGGGGACCGACCCTAATGTGAGGGGGGGGGGGGGAGCTCTCGAGTCGCACCTCAGGGCTTCTTTGAGTCTGCCACAATTAGTCAAAATACAAAAGAGACTTTTGGAAACAAAAATGATTTCAATAAAAAATATATTGAAAAGCGCATTCCCTAATAGGGGAGTTAGCTGAAAGTTGGAAGAGTTAACTCATTTTTGTTAATTAAAACTTTATGTGCTTCATGAAAATAGGCCTACCACTAAACGAAATTCACGATCTCCAGATTACATATTTTATTTTGAATAAATATGGCGACCAAAATGTAGATTGAAGATAATAGGTGAAAAGTTATTTTCAGATCTTAAATAGGTTTTAATTATTTAGATTTGCTTTTAAAATAATAATCAAGTGAAAATTATCAAATTACATCACTGAAGATTAAGTTTTTCATACATTTCAAAGCTATTTTGGTACTCCGTGGAGTGTTGCTAAGTGAATATTCAAACCTTGCTCGTTGGTTTTAATTTAATTTTGTTATGGTAACATGGTATTCAGGCTTTGAAGCTTACGCCAACTATACCTTTTCACGGGTGACTGGCCGTTTCAAAACCAATACTTTAAAGTAGCGTTCTTTTATTTTCGTTTACTCTTTATTGCTATTCCTTTACCTTTGATGGCAACCCATAAGACCAATGTTAAAAAGTTAAAAATTTTTAAATTTGTTTCAGACAAAAAAACTATTTTTCCTGGGGTTGAAGCTGTTTTTAATTTATTTTTGGGCCAAAACACTCTCAAATGAAAGGCTTAATTAAAATACCGCTAGATTTCGTGATTGACGGAAAATACATTGCAACAGACACTCCTCATACAGTACTATAGTAGGTATAGGATTTATTTTGAAAACCTAAGTTCCTAAAATATTCTAGTTTAGGGCATTGAGCTTTTAAAAGCATAATAAAATGCGTCTTTATTTAACTTCATTTTTGTTCATACGAAGATTGTTTGTGTCAGATAATAAGATAAAGTTCTGAATGTCACCAATTTAATTATCTTTCATTTTTTTAAATCTCGACTGTAGTATGATTGCGTGTTCAATAGTAGAACACACGACCATTTTCGTAACACTTAGGGGCGAAACCACTGCAGTTAAATCTGGTAGTTAAATCTACCACTTTATATGTCTCATTTTAATACAGTACTTACTTAATACAATCAAATAGAGGCCATTTTCACATTAATCAATGTGCTTTCTCTCAAGAGTTTCAACATTACATTTGTTAACTGGCACGATATTATTTAAGTCATGATTAGTTATTATACGAAAAAGCAGATTTTATTATCAACGTCAATGAATAATTATAACTGCCCACAAAATACAATTAGGTAAAAAATCAATTTATGTACACAACAGGATATGTAAACAAAATATTTAATAAAACTATATAGGTTACACCGTAAATATGAAAAATTTCATATGTTTAACGAACCATTAAAACTATATACCAACTTAAGAAGTTATTCAGTTTGATAAATATTAAACAAATTTATAATGAAATATATAAATGATTTAGAAGGAGAAACGTTACATTACCGTCTCTAATGGTTAAAAACGTTTTGTTTATTTGGAAATAAAAATTAAGTAAGAATAATGTTTTGTAAAGATTTAAGAGAGAATTTTACAGTTTAAATAAAACAGCTCGTTCTTAGTGGCATTGCATTAAGTGCGAAGTGACATTAAGGTCTTTTCTCAAAGGGCTTAGTCGAGAAGAATTAGGAAATAAACGATAAATTTACAGGATGTCCTTAAAACAAAGCAGAGCCGTGTACAATTCGTTACAACAATTCGCTAACAATTCGTTAGCCGTGTACTCGTACTGAGCTGCCGAGAACGAATAGCTTGGAAACACTGCAGTAAAACAACCGTTCTTGCTCCTGATAGTTCTCTGCCTTCTGAATTATACCCTAAGAGCCACAATATAATTGGAATTGGATTTTAACAGCTTTTGTGTTTAATCTTTTAAATTTAGTATTGTACTGATAGAAACATTTCTCTCAAGTATAATAGAGGCAAATTGACGAGTTAAAAAAGTGTAATAAGTTGGTTTTATGAGGTTTAAAACATTTTTTACTCTATTAATCCTGTTTATTCACAAATTAAAGTTGTTTGAAAATCATCAAAGCTCTCATCAATGTCATCAATGATTTTTCCTGTTTCGAGACGTGTGAGCATTTTAAAGCCATACACTATATAATATTTTTTTAAATAGTAACAGTTTAAATGTTTTTCAAGTCGTAACTGAAATTGTTACTCACCTGTTGAAAATATTAGGTTGTAAAATAGTATTATATCCAGGAACTTATTTAAAAAAAATTTAGATATAAATAAGATATTTTTGGTTGCTTTAAAACATCTCTATTAATACTTTTGGGCCATACGATAAAACTTGAGTAAGTGACGTCAGTGTAAGTTTTCGAGTTTCAACTTTCTCCATTACGAGGTGTTGACATTGGCAGCGACGAAATGCAAACAGTTTTCGTTATTATAAAACGTGAAACTAATATGTATTCTAACCGGAGAAAATTGTTTTCGTGTTACTCTATGATTAAACCCGTTGTATGCGTTATGTAGGTAAACTAAAATACAATGTGGCCAAAAATAATACTCATTGTGTATTAAAAAAGGTAACTAAATAACTAGAGCCTACAGACTTTTTTGTTGTCATAAGTCATTATTTTTTGTTTTTGAATGATTTCACTTCAGGATGAGCAAGTTTTGTGGAAAATTTGATTTAAAATAAAGGCTTTTAATAAAATAAATAAATAAATAAAATACTTAACTCTAAATTATTTATTTAACTGTGACTACTTATTGGTCGTAAAATATTCCATAGGAATCTCCCTACCCATTTGGATAAATTACTTCAAGCTTTTGGTTGTTTTTACCGCTTGTGTTTGACTTTGCTTTTAGAATTAATTTTAATTCAACCATTATTTATGATAAGACTTAATGTGTGTACAATTTGAGTTTTTAATAATTTCGAATAATTTAATTATTTTCAATAATTTGTTTCATAAAGGGAGCTTCATTTACAATTTTCCTTAATCTAATCACAGAGAATCCTAAACAGAGTTCTGAGATGCGCTTTTGTGTCAGTCATGAGTCATGACGCACTCGCAGGGGCGCTACTGTCGCGGTGAAGCCAATTGACGCGTAGCGGTCAAGTTGGACACGGCGGTCTTGCACCGCTACGAGCAAAGGGTAGTTCCGACTAAGTTTTACCATACTACCAAGTCCCGAGCGAAATTTGACTTGGTATTTGACAACAGTTAAGTCACAATACCTGTTGTCTTTTACTAGCATCTCTGTGCCCTTATCTTATTCTTAGAATCTAAAACAAGCACTGCTTATATTTTTGGGCAAAATCTTTTTCTGCACAAGGAATTGGGATTTTTTGTTGAAGAATGGAAAATTGGCCACAAGGAATCGATTGAAGTTGGTCCCACGACTGAAAAATTCGGGTTTCGTGTTAGAGCCCTTAAACGTTTCCTTGCTATCCCTATGAAGATTTTTTGTATTTACTAAATTTAAGATAAAATCTGCAGAAAACTGCAGATAAACAAAAGAATTATTTATTTAACCTGTGATTAAAAAAAATTATATCAAAGTGCAGCTTTAAACTCATCTCAAAAAGGAAGGGTGCGACTAAGGGGAGCAAATGAGGTTTTTCAGAGAAAAAAGTGACGGTTAATAATTTTACCCAGGATGAGCTCGGTCCCCCTGGTACTCAATGACAAAGGCAGCAAATTAAATGCAAAAAATCACGGATAAGTAAACGAGTCAACTATCATGGGAAAATAGATAAAGTGGACAGTTGAATAAACGTTAAATACAACCTTACCTGTGTCAACCGTGACGTCGAAGAGTTTGGCCACCAGGTAGCGGTTCTCTGGCGGACCTCGGGCGAGGAAGAGAGAGCCACGATCCGCATGTGTCAGCAAACCTACGTTGACGAGGATCTTGTGACACAGCACGTCAATGTCGAGCTCGTTTGACACATCCCTGATTAGTTCCATGAACAGCTCTCCCTCATCTAACATGCCCAGTTGGCGTCGCCACTCGCCACTGGCCCTGGGTCTGGAACAGTCCACAGGTGTGGTCAGCAAACCTACGTTGACGAGGATCTTGTGACACAGCACGTCAATGTCGAGCTCGTTTGACACATCCCTGATTAGTTCCATGAACAGCTCTCCCTCATCTAACATGCCCAGTTGGCGTCGCCACTCGCCACTGGCCCTGGGTCTGGAACAGTCCACAGGTGTGGTCAGCAAACCTACGTTGACGAGGATCTTGTGACACAGCACGTCAATGTCGAGCTCGTTTGACACATCCCTGATTAGTTCCATGAACAGCTCTCCCTCATCTAACATGCCCAGTTGGCGTCGCCACTCGCCACTGGCCCTGGGTCTGGAACAGTCCACAGGGGGAGTGGATTACGTACTGGGATAGGTGGGAGGATTTCTTTGCTACTCTTTTTAACGTTCTAGTTTATTCCAAAACCGATAAAGAGTCATTGGAAGTGTCCGCTTAGAAAAAAATATTCTAAATATTATAAAAATTAAAACTCCAAAAATAGATTTAGTGACAAAATTATAATTTTTTTATTTAAGTTTTAAAACAGAAAAAAATTTGTTTTCAATTTACGTATACTAATCCACAATGATCTTTGGTGTATTATAATTAATTGTGTTTTGAAAGTACCTCAATAAATACCCTTAACGAAAAGATCAATCAATTGCAATATACTGCATATAGATATCTAAACATTTTTTGTAATATATTTTATTAGATTGCATATTGTGTAGCTGGTAATATTCAAATTGGGTTACATATTTGGTTAAGCAAACAAAAATAAAATATTTAACCATCCATAACGCCGCTATAAACACAGACGAAGTCTCCTGTTATAGCCCTCTCGATGTTACTTTTACGAAGACAACAGTAATAAACTTATTACGATCCTTGTTCTGGCTGTAAACCTTAAATAAGTTCCGTTACACCACAAGCCAATATTCTACATTGATAGTACGAACTATTGTTCATTCATGATACGCAATATATGAGTGAAATCTAAAGCAAAACCAAATTAATTCCAAAGAGTGTTACTATCAATAATTATTAAATATGTTTGTATACATGACTATTTTTGGAAATTGTAATCTTATCGCTTGCTTGAGTAGTTTTTACTTTCTCCCTCTATACCATAGTGTATGGAGAAAGTATTGTTTTCGTCAAAATTTTCGGATTTTAGTTGTTGGTGGATTTATCCATTTTGGTGCCCCCTGAGTCCAAAAAAGGGGTTTTCAGAGTGATGTCTGTGTGTGTGTGTGTGTGTGTCTGTGTGTGTCTGTGTGTGTGTGTGTGTGTGTGTGTGTGTGTGTGTGTGTGTGTGTGTGTGTGTGTGTGTGTGTGTGTGTGTGTGTGTGTGTGTGTGTGTGTGTGTGTGTGTGTGTGTGTGTGTGTGTGTGTGTGTGTGTGTGTGTGTGTGTGTGTGTGTGTGTGTGTGTGTGTGTGTGTGTGTGTGTGTGTGTGTGTCCGTGTGTCCGTGTGTCTCAGAGCGTATAAAGAGAGCGTATGTCTCTCCGTGTGTAAACAGAGCGTTAATTATGGATTAATGGATAATTCCAGGCGTTTTTTTCATTTTTTTTTGAATTTTTGATTTTTAAGGGTATTTTACCCCAAAAAACCCTCAAAAATCGTCAAAAATCCAAATTTCTCAAAAACGGCTCTAACGATTTTGATTAAAATTTTGTGGTTTATTAAGCTTAAAATGGTGAATAAAATGACCCCACCCGCATCTCCGAGAAAATGCGGGTTCAAAAGTTATGGAGTAAAAAGTATTTCAAAAATCAATTTTTTGGATTTTCAAAATAGCTGTTGTCTCGAAATAAATTTTACTTATCACCATTAAATCAAGCTCAAAAAACTAAATAATCCAGTATTTTAAATTATTGCTCTACGTCAAGTGGTTGCGGAGAAAATTCAATTTTTCGTTTAGCGGTAAACGCAGTACGTTGTTACAAGTCTCAGATGCGCGCAGGGTCAAACGAGCGCTGCTCAGCTGGTAGCTATTCGACTGAGTCATCAAGACATTAATGTTTGAAGCTTTTAACTCCTTTTTTATATTGTTGGGAGAAAGTATGTGTCAGTTAACTGATACCGTTTATTTTAAAAGTAAACCTGGCAAAATCGCCCGAGTTTCAAATCAACACATTGTATATAGTATTGTATAATACTATATACACATTGTATAATAGTCTTCTGTTTCGTTTATGACAGTCTAGAAAGTAAGTACTGTAACTTCATAAACACAAACAAGAACATCTTGGGGGCTAACTGAGATGGCGGAATAGCGCTAAAAACGAGCCGGGTTCCCCCATCACTTGAAGGCTGCATTTTTTTACATTCTATTACTTATCGAATTATCCCCTTACGGTGGTGGCTCGTTTTTGCAGCATTGTGTTAGCGATCAAGATGTTCTTGTTTTAAAATATGTATTTGTAACTTAAAATCTTTTTTTACGTAAATCTACTTTAATTAACTTGTAAAATTTTCAGATTTTTTACCTAAAAAAACTTGTATAGGCACTAACCTAATGTCGCTTAAGTAATTCAATGAGTGTATGATTGAAATAAAATCAGTAATTTTAATACGAGATAGATACGAGTCGTAAGCTAATGTGAATGGTATCATACAAGTAGACTTTTAACAAGAAGTTCGTTTATATCTTAAATAGGACGGAATGCAATTAGTAGAATAAATTTACAACAAGAGTTTTATTCTGGGGAGGGGGAGGGGTAGGGGTAATATCATAGTTTCGTATTGGTCATAAGGGAGGTGGACATAATAGCCTTGGAGATTAACTACGGTTTCATGCTTCATGTCCAGCCCACCTGTTGGGTGACCTGGCGCGCTTGATGGGCGACGAGTTGAGCCACGTGTGGAACAGCTCGGAGGTGACGGACGTCCTCTTGGGCGGCTCGGAGACGGTGAGGGAGGCGCGGCTGGGGGTGCGGGTGTAGACGGGCGGCTCGGGCGGCTCCCTGGGTGACGAGGGCGACCTCGGGATGACCGCCAGCAGCCGCTCCTGGTAGCGGCGAAGCAGCCGCGAGATGAGCTCCGGACTGGCGTGCTCCTCCAGGTACTTCTCCAGCAGGTCGGGGTGCCGGTCCAGCAGGCTGCATAGCGCCGTCTCCTGCGACACACACAATGCAAACATGCAAAATCAGCATGTTTAAAATAAGAAAGTAATTTACTTTAATACTGCTCAATGCAGTAAAAAGATTAAAAATATAAGGTGTTTTTTAAATAACCTCACATACTGTTATTATCGCACAGGAGAACAAGATTTGATTTATTATGTCACAAAATTTAAATATCAGTGTTTATCAAACACTGCACAATAATTCTTTTGATAAAGATTTAAGAGGAATTTAACAGTTAGATACTAAGAATTTGAGGGTAAAAGTGTACCTACAATAGAAACTGTGATGTTGGTTATTGAATTATCAAAGCAAAAATACCTAATTTTATCTGCCAAACCAAAGTCACCCACACTCTCTAACATGCTCGATGGACGTTACCTGGAGTCAAACCAAATATCCAACCTGACATTTTGGGTGTTTTCCACACACCGTCAGATGTAGCGCTGTTTCAGTTGGGCGGTGATGTCGAACCGAGTATCCGCATGTTAGGTGGAGAGCCCACGTACTACATAGAACATGTTGGACGAGCCGTCGGGTCCGTACATGTTCGTCTGGCATGTTCCTAAGTGTGGGCAGCTCCCACGTCATCTCATTTCACAACTATTTCTCCTTAAAGCTTTTTTTTACAAACTTGTGCATTTTGACTTTCTTATTGAATTTTGATAATGATTATTAATTAGCATTATTACCCAACACGCGATACAACGAATGTGGCGCAGTATAGTGTTGTTTCCTTACCTTGAGTCCTATGGTCTGGACGATCCTGCCGAGCAGTTCGGGGTTCGTGTCTAGCACACGTTCCAACATGTGGTTCAGCAAAGTGAAATCTCCTTACCTTGAGTCCTATGGTCTGGACGATCCTGCCGAGCAGTTCAGGGTTCGAGTCTAGCACACGTTCCAACATGTCGGGGCGCTGGAGCAACTTAGTAGCCAGCAGCTCCTCGTCACTCGTCATCCGCGCGGCATCAATTTGACCTACAACACCAACAATCAATATCAAGAAAAATTGCGTTTATAGTTTCAGAGACGCCTAAGAGGGGAGAGGGAGCCGTACCCAGCCCCTGGGCTTGACGTAACAAACTCAGATGAAGTCTCTGTGATTTAACAGTTTAACTATATAAATATATGTATACCAGACAAGACACATCTTTGTTAACTAACCAATTAAAAAAAAATGTTATGAGGTTCACTATCATGAAAAGCACAACAGACTGTCCGAGACTATCATCAGACACAGAGAGAAAAATCCATCGAGAAGGTGAACCAGTTCTCGAGTATTTGGAGAAAAAAGTTGGAACTTACTAAGTGAGACATCCTATACAGCCAATGAGACTTGCCAATGCTGTAAAAGTTTATCCTAATATACCCATCATACTAGTATGGAGTAGTCAGAGAGGCTCCATACTAGTCCTCAGAGACGAATTCGAGCTTAATACCTATTAACTTTAAACGTTTAGTTTTTTGTCTATTTTTATAAACTAGCTTTACAAATAATACCATAAAGAGTGTTCTTAATTACTCACTGGTATAGATAGAAAAAGTGTTTCAAAAGTATAAGTTATTCTACGGAAATAAGAGTACTTAAATTTCAGGAAGGTATACGTTTCTTATTTATATAGAGAGATTTCTGATCGACAATAGTGAGTTTTATATAAAAAATATGTTTTTATATGCAAATGTTGTTAAAGATTTTCATGAAAATAGGTAAACAGCATGATTTTTGTGGATACTTTACTTATTTTCCATCTATAAGAGAAGAGTACAAGTTGGACGAGCGTTTGCTCGGTAGACTTAAACAATTCTTTGTAGTAATCCAATTACTTTGAAGTAATCAATTATGGATGGTAATGAAAAATGCCACGCCTTAAAAGGCTTGTGTCTTTGAAGACGAGCTTGTTCGCTTTGCTGAATATTTTAAGGTAAGGCCTAATGGTGGTGTGGTGGTACACTCTGATATAACTTTGCTGAACCACATGGTGAAACTGTAACACATTGCTTTTTCTCAATGGTTAACACCTGATTTAATTATTGTTGCAAATTATTTGTTTTTAGATTAAACTACAGTTCTAAAATTTTTGGTTGTTTTATCACATTAATTAAATATTCATTACTACCGGTAATTAAAAATTAAAAACTTGATAATTTTTTAATTATAGTATGATTCAGTACTACAGTAACATGCTACAATGAAAAACCACATGTTTATACTGGAGCATGTGTTTCGTACATATACAGTTGAGTCAGCTGTTTTCAGATATTACTTTGTTTTGATTTGTAACTCCATAACAAAGAGGTTACACTAGATAGAGCGATAAAAAATGTTAATTTTCCGTCCCTTGTTGATTGGCGGCATTTTACTCACGATTCTCGCAGTTCGCTTGCTTGGCAACCATCCCACACTTAAGTCACGTTTCCTTATTAGTAAAGCGATTTTGATTGGTCACTAAAAGCTTGAAAAATCACATATTAAACTTGTAAAACAAATGATTGTTGTTGTTTATTTTTAAACTACCTGATTAGATAGGCTTGGATAAGGCTATTGAGATGGGTTACGACAGAAACGTCGGGTTTAAGTCAGGTAAGATGACAGTTAACACATGGGAAAGTGTAAAAAAGACTGGTTACCAAGGATACGGCGAAGAATGGGTAAAATGGTGCCAATCAACAGGGGAGAAACTTTCCTATCATTATGGTTTAACATCGTTGCTCCATAAGGCCAATGTTGGATCAAGACATAAGCTTGTGTGCATTGTAGGAGAAATCCGCGCATACCGAAAGACAGGTATTGGGTTGTAGATGGGCAGAGTCCCCGCAAAAAGTCCAAAATTTTACATCAAAATGAGAGACAACGTGAAAGATTCTAGATAAAAAGTATGGTGTAAAAAAGTCTATTTTTTACACGAAACCACGTGATTTCATTAGGAGAAGAGAATATTGACATTAGTAAGAAAATCTTATTTTAAATGCTATATTTAATTTTTTTATGACAACAATGAAATTTGACTGTAGCAAAAATATTTGTTCAACTCGTGGACAAACAAGTTAATAAAATGGGTATGATGAACACTATTGAAAGTGAAATAACCCTGAAATAATGTGTGTTGAGTATCAGACGTTTTTCATCTTTGCCACTTTTCTATATTATATTGATAGGTTTTCACTGCTCAAGGACTATGATTTCTTTAATATAATTATATTTCATAGATCGATATAGGTTTAACAATAGAAAAAAGAAGAATTTATAGCGGGTGACTTAATAGTACTGGACTGTAAAGAGTCGTTTGAAGGCGAAAAATCTATGCAAACAACATTGCTAAAATATTATCAGTAAAAATTATATTTTCGGGAAACTTTTGTAGTGAGTTACTGAAAATCCATTAAATTCTATTTTAATTTTATTACTAGGGGGTAGCCCCCAGAACTAAGTTATTTGCTTACAATTAATAGGACCGGTTTTGAGATCCGTTCTACCTACATATAAATATACCATTGGTCCTTGTGTTAGCATATAGTATTGGTTTTTAATAAACACACTCAAAGTACTGTACGTAAATGACAAAAAATTATTAAAGTTTACCCATTACATAGTATAATTTTTCATGACTGCTGTTCATTTTGTAAAGAACCTGGGGAAGACTTCGCATAAGATTAAGTGATCCAATAAAGTGAACCATCAAAGAAGCCGGTAGTTAAAGTGAGCCCTTAAAATTATGTATGAAGTGGGGATAAATCTGAAGAGGTGACTAAGCCGGTACTCCTTGTAATCCACTTACTGAAGCTTTTCCACGAGCCCCTCTCCCCGCCAGGAGGTGAAATGCACACTGATCCAGTCCATCGCCAAGGTATACCCAAACTGATGGTAAAATAAAGCCGTCTGTGTTTAAGATTAAACATGTCACTAATGCTTACAATGATAAATAGTTTATTTCATCACTAGAGGGTCTAAAGTGTTGTTTTTCGTTCGAGGTCAAGTTCCTTTTATGACTGAGTTTTGAAAAACATTTAGGCCAATGATAAGAAATATCATAGTGAGTCGATACCCTCGATACCAGCTGCTTCTTCACTCCCCAGATGCAGGGCATAGTACAGTAAAATAAGGCCAAAAACAACCTTTTGATCGGCAACTGACGTGCGTCCATGAAATTTTCAGGGAACCTTCCTTTAAGCTCAAGAAAAAGAGATTTGATGAGTCCCCAAAAAATAAAGTTGTTTTACACATATAAAATCACTTTTCAAAATGGCGGTTCTTTTGTAATGAAATAAATTTGGAAAAAAGCTTCCCTTTTTCATTTTTTACGTGCATCGCCTCAATATTATGTTGTGGGACCAACTCCAATAATTGTTGGGTACTAAATACTTTATTTTTAACGGTCTATATTTTTTGGCCACCATCTTGGATCCGCCATATTGGATACAAGTTGGTTTTTTCTAATGTAAAGATAGTGTTGTGACACATCATTTCAGAGTAGATTTTTTTGCTCATCACAATGCCGCAATCCGTTTTTGAAAATATTTTTCCGTTTTAAAGATATACGGAAATTAAAATTCTTCTCCATACATTTCTTATGAACGTTTCAAATTTTGAATATATTTATTGCTTATTTTCCCTCATATATCCCTGTTCTAATCGAGAGAATTTGTTAATTTTGGTATCAGATCACTCAGTGGATCAATGGGCTTCTTTAGAGCTTTTGTTCGTTCGAATTGGCTTGGTTTGAAACGGGTTGTAAATTTTAAACTTTACCCAAATTTCAGAAATGGTAATATTTTTTATTGAAAAGTGTATAATATCACACCTTAAACGTATCCAATTTTAACAATCAATATATGGAATTAAAGCCAATAATGTACCGTGTAATTTAAGACCAAAACGAACCTTGAATCTTATTTACAACTTGAGTTGTATGTCTTTAACTGAAGACAAATTTCAGGAACCAATAAATTTTATGTTGATTAGACAGTTATAAGCCACTTAATATCCAACGAATTTCAAAGGTCAATAATTCAAATTAAAGCCATTGATGTACTAGTTGTTTTAAGACCAGAATTAACTTTGTGTCTTATTTAGAACTTGAGATATTAATCTTTAACTAAAAGCAAATAAAAAAAAAATTTGAAGTTTATATTAAATAGAAGGATATAACTCGTCTCAATATCCTCCAAATGGAATGAAGAATAGCTAAAATTAATGCCAGGAATATTACTGAGTATTTTAAGGTCACAATTAACAGAATTCCTCAATTAGAACTAGATATAAAAGAAAAATAATGCAAAATAAATTTAAAGTTAGAAATGTCCATAAGAACTTTATAGGGTTGAATTTTTATTTGAGTGTATCTTTAAAACGAACCAAGATTTTCAAAAACGGGATGCGGCATTGTAATCAGCATAAAAATCTACTTTGAAATGATGTGTCACAACACTATCTTTATATTACAAAAAAATAACTTTCATCCAATATGGCGGATCCAAGATGGCGGCCAAAAATTGACGACCGGTCATAATGAACTACTTCCCATTAAAAAATTATCGGTGGCGGTGTCACAACATTATATTGAGAAATGCGATGAAAAATAAAAATAAATACATTTTTTCAAAATGTATCCCATTACCAAAAAACCGCCATTTTGAAAAGTGGTTTTATAGGTGAAAAACAACTTTATTTTTTGGGGACTCATCGGATCTTTAATTATAGTGCTTAAAAGTAGCTCTTATCAAATTTTTGGGAATGCACATCAGTTGCCGATCTAAAAGACTAATTTTACTGTACTAGCAGTAAAGAACTACCGAAATTTATCATTCACTCAATATTCGTTTTGAAAAGAGCTCTTTCGAATCAGTATGAAGAAAAATACTTTTTAAAGTGAGTATAGAATGACTTATCAGTACTAAACACAAATTTGATGTCTTGCCAGAATAGCTAGATACACAAAGGAACTTGCCTTGCATTTATTGTTCGCAAAAAATGAAAAGTATGCTATATACATAAATGTATATTAATCTAAGTTATTTTTTATCATATTTTTCTTCAGTAAATACATGTTAATTTACTTTGAAAAAAGTAGTTTTTATTACTACGACGGAAAGTGTTCAAACGCACTTAAAAAGTGTCAAAAAACGTTTTACGAGCGAGGTGAAGGGGAGCTTGGTAATTGCGACTATGCAGAGAAAAAAAAAACACTTTTGCCCGAGTGATGATAAATAATTTAAAAATGAAATCACAAAAATTTCAGTATCTGTTTATGTTCTGTTGACTTCCATCTTAATTTAAATATTCTTAGATAAAAGATGAATAAAAACATATGATGTAGAAGTGAAATGAATAAAATGTCAAAATATTTCATTTATTACATTCTGCAAGTAGTTTTTCTCCCTTGGTGCACTTTTAAAGGTCTACTATAAAAGCCAAATTTTTTAATTGATTACAGCCCCGAAACGGCTGTTTTGCGTGATTGTACGACAACGTATGTCTTGTTGACCTGCTCCATTTGGTGTGTAATAGCTATATTTTCAGGGGAACGACGGAATATCGATGCTGAAATATCTTTGAGGCGAAGATATGATGTCGTACCCTGTTATTGCACCCCCTTCTCGGCTACCTGCATTTTATTTTCCTGGAGGGGCCTGAGGTGTAAGGCTTTGCTACGGCGCAGGTATTATCTCTCGTCGCCTACCCCAGACTTATCTCCTGTTACTTATCTCTGTTTACCAAAATCCCACAAAAAGTATTTTTTTTTTTTAAATTTTTTACAGTTTCTATACTTAAGATTAAATGACACGAGACGGTTAAATTCAAACAAACAAGAAAGCAGAACGTAAAAACTAGATGGTCTGGCAAAGTTTACTTAAAGTTAACGGAATTTCTAACGCAAGCAGCTTGAGGGGTCAAACTTTTAACGAGATATTGTGGTTCAGAAACATACATTATAGCATCACTGTTTTGAAATGGTTGAAAGATATCACTGAACACTGATATCACCGAAGTGAACATGGAGAAATTAAAGAAGTAAAACAAACTTGGTTCGGAAATGGTTTGGAAAAGTTATTAATATGTATGCCGAATGCACATTTTACCATTAACTTTAGATTCGGGTAAGGTTAATGTAAAAAAATTCATCTCTTTGATTGTTCTGTCTATGACAAATAATAATAATATGATTGATAAACTCTATATGTTTGATACTAAAAAACAAATAGCAAATTCGTGCTTACTTATAAAAATATTTCTTTCGCAAAAGTAAGTTATCATATTAGCGTTATTCATGTGATTAAAAACATATGGTAAACATTCATGTGGTTTACCAATTGAAAACATATGGTAACGGCAAAGACTGGTAAAACAAAAAACATTCATTAAATGACAATGTAATATAAAATATTGTTGAAAACTTCACATAAAACTTTATAAAAATGTGATTTTTCCGCATTCGAAAGTGCATTATAAACTGTGGTAAAACATTATTTTTATTAAATGGTTTCTCACGTTACAAAATCTCATTATATGCATTTTATGTGAAAATTATAATTTATTGAGTAAAAAAACGGTAAAAATATTTTTAAATTGTACTGAACTCATTAAGTCCATTTTAATTTAAAAAAAAGAAAGTTTGAATTTACAAATTTATGAAAAGTAGGCAGATACTAGTTTCAACTTTACATTAACAGTATGGTCAGCATACATTTTATGCAAGTTATTATATTTACATTATACATAGATTAATCCTGATCTTCAGTCCTGTAACTTCATATTCATGATACCCATTTCGAATGAAATAAAGCAATATGGCTTTTATACTTATGGTCCTATAAAACCTTTCATGCCATAAACTGAATTGTATGCATTTTATAGGCCAGTGTTGTTTAGCTATAATGGTAACACACAACAATGTATTTTTGCTAATGCTTTTTTATATCATGACCTTTTAACTAGGTAAATATTCAGCTACCTAATAACAATTGAGAACAAAAAAAATGTTAGTACTGAATTTAGATCCACGAGAAAAATAAAAACACTTGCCGTTTTATTATTGATTAGTTTTTAATTCATAACTACACTGTGTATAGCTAAATACAAATGCAGTTTATATAAAAAACCTTCTTCCAGGTGCATTTGACAAATACAACTTTAAACTGTACTGGACGGTTTTATGCTATTGTAAAAAGGAAAATTAGCATACCTTTAACCGTGGATTTCATAGTTTATTCAAATAAATATAAAAGAAATACTGAATCAGCCCTTTTAGATATTTTTAATATCGTTTACCTTCCGTTCATCTCCTTAACTACAGTTCAAAGCCAAGCTTAAAGGTATAGGATAAACCAAACTCCATGCAAATCCCCTTTGCCTTGAAATGTTGCCAAGCCCACGAATAAATTTATAAACTGAAGCTCCACCCTAAAACCATTAAGACTTTTATCTACGGCGGTTTCAATAAGCACAAATAATTGTATAGGCCTACAAGTGACTAGCTGGGTAGCTGAGTGGTTATAGTGCTTGCCTTTGAGTCTAAAGGTTGCCGGTTCGATTCTGAGGAAAGTTTATAGCTTTTTTAAGGATCGATTCTGGACCCAGTTGCCATTTGTCATTGGGCTATTAAATAATTATGCTTTCTAACAACTGGTCGATGTTAAATAGTAACAAGACTGGGGTTTGGACGTTTCCCCGTCAAACCGTAAAAAAAAAAAATGCCAATGGCATAGATAGACACAAAACAAAACATCATAAAGAGATACATTACTAAAACAATTCAAACTCATTGCTTAAAGAAGTCTTAAACTTACATGTTTTACATGAAAATTCAGGATATAGGAATAAAGCAATGAGAGCTCGAAATTCAACTAAATTAGGGTTTAGAAAATACTCAATTTGCACATCAACAGATTGTTACATTACAATTCATGTTTTAATTTATATCCGTACCTAATCTCAAAATAGTGTGATGATTTGTGAGCGAGAACGGCGGTTAAACCAAGCGACATCTCTGTGAGGCCACGTTTTTTATGGATTCCCACTAAACCTATACATTTTGGACATGTTTATTAGTTTTTTCTTTTTTTTCAGTAATTTACAAAATTAAGCCGGTCGTAAAGTAGTGTATGCCGTTTCAAACACTATACATCCACACGTTGCTGATTGTTCACTCTGATTACAATCGTTATTGTATTAAGACCACTTTCTTCGCTTTTTAAACTTACATCTCACTTTTGGCATTAAGGCCTTCATAACACAATCATTGCGTGGACTGCCATAGGAACATTTTTAAACGCATTTTAGCTAGCCCTGACTTCACCATAATTTTTATGAATGACCCTCATGATAACCCGTATGTTCAATCATGAAGGTTTTTTTCCGGTAGATTCGCATTTATCACTAATTTTGTAACACGGCCTTATTGATTATTATGCCAACAAGTCATACTGAGTGATGCGATACTGCACTCCTCTCAATGGCCCTTAGTTACCCCAAACTGTCATAAACCCAGCGACTGAAAATCAATGAGGATATAAGCAAATGAAAATACTACTTCTACTTCTATAGAAGTTTTTTTTCTATAGAAGTTTAGAAGTCTATAGAGTTTTACTTCTATATTAGTAAGTAAAACTTTATATCTTAATGCCAAATTGATAGTTATGCTACACACACTAAGTTGCGGAGCCCTGCAATTTACTAGAGATTTAGTGAAAGGAATTTGGAATAAAATACCTCTAACCGCAATTGGATGCGCTTGAATTTTTAAGACAGAAACGTAAATCAATCTTGAAAAATAGTTTGGTGGTTATTAAAAACGTAGAGATGTTACTTGAACCGCACCTTATTCAATCTTTTCAAAACACGATTAATGTAACTCATAAAATATATGAATATTTTTAAGCATTTTGTTCTTTTTCTCTATTCCGTACTTTCCACAATCTTATATACAAATTTACTGTATGATATTGAGCTCTTCGTTTACATTGTAGAGAGGTTCTATAAAATATAATATAAAATTTATAAGTTTTGTAAGGAGAACAAGTCATTGTAGATTACATTCGGTTTAAGGTTTCTGATTTTGGTAGAGATTACTTAACACTACGCAATTATATACTTTGGATAACCAAGTAGACTAGCAACATTTTGTGATGTGCAGGTTTTGTTTGTAGGTTTACTCGACGAGATCCAAAGTTTAGGTTATATTTTTAACCTGAGGCAAGTTTGACTGGAACAAAGGGTTCACGGGATGAATCTATCTGTCTCGGTTCGAACGATTTGGCCACGGGATTACTTCTTTATCTCTCTCCCTCACTCTCCACTCGATTTATCGACCTCAGTCACAAATCTCGTCGGTAAAACGCCATCTTTTTGTTCCGTGGAAACCCATTTATATTCTGTTTAAAATTTAAGTTCAAAATACTTTTGAAATAAAAGTAAGATTTTGTAAATCACTAAGTCACTGCCTAGTTATGAAGAAACAAATCTATGTATAGCATTTAACTATGTAGCTATGTATAGTGGAATAGTTTTCTTTCCTAATGGCCAATAAATTGTGAATATTGTATCCCTAAGTTGGTTCCTTTTCAGAACGTGTTAGCATTTAATATGGTTGGTTACTAACTTATTTAACCAGTAAAACGTCGGAAGAGAATTATAAACTGTAGTGGTTTTTCATTTATATTTTTAGTGTAGGTATTTTTTATATACCTATCTCACCTTCGATCTTTTTCCACCTTATGTATTTGTTTTCAACTATTCCTTGTATTTTACACGGAGTAAGTATTTATATTTATATCAGTTTTAGTGATGATTGTTTTCTTCACTCCGTGTTGAAATTAGCTATTTTCAATGACAGCTGATGTCAAAGAAAATTACTCTTTTCCGAGCTCTAATTTAGAACAAGGGAAAACTGATTTCCCCTTAATCTTAATTAATTTACTTTCCCTTGCTCTCAATCAGTTCTCCATTTGCCCACTACGCGAGCTAGTGTTTCTTTACCGTTTACTTTTATAATTTAAATAATATTTTAATGTTTACAATCCAAATTGAAACAGAAATTCACATAGGCTAGTTTTGTGTCGTGATGAAAGATATCGTTCATAACTTTTACCGAAAGTGAGGTTCCGGCACTTGCTCCAATTATTCCCGTACTTCGCCTCGCACTAATGCGTATTGGTTTCGTTCTGGTATTCGTACTGGCTTCGCCTTGCTTATGTAATTTAGTGTTCCTGTTCGGCTTCGCCTCACACATGAAACTTGAGGGTGTACAGGAAAATACCACTTTCTGTACTTGTAATGGAATATACAATTTTTATGGAGTATTTCTTTTATTATTTATTATTTATTTTCATTATGGAGTATAATCATATCTTTTAGATTTGCTGTATTTATTTATTGCATTAACGGTTGTCAACCTACAATATAAATGCAGTATTTACATAATTCCTCAATATGATTCCTTTCCTATTACAAGAGTGATAAAATTTATTCAAGAAAAAAAACTGTTTCAAAATTATTTGTTTCTTTTTACATTTTGATATACTCACTGTAATCCTATGAAAACATGACCCTTAATGACAATGTTGTTCAATAAATTATTGACATTGAAATTTAATAATTTATTTATAATTTACTTGAGTATCTAACTGATATAGTGTGTGTAGAATAATGGAAGGAGGCAGAAAGTAATAAATACGTCGTATAGATGTGTAATATTACTTGAAAGCAATTTCTATAGCACGCTTAAAAGAACATTAAAAAATAAATTCAGAGGACCAATGTACTAGTTGTGCTATACACAATTGTCTCCTCTCGGAATTGGCTTCCAAAAGTAATTTTGGGAATCATAAAAATTATACTACGATACAATTATTTAAATTAATATATTTTATAAAATCCCATCTCATAATTTCTCATGATAATGTGAATGCTGCACTAATCCAATTTTTACTGTATGTATTACTGAATTTTTTATAAAGGGTGTGGTCTTAAAATTAAAATAACTCAAAAGTTTAAAGTTTGTGGTATTGCATATTAATGAAAATTAATAAAAATTACTAAATAATAGCTGATTTATTCTGTTTAAGACTTGAAGATAAGCTCTCTCAAATGGTGCCTGCCTTGCGCCAAGTATTCTTCCAATCTTGCTCTGAAGTTATCAAACACTTTCCTTGACATTGCAGGAGACAGGTTAGCAATTTAGAAATTAGCAAACTTAGTAGAAATCTCTTAAAAGCACAGCACAATTTGGTCCAGCAAGGTGGGGCACCTGCCCATAAAGCGGATGAGGCTGTGGCATTCGAACCAAGGGCTGTGGCATTCGAACCAAGATTCGTGGCCGAGCCATCTCGAGTTTCGTTGACATTGTATGCTCGTTCCCCAGATCTTATAATTTACGATTTTTTGCGGGGACTGTTGAAATCAATAGTTTACACGAATAAACCCGGTTCGTTGGACGACCTAAAGAAAACCATACGTCAAGAAATGGCCAACCTGTCTCTTACAATGTTAAGGAAAGTGACAACCTAAGTGCAAGATTGGAAGAATAGATGGCGCAAGACAAGCATCATTCATATTCAAATCTTAAACTCAATAAATCAGCTCTTATTAGGTAATTTACATTAACAATAATCTGCTATATGCAATAAAATATTTTTTATCACTTTAAACGTTTGAGTTGTTTTAATTTTAAAACCCTTTGATATTTTTGCCGCACCCTGTATATTTAGTAAACTACATAAACAAAAATTTCATGCCCAAACGTAATTTTTTAACGTATCAAATATTTTAATTATTAAATACAAAAATGAAACCAAATTTTAAAAGGAGGGATTACATAGACTTGACATAAAAAAGAAGCAGACTTAACAAGATAAAAGAGACGTTAAAGAGAACAGTAGGGTGTGAAGTGTGTGGTGGGCAGTTGAAGGTGTGTTTGGGGGGGGGGGGGGGTGGTTAAGATGTGGGCAGTGGTGACGAAGAGGTAGCTCCTTGGCTTGTTTGGGGACAAGGCGTCAGAAGCGCAGAACTTGTGTAGGCTACTAATTTTGTGTTGATAACTTTTAAAATGAAAGATATAGTGATTCGAAAACTAAACGTTAATTTTACGAATTTCAAATGTTGTAAATAACCTACAGCACCCTACGTTTCAGTTTCAAAAGTCATTTACTACCAATTTACATTTGTAGAGTGTTGTGAATGTATTATAGTATTTGAAAACAGTTACAAATTTGTAGTTAATTTATAAGGTTGGTTCACCTGCGAGTGTCCACTTTACCGTTCACTAATATTTTATCTCTCTCTGAAAAATGGCTCTTGGCTGTATGTGTGTGAACTTTATAGTGCTAATTAAAAGCTGTTTTAATCATGATTTATTGACTTTAATTTAAATAAAACCTTCTCTCAAATCTAGACCTGACATGGCGCTGCGTATTGAAGTAAAAATGAGAGAAGTAAGAAGTGGTAAAAGTGTAATTAATAGTGAGAAAGCCAGAGACCATTATGAGAAGTACGAGCTTTCAGGTATACATCGTTAAGTTCTTGGTTACGTCCAACTTTAAGATGTAGGACTTTAATAACTCGTTTGAGTATTAACATAAACAATTTACTTAAACTTTCGAAATGAGTTTTAAGCCACCTAAGCCTTTAACCTTGGGTGATAATGTTTCCAGTGAATGGACACTTTTTAAAAACCAATTTCTGCTGTTTCTCAAGGCTACTGAAGCCGAGAGTAAAAGTGAAGATGTTAAAATAGCCCAATTGCTCAATGTCATTGGGGAGGAAGCTTTGTCAATCTATTATACGTTCAAACTTGGAGACATTAAAGACCTAGAATTAAAAACAGTGATCGAAGCTTTTGACAAACATTTCACCCCGAAGGAAAATGTTGTTTACCAACGCTATTTATTTTTTAAGCGTTCCCAAGCTCAAGGCGAGCCCTTTAATAACTTTTTAACAGACTTGCGAAAACTAGCTATATCATGTGATTTTGGTGATCAAGAGGATCATCTAATAAGAGACCGCATAGTGATGGGGATTGCAGACGAATCCACGCAAGAAAGATTGCTAAGGGAGACCAATATTAAATTGGATGATGCAATTAAGTACTGCCGTCTAGTTGAATCTAGCCGTGAACAGATTACCTCAATGGTTAGAGACAAAAATGTTGTAGGCCAAGCCTCAGTTAGTGATCCGTATTCTTATCAACTTCAACGTTCAAGACCTCTTGTGAAGTCAGAGGAAGTAGTACACCAAGTTTCTAAGCCTAACTACTATAGGCCTACGGAGAATAGGCCCATGAACAATTCTACGTTTAAGTCCGATGCAAAAAGTTTTAAGAATAGGCCTAGTGGAAACAAGTCTGAAGGTAGGTCTTCTAAACCTGTTCAGAGTAGTCCTAAAACTTATTAATGTAAGAAATGCAACACAGTTCATCTACCGGCTAAGTGTCCAGCCTATGGGAAAAAGTGTTTTGTTTGTGACAAAATGAACCATTTTTCTTCTGGATGTTTGAAAAACAAACCTGTAGCCTCTAAGTCTAAGCATGTTAATGATCTTGCGTTGTTTTCTGATGAAAATGATTTTCAAATTAATAACATTGAATCTAACAAAGACTCACTTGCCTGGTATGAAACTCTTAATATTAATGGACACAAAGTAAAATTCAAACTAGACAGTGGTGCAGAGATTAACATTATACCAAGACAAGTTGTCAGTAAAATTGATTCCCAGTTAGGTGAATTCATTGTTAAGTCTAACATTAGGCTAGAGTCCTATGGTGGTTTCAAATTGAGAACAGAGGGTTTGATAACACTCAATTGTAAATTCAAAACTTTGTCAACTAAGGAAGATTTTGTTGTTGTGAATCACCCAAAATGCATACCAATCTTAGGGTTAAGTACTTGTGTAAAGCTAGGCTTAATTCAAAGAGTAAACACTGTTAGTGATGTATCTACAGATAGCTTTATTGAATCTAATGTAGAATTATTTCAGGGCTTAGGATGTTTTCCAGGTAAACATACCCTTAAGGTAAACCCGGATATCGAACCTGTAGTAAAACCCCCTCGGCGGGTACCGTATGCCTTGTTGCCTAAGTTGAAATCAACACTTGAACAGTTACAGGAAATAAATGTTATTCAGAAAGTAGATGTCCCTCATAATTGGGTTAGCAATTTAGTCATAGTGGAGAAGGGTGACAAGTCCTTAAGGCTCTGTCTAGACCCTCAGGCTTTAAATTCACTTGTGTCTCAGCCCTTTATGATTCCTACTGTGGAAGAAATCAAAGCCAAACTAAGTGGTAAAAAGTTATTCAGTGTTTTTGATCTAAAGGATGGGTTTTGGCATGTAGCTTTAGATTATGAATCGAGTCATCTCTGTACATTTAGCTCCCCGTTTGGATGCTATAGATTTCTAAGATTGCCTTTTGGCATAAAAGTAGCCCCTGAGCTCTTCCAAAAGCTAAACTCCCAGATATTTTCAGATTTGAAAAATGTCACAGTCTATTTTGATGATTTACTGATCTCGGCTGAGTCTGAGGAAGAACATGACCATATTGTAAGTCAGGTTATTGAAAGAGCTAGAAAATATGGTGTAAGATTTAACCCTAAAAAACTCCAGTACAATCAGACAAAAGTTAATTTTTTAGGCTTATGTTTCACATCAGATGGTGTTCATCTGGATGAAAGTCAGGTTAGGTCAGTTGTAGATTTACCTGATCCGAGCAATAAGAAAGAACTTCAATCTATGCTTGGCTTGTTCAATTATTTTCGTAATTTCATACCAAATCTTTCAAGTCTAACAAGTCCATTGCGAGAACTACTTAAAAAGAGTGCTAAATGGTTGTGGCTCCCCGTTCACTCTGAATGTGTAAAGAATTTAAAGAAAGCTGTAACTACAGCCCCAGTTTTAGCAACATTTAACCGAGACAAGCCTATTGAAGTTCATTCTGATGCTAGTAAGGACGGGCTAGGTTGTTGCATAATTCAAGAAGGTAGGCCTATTTCTTTTGCATCAAGAAGTCTTAATGATGCAGAACAACAGTATGCACAAGTTGAAAAAGAGATGTTAAGCATAGTGTTTGCGGTTACAAAATACCACCACATGTTGTACGGTAACAAATTTGTCGTTTTTAATGACTCGAAACCACTTGAATCCATTATGAATAAGCCTATTCATAAGATAATGTCGCCTAGATTACAAAGACTCAAGTTGAAGTTGGTAAAGTATGATCTTGTGATTAAATATTGCCCTGGTAAAAAGATGGTTGTTGCAGATTTACTATCTAGAACATGTAAAAATGATAGTGTATCTCATGTAAACGTAGATTTAGTTGAAGATTTTGTTAGTCATGATTTGCCTATATCCGATCAAAGGAAAAAAGAGTTCATTGAGTGTACTGAAAATGACCCTGCCTTAAAGTTAGTGAAAGGTTATTTCAAAACTGGTTGGCCTAGTAACAAAAAGTATGTACCCGATTGTGTCAAAATCTATTATGGTAAGCGTAAAGACTTATATGTATCAAATGATCTGGTATTTTTAGATGACAAACTTATTGTTCCAGTTAGCCTTAGAAAATCAATGCTTGATTTATTGCATGAAAATCACCTGGGTTGTCAGAAGACAAAATCTAGAGCTAGGCAGCTCATCTACTGGCCAGGGATGTCAGATGACATTGATAACTGTGTTTCAAATTGTTCTGTATGTCAAAGGTATATGAATGCCAATGCAAAAGAACCCTTAAGGTCACATGAAATTCCTGATTTGCCATACAATAAAATTGGTATGGATATTGCTGAGTACGGTGGTAAAATTTATTTAGTTGTAGTTGACTATTACAGTAAATGGTTGGATTGTGTAGAACTAAGATCTAAAAGTAGTGTAGATGTGATCCAAGAGTTGAAAAAATTGTTTGCAATTCATGGTATACCCTCTAAAGTAGTTGCTGATAATAATCCGTTTGGTTCCTATCAATTCAAGAATTTTGCTTTCCATTGGAATTTTGAAGTTGTAAATTCAAGCCCCTTGTACCCTAGGTCAAATGGGCAAGTTGAAAGAATGGTACAAACTTTTAAGAAAATTCTTAAGAAATGTTGTGATGAAAACAAGGATATTAATCTAGCCTTGTTAGAGTTCCGTAATACACCAGTATTAGGTGAATTTTCTCCTGCTCAACTTCTAATGAGTCGTAGGCTACGAAGCAAACTCCCAATTTCTGCTAACTTGTTAAGACCACAGGTACATGATCCTAGTGTAGTAAGTAAGCTACTCTCTAAAAAGCAAGATTTGTCTGCTAAGTATTACAATAAGAATACACGTCCTAGACGATACTTTAAAGTAAATGACAAGGTAAATGTTTACAATGTTAACTCAAGAATCTGGGAACCAGGTGTTGTAGTAGGCTATACAGCTAACATAAGCTCTTATGTTGTAAAACTGTATCGAAGTGGCAGAGTTGTCATTCGTAACACATTTCACCTTAAGCCAAGACCTACAGATGGCCAAGAAAATTGGTACAGTGATAATCATGATGAATTAAATCTTTCTGTTGAAGCACCCTGTAGGATTAGTCATTCAACTCCTTTGTGCAACAAAAGTATGTCGTTCCAACACAATGAATCTGTTGTAAATAGTCAAAATATTGAAGAAATGCCTTCAATGAATATAAATATTGAAACTGATTGTACAGCTGATGCTGACAAACCAACCTCAAGGTATGGTAGACCATTGAGAAAATCTATCAGGTATAGAGATTATGAAATGTAATCATTCAGTAACCAGAAAATGTGTTTTAGTTTTAAGTGTTGTAAAACCCCTTAATTTTGTAGCCTCTCAGTGTTTTTCAGTTTAATATTCTATTCAGCCCATGGTTTCAAGGGAAAATATTACTTGTTACTATTTACTATTTGTTTATTTCCTTGCACGCATCAAGTTGAGCCAACTCACATGTAACTGTTTGATATGATTGAATTCTTTCACACTGTTTTGAGGAGTATATAGGCCTATAAATTAATAGGCCCTAATAAAAGTGTAGATGTTGAGTAATAGGCCCTAATCTCTAAATAGAATTTTAAGAAGCAAAGTAACAATGTTTGTTATTACTGGATATTTATGTTTTTAAACATTCATGAAATAATTTCTAAGAATAATTATGGAGAATGAGTTTGTTAAGTGTATTGGTTACACACCTGTAAAATATTCCACACTAAGATGAAATGTCTTCACGTTAAGATGAAAACTTTCACACTAAGATGGAAGAGGTAATAAAAGTAATAACATAAAAAAAAGAAAGATAATTGAACTAGCCTATGTAAAAGAAGTAATACTAAGTTAGGCTTAAAATGAAAACTTGTGAGTTTGAATGAATTTCTTGTATCACTGGTATGTTGACTAAGTAACAGTAAACTATCCTCACAGCTAAGATGTTGGATAGTTAATAGTAAAAAAGAAAAAAAAAAATGGTGTAAAATGATACCTTTATAAAATGTTGAGATTAACTGCTTTTAACAATTAAGTTAATGAAACCATTGATTAAAAATAATGTAAATGTATAGGCCTAACTAAAAAATATTTTTTTTTCTTCTCAGAGGGGAAGTGTTGTGAATGTATTATAGTATTTGAAAACAGTTACAAATTTGTAGTTAATTTATAAGGTTGGTTCACCTGCGAGTGTCCACTTTACCGTTCACTAATATTTTATCTCTCTCTGAAAAATGGCTCTTGGCTGTATGTGTGTGAACTTTATAGTGCTAATTAAAAGTTGTTTTAATCATGATTTATTGACTTTAATTTAAATAAAACCTTCTCTCAAATCTAGACCTGACATAGAGGATTGCCTGTTGTGAATATCGTTATACGATTATTATAATATAAAAAAGTAAAAAATAAAATAAACTAGTAAAAAATAATATAATATAATTTTGAGACAATACAACATTGTAACTTTATAAGTAGGCAATGAAGTGATTAACTTTGTTCTTACTAGAAAAAAAACCTGGTATTAAAGTTGATGTTGTTTTTCATACAGATAAAAGTACATCACCTCTGACCATTTGTGCAAAGATAATTGTTGTGGTTAAATAATTAGCTAAATGATTGTGTGAAATTGGTTGAGAAAGGTCGAGAAAAAATTAAATGATTAAGCTCATCTTTGCCAGTAACAAAGCTAAACTCTGATCCATCATACTCACCCTTCAGTCATTCTTAGTATGATCACCTTAATATACGCACAACAGAGTGCTTTGGTGTCTTAAGTAATGTATCATACGGACAAAAGGCGGCTTTCGATCCTCGTTCATTTTCGTCAGATGTATATAATTTTCTTCCCCAGTTATTAAAAGGAAACTCGTTCCAGATATATTCGCTATGGCGTTGGTAATTGATTATAATTTTACAACATATTATTCCAATTAAAATTACTTCTTATTTTTATGGAGATAAATGGAAAAGTTTACTTTTGCTGAAGTTCTTCCTACTTTTAACACTGGAGCACAACAAATTGATGATTCATTGTTCGAATATGCCCTTTTTATTTACCACACTGGTTTATGTTTTCATACTTTCCGCAGACTTACAACAAAAAAAAAAAAAAAACAAAAAAGGTAACAGGTGGAAAAGATACTTTTCCAATACTCGTGAAAAATGTTGGCAACACGTGCTGTATAGCTCAGCTTCCACCGTTAGATATTTCGAATACGACGACAACGTACGATAACTGTAGGATTATCAATTTACGTATAATTTGTAAATTGACGAAATTTTTACTGTTATTCTATTATGTTTTGTAGTCACGGTAGCAAAAATGTAATGTGTAGGTCGAGCGCAAAGTTTCTTCCAAAACTAGTCCAAGGCTAATATGTAAACAATACTGCCAGTTTGCGCAGTAGTTACATGTATAGATTTTGAAATTTCTACTTTGGTTAATTAATTATGAGAGTCCAGGAGACAATTTCCAAATGATACGACAAATTATAGGAAAAAACCTACTTTTATGGCAATGGGGTGTAAGGAATGGTGAAGGATTGGTATAAGGATATGAATGAATGAAAATTTCTTTATTGTTCTTTTCATATATCATTACAAAAAATCTATATATATTAACTAGATTACAAGTATTACTTCCAAAATATCATACATTTACATTACAGTTATTTTTAAACAGATTGAATATTTGTAAATTCACAAAAAACACACACTATAGAACAATAAAGTCTGCATCCCGAGGTTAAAACCTGTATGGGATGATTACCACTGGCTTACACAATAAACACTCAAAGCTAGAGGGAATGTGGCCGACACACTAAATAAAATATTCTTATGTACATTGATTTTATAAACTAAATATATGGCTTCTCTAACACTAGCTTAGGTAAAAACTTAATTAAAATATTTTAACACTTAATGTTTAAAAAAAAAAAAAATATATATATATATATATATACTTTCTTAATAATGGTTTAATTTGCTGTATTTAACTATATACAATATATAATAGCCTTAGTATATTTGGTAAGAGGCGTCTTAGATACCTGTAAAATATATATAGGCCTAGTTGATATATATATTATTGGAGTATATGGAAGAATGCATCTACATCTTCAATTTCTAGCAATAAAGATTTGATGAGTTTGATATACTTGTTTCGATTTTTAACTAATTTAATCTCATCTGGAAGCATGTTAAAAAATTTAGGAGCTAAAAATGTGTAAAATTTTCTAAAATGGGTTATATTAGGCTTGGGTACGCTAGCTTCCAATTTATTTCTTAAAGTCAGTTTTTTTCAAATTTATGGTTTGATTTCTTTCACCACTCATGACAAAGAAAGTCCTAAGCACATTAAACACATATAAACTCCTTAATGGTAGAATCTCTAATTGTTTAAATAGTGGGGATGTATGCTCCGACCTTTTTTTCCTGGATAGGATTCGTACAAATGACTTCTGTAATAACGTGATTGGTTTTAATGTTGTTATATAGGTACCTCCCCAAATCGCCAGGCCATACTCAAGCTTTGAATTTATTAAAGCAAAATAAACTGATCTTAGTAGCTTAACATCACATACGGTCCTCAGTAGGTAAAAAATTCTTACATATTTAATTAATTTCCCCTTTAAACACTCAACGTGATTCTTCCAAGTTACTCTTGAATCAAATACTAACCCTAGGTATTTAATTTCTTGCACTTGTTCGACAATAGGACAAATGCAGTTTCTTACCTCTAAACATGACAAGTCGTGAAATTTTAAGTCATTAGAGAAATATGCATTTCTTGATATATTGAAAATCATATATTTGGACTTTGGGCTAAGCACCATGTAGTTTTTTGTAAACCACCATCTTAAACTATCTAAATCTCTTTGCATATCCATATTTATCTGATTTAACGACTTGGCTTCATAAAATAAGGCTGTATCATCAGCGAAGGCAATGAGGTTTCCCCTAAATGCCCCATTGCAGAGGTCATTGACATAAATTAGGAAAAGTGGGCCAGACAAGACTGATCCTTGTGGTATGCCATGTTTAATATAATCAGGTTCACTAAGTGAATCATTCACTCTAGTCTGCTGAGTTCTGTTACACAGATAAGAACTAAACCAATTTAAGGCAATACCCCTTACTCCGGCATTGTTCATTTTCGATAGCAGCAATGAGTGGTCGACTGTGTCAAAGGCTTTCATGACATCAATAAACAAGCCTGCACACTCCCTACCCTCGTTTATACCATCATGAACTTTAATCATGAAGTTCATTAAAGCACCATCAGTATTCAGGCCTTTTCTAAAACCGAACTGATTTGCGCTAAAATAATTGTGTTTAGTCAAAAAGGATAGGAGACGCGCTTTGACTACCTTCTCTAGCACCTTAGAAAACAGAGATAAGAGTGCTATCGGGCGATAGTTGGACGGATCGTGCTTGTCGGATTTTTTATATAATGGTTTTACAATAGTTTTTTTCAATATATCAGGAAATACGCCAGAACTTAAACTTAAATTGACCAAATAAACAAGTACATCAACAATATCATCTATAATACATTTTAAAACTGTAGGTGTAATATTGTCAAAACCAGGAGCTTTACGGTTACTAAGAGATTTCACAATGTTTTTTATTTCCATAGCATCTGTTGGGTATAGAAAAAGAGATTCAAGACATGTATTACTTCTAAATATATCCGCATGAGTAATATTTCTATGTTGTAATAGTAACGGAATTTCTAAATCGATTGTTTTCCTGAGCTCTCCTGCTACCGAGCAAAAAAATGTGTTAAAAATATTAGCGACCCGACGGGTGTCGCCAGTGGTTGGACCATTGCCATCTTTTAAAGAAATGTGACTATCTGATTTTTTTTCGTTCCCTATCAGATGATTAATTACTTGCCATTGTTTACCAACATTATGTTTATTAACATCAAATAAATTTTTATAGTAAACATTTTTTGTAATTCTTAGATCATTAATCAATTGGTTTTTTAATCTATTATAGGCTTCCCTCATCTGTGCATTGCCTGGATTTTTTAGACAGGTTTTATACAAAACATTTTTCCTACTAACTAACTTTAGAAGCCTATCATTCATCCAAGGTCGTAATTTAGTTTTTGATTTTGATTTAACTTTCACTTGTCTGTATGATTTTGCAAAACAAGAATTCAATTTACCCAAAAACAAATCAAACGCCAAGGAAGCTTCCCCACATCCATATACGACATTCCAGTTCACGTTTTTTACGTTCCTGATTAGAGAGTTGTAATCTATTTGTTGGGTTGCTTGTGATTGAGATGAGCGTGATTTATCCAAACAGCAATTGATACTGGCCGTGGTCATTCTATGGTCTGAGATGCCGGCTTCAACAACAGAGCATTCCACAACAATATTTGTATTTACTTTATGTTTAAAGAAAATATGGTCAATACACGTACTTGAGTCTGCTGTTACTCGGGTGGGTGTATTTATGTAAGACAATAATCCGTGGCTTGCCATGGTTATTTTATAACTGTCTGATACAGCTTTTAATAAATCTATATTTAAATCTCCAGAAATAAGCAAATTGTGAGACTTTATCTTTGACAAAAGAGAATCAAATTCTTCAATAAAATTATCTACAGAATATTCCTGTAGCCTGTATACAGCAACAATTTCAATAAAAAAGTTCTGATTGCATTTGACTTGTAACCGCAGGATATCAGCAGTTATTAGATTATCATTATCTATACAATCACAAGACAGATAG
Source organism: Neoaliturus tenellus (assembly GCA_030545055.2). Classification (NCBI taxonomy): domain Eukaryota; kingdom Metazoa; phylum Arthropoda; class Insecta; order Hemiptera; family Cicadellidae; genus Neoaliturus; species Neoaliturus tenellus. The sequence continues at coordinate 124,004,966 of CM061534.1, forward strand.
TCCGCTGAATAGACCATGACCCCGCCTGCTCTTATTCTAGAATTACATTTAGAATACACTGAAAAACCAGTAATATGGTACTGATCAACTTCAAATTACTGAGTCTTCTATCCAAATTTCACTTAAAATTATTATATCAGGGATTCTATTTATATTTTGTAAAGTTAACAAAAAATTATCAAAATTCTTCCTGACACTCCTTATATTTTGGTGAATAATTACGATATCGTTCGAATGACAATCAAATATAGAACTATTTAAGACCTCACTCATTTAAATTTCACTACAAAAATGGTACAAAAAAAAAACAAGAAATACATGTGAATGAATATATAAAAGTAACGATATCACTCACTCACACAGACTTATCAGTGGGTAGCGTCACCAGATGCCGCCGTCGGTGGGCCTACACGTTGCTTTTGTAGCGCAGCGACTTGCTCCATCGTCGTTACGGCAACCACTTTGGCTCCATCATCGGCTCGTGTCAGGATCTTCCCATTGCGTATCCACACGAACTTGATTTGAGAATCTTGCCTCAAAGCTCGCACAGCGTTGAACACTCGACGTCTCCCTGGACTCAGGCTTTCGTTGATATAAATAACATCAGCTAATCGATCCATAAATCCAATGTCTTTGGTATTCAAATTGCGCTTAACTCGTCTCTTTTGAAGAAATTCTTCTTTAGTGACTCGACGAGTAAACTTGACGATGATTCCTCTTGTGCGACTATCGGTTCCTTCTCTTACGGAACCTAGGCGATGGCAGGCGTCTATATCAGTTTCAACTATTGGTGCTCCAATGCTATCTCCCACCTTTTTCACAAGTTGTATTAGGTTCTCATTTTTTTCCTCAGGGATACCGTGTATCTCGATGCAATTTACTCGTGAATATTGCTCCATGTCGTCCAGTCGTATTTCCAAATCCTTATTCTTCTTCAAAAGTTCACAGTTTTCTTTTTTCAATGCGTCCAAACTCTCTTTAAAATTGTTAATTGTCACCGATTGAGTTTTTATTATCTCCTTTAAGTCTTCAATATTTTCGTGGCACAATTCGACTGACTTTCCCAACTCAGTTTCCAATTCCTTTATTTGCGCCCTGGATTCCTCTCGTAACAGGAACATTTCGTAACATTTCTTGTAACAGCTTGTACACATCTGCGATATTTACGTCGTCTTTTTCTAATTGCGATTCAACTTGCATACTTTTCCTCCTTAACGTTTTGCAAGATTCACAACGCCAAATCTCACTGTTAGTTAATAAGTAATCTATGTCTTCTTTGGCCATTTGAACACACGCACCGTGAAAAATGTTGTTACAATCACTACACTGAATTTTAGTTTGACGGTTAGAAACATTTTTAGAGCAGATTTTACACTTGTCACTCATTATAGCTTTAATATTAAAAATACCTTTACAATAATTAATATGATAACATTTATATTATAAATTCGAAGCCACGACACTATGATAAAAACATGTACTGGCAAAGGGAGTCTTATCGCATAGAGATAAGAGCGGTCGGCCACAACACAACCGTCCGCTTCGAGCTCATGAATCCAACTGCTGAACTAGGAATCCAATATGGGTTTCACGGAAGGGAATGGGGTCCTCAGGCTGATTGGGGAAGCGATGTTCCAGGGGCATATCTTTTGTTTACTTTGTCGGTGTTACAACGTCATACATAGTTTGTATTCGTAAAGAAATTCGGGTACGATCAACATTGTTGGAAAAGGGAAAGGAAATAGCCTTTGGTTAATGTCTGTAACATTTATAAATATAATTATTATGAATTAAGTTTTAATATTTAACATTGATTTGTTATGTTTATTCCAAATTAACAAATATAAATGTAACTGTTGTAATGCTTTAAGGAGAAAAATTATTACGGTGAATTGTTCGGCTCACTGTAGGTACGTACTTAAACATATTTTATAAGTGGTATATAAAATACATATTTGTTTGTATATTTGTAATCGATGGACTCGGAAACCGCTGAACCGCTGCCATGAAACTCGGTACATACGAATATAGAAAATTTCATGGAGACGGTTTATAAGCCATTAGTTTTTGTATAGCCCTCAGGGCTTAGCCTCAGAACAGTCTTAAACGTACCCATGTCAGGGTTTAAAACTCTCTTTTAGCTGGTGTCATGGAAACAATCAAACCAATTTTCATATTGGCATTGCAAAGCAAGCCGTGTATCAGTTAGTCACTTAAAAGCATTACTTAATTTACTTTTGTAAACATATGATCTTCTTTAAAATAACAATACCAGGTTAACCGAGCCTTGCTCGTTGGTTTTGATTAAAAATTTTAATATTTTCACCAACAACCAACTTTAACAGCTGTTTCAAAAGGTCTGCTTAATGATCCTTAATTTTGTTTACATTTAGTTGTTATTTCGTTACCAAAATAGCAACCCATAAGGCCAATGTTAAAAATTACAATTTTTAAACTTAAATATAGATCAAATTTGATTTTTCCTGGGATTGAGACTGTTTCTAAACTTATTTTTGGGCCGAAACACTCTTTAATGCAAAGTTTAAGCAAAATCTAACAGCTAGATTTCGAGATCGTGGAACACACATCCCTTCAGAGATTCCTCGTATTATAGTATAGGATTAGACGTTTGGAAGGCCACACGTCAAATTCCTAACAATGAAAGGTTTTAGTGACTTAAAAAAAAAAAAAAAAAAAAGATTCTCCTTGTAAAAAACTTTCCAGTGATACCAAATAAACTAGGTGATTTATGTCTGAAGGGGTGTTTTAACGACTTAATACTAAGAAATTTAAGAATTTTAATCAAAATAAGAAATTTCTCTCTCTCTCGTACGAAGTTTAGGCCTACCACGCTGGTACTTTGTCTATTTGTAGTGCTCAAATTCGGTTTACAGCGCTCCTAGCAAAAAAGTTTGCCAATTTTTAACATTGGATGTGACTTTCTTTAGGTTTTTGTGATCATTGGAAAAACTCCCAAAACAATGGGTACTTTTATGACGGTCCTGGGGCTAAGCCCAGAGTTCTATAAAAAAAAACTCACAAACCATTCCATAACATTTTACATGTATATATCGAGGCCCTAGTAAATGTATGAAATATAAAACTTGACAGATTGACAGAGGCAAGGCTGAACCGCTTAGTTATCGCGGCAACTTGATGTAGAAGTTGTGCAATTGTAGAACAAGAACTACATTGTCTGCATCTGACGCCTAATCCATCAGTTAGTTTATTACGCGACATGAACACGTCTAGTTAGTTAGTTATAACACGATATATTACGACTTATTTACTTTTGGAGACGAATTAGAGTGAAACAAATACATTATATGGAACACTGGTTTAATCGGAATCATTATACACTCCAGAATGATCACATGATATCATATCCATTGCTATAATGCAAATTTACGTTTCCAACTGGGAATGTGATGGTTTGCAGTTAGTTATATTTAATTAAATTTAAAACCATAGTTAATTTGGAATATTAGTTTATTCAATTTGTGCTCTGTTTTTTTCTGAAATAATATGAATACATCGAGCAAATCACTAACAGTTAAAATGGCTCACTTAAGGAGTTTAGTCCATATTTAAGTAATTTTGAAGCATGTGAGAGTCTGTATAAAAATAATATTTTCCAACAAAGGGCATATTATTCATTAACGAATGATTTCTCTCACAAATATGATCATTTTAAAAAGACAATTGGATAAAATAAATTTAAAGAAAACATTATTCAATTCAACACTATGGTTAATTTGATTTTACTCTACAGTTAGATATAAAGTGCAAAATCCTAATTAAAATATTTAGTCTATAATAAAAACTTCAACCTTTAAATTTATTGCCCAATCACGAAAGGCCAAGCTATGTTTTTGTGAACTGACCTTCGAGAAAAGTCATCTACCAGGAAGTGGTATTAAGTTTTTGTTATTCACGAAATATTTTCCATATCAGAACTGTTTAAATCTGTAATCTTTTTGTAATGGAAAAGTGAGAAATGTAAACATCCTAATATCTGGCTATATATTTGCTTGCTATAATACATATTCTTTTAATCTGAATTCACTGGTTTAGTTTATGAAACTTTTTAAAGGATTAAGACGAAAATTGTAAATGTATCAGTATGTAAGTATAAATGTTTCAGAAACTTTTTTATAGTGATATTAACTAAAAATACCTCTACAAGTTGTAAATCTTAATTCAATTACAAAAAACAATGTTTATGCTATTTAAATGTAAAGATGGTGTTAAAATACAAATTGTAACTTCATTCAATATTTTAGGTCTCCAAAACTGCGAATCTTATTAGTAAAAGAAGTAACTTATTATATGGTAAGGGGGCCAACAAAAACGAATTGCTTTCTACTCCCTAGGATCCTTTCCCATATAAAATATGCAAATTTAAAAAAATAATGTGTAATGCATCACTCGAATCTATTTATAAAACTTCGACACAAAATAGTTTTGGTGTTTAGAAATGCGTGTCTTAAAGTATTTTACAAATGAATTGTAAAGAAAGAAGAGAATTTCAGGGCTCGTTCTAGAAACGACAAAGAGCAATCTTCTACCGTCTCGTAGGTTCCGGAATTGACATGTTACCCATTTCAGAACCTTTTAACCAACAGTCGTCAACCAGAGACACTTCTTTGACAAAAAGTCAGTCTTGAAGGAGAGTGGTTTGTCATATATTTACTCTAAATTCCAAAATTAAACATAATATCTCATATATCTAACAATAATTACGATTTCTCAACAACAAATATACTTCATAATAATTATAATTAGGGTAGTTATATCAAATAATAAATAAAAACGGTTTAATTAATTTGTAATTTGTTAAAGTTCATCCATTTTTATGTTTTAAGACGTGCAATTTGCCAACATACCATCCGGCTTAATATCTTTATCATTAATTTAGCTAGACGTTTTTAAAATCCTGATATTAAAGTTTATTGCTAAAAATCTGTTTTCAACCTTATATAACTTAGTGTAAAAAATCGTACGGTTTGGATCAATGAGGAGTCAGTAGACAAACTTAAATGTAACCATAGGTTATGTACATTGAGTTAAAGGCCTTCATTAGTAGAGTACGTGGCAGGTAACCCAACCTTTAATGGATAATTGAGCTTTAAATGACAGGCAATCAAACTTCTCATTGGAATCATATTGGCCAAAATCTAAAAATTGTGTAAAAATTTCAACAACTTCTTACATATTTTACCTCAAGAGATCGGGCTAGTAACTAATTATTTATAAGGTATATGACGTAGGCAGATGAATTTTACTTCAAGACTTATTTCAGAACGTCCCCTACAGGGAGTCGTGGAGAAATGTATATTGATTGGCCAATGGCATATTGTGCACATAATTTTGAAAGTCTTTATTTTTTTAATAAAATGCCTCAAACCCGACCTCAAAAGGTCAAGTATGTCAGAATTTGTTAAATTTGAAGTTTCACCAATATGATTTCAAATGGATGCCTCCCATATAAGGCTTGGTGACCATTTGAGGTTGGGTTTGCTTCATTGTACTTTACTAAGTGAGACCTTTAATTTGATGTACTCACACCTATGCTTAGATTTAAGGTTTTCTTCTGACTGTTCATGGGCCGACTAATCAAACTTGGACGTTCAAAGACAACGTTAAAAAGGTTGTTTAGTCCTCAATTTAATTCTCACAGAGTTTTAAAATTCTGGCTAAATTATAAAAAAAAGAATATCAAGCGGTTTTCAGTCTTTCAGCACCTCTGTATGACCTCTTCGTACTGGGACAGTGCCAGTAGTATTGTTATTGAATTATAAAAGTACCTGATTATGAATTTTGATTAAGACTTTTATTTTTTTATTTATTTTTTTTTGTATCACTCAGTAGACATAGATAATTTTAAGGGTATTTTTACTGTAAGAAGCATAAACTCCACTGCTAAACGTCAAATGCTTATTACATTTTAAAATATTTTTATACAAAGTTTGGTCGAATACCATTTTACCTAGTTATTTCTTTAAAATCGGGTTTGTGGCATTGAAATATATAAAAAATAAAGTCTTAATGTCAATGGCAGTACTAAAATTTAAGAGTTTTCCCCCTGAGTACAACTGGGTTGACCACCCCTCATTGCCACTCATGGTTGGTCGCAAAATGTAGTGCTCAAATCTCAACATTGATTTAAGGGATGGGGGCAGGGAACTAAAAACGAAACTTTTACATGCATATGAGTTTATAACATACCTCGTATACGTTTCCAAATATGATTTACCTTACGATTTTATATAATCAATTTAAATGCATATATTATAATTCACACATAATGATAATTCAAAACTTTACTCTTTTTTCAAAAAGTCCTTATTTTTTTATTAAATTTTATACTGTGTCGAAATCATTTGTACTTCAAAACAACAGATAAAAAATAAAAAAAGTTACTGAATTTACTTTAATGGCAGTAATTAAAAATCAATTTATTCACAGCTCGGTCAACAAGGCAGCGTGTCAAGCTTGCTAGCTTGATGTAGTCCTTCTGAAAGCCTATTCTGCTTTAGTTACACACATATCCCAGACATTTGGTATATAATTATAAACTATAATAATTAAACCAGCTCAATATGTTTTCATTCACACTGCATCTTATGATCTAATAAGTTTCCTAATAATATAACTTATTTTAATTTAAGTTTTTAATGAGTATAAATACTTAATGGTTTGAGTAAGTAAATAGTAGTTTTAAGTAATATTTTTATTAAAAGTAAAGTTTAATAAATGACTAATTTTTTCAACTGCTTGAAAAAAATTGTTACTGATTTAAGTGACAAATTAAGGAGTACAGGTTTCACAAAATCAGGTAAGAACTCAACATATTTTAGAAAGTAGTTGATCCAGTAAGGATTTAGAGTATAACCAACAGTTCAATGGCTCAAACTGCCATTAGACGATGATGCTAAAGCTTCCTATATTTAACCTTATAAAGTTTTCTTTCTACGCTCGGTTCAACGAACCTCCTTGGAATATTTATGTGTAACTTTATAATCCGAAGAACTAAATACACATCAAGTAGTAATACGAATTAAATATTACGAGGTGGTCCGAAACAATATGACATTTATAATTACGATTCGTTACTGCGGTAAAAGCGGTTACGGCTTGTGATTTAAAATGACACCTCAATCTTAAAAATCGGTTCAGGAGGTCGAGAGAAAAAGGGACGTAACAGACGAAACCCTTATAGAAATAAGAAGATAGATACATTAGGTTCAAATGGTGAATTAATGTTCAAATTGATTTTTCTGAGACAAGTTTTTTAAAAATATATGTGAATCGCTAACTGCAGAAAGGCAACTAGTCCACTTTTCTAAATTTTACAGGAGACACAATAAACTGTGTAGTACATAAATAACCTGTATTTATTGTTTCCAAATATTTTATTTTCATTATACCACATAAGCTTATAAACATTCTGAGTATAAAAGTCTTTTACCTCCCATCAGAAAAGGGTGGGGGGTTTTTTATTACTTGGGCATGTTTCCTTTCTGCAGTAAACAAAAATAATTTAACGTGTTTTTGGAAAAAAATAATGTTAAGTCGTTTTAAATCAAAAATATTTGTAATACAACATTTTTAACATAGTAAAGGTTACATATAAAACTGGAAAAAATTATTAGACTTGAAAAAAAAACAACATGTTTCAGTCATCAAAGTTTTCATCGTGATTGGCTATGGTTATTGGCCATGAGGTGATTTGGTTCCAAAATACCATTTATTTTTTAACTGGTACGGTTTTTCCAACCCAGTTAATGTGTTCTTTCGCTGATGTTTTGGCTTTTTTTAATTACATTTATTCTGTAAAAGCCTGTATTGTGAACACCTTTCCTTCTTTTTCCACCATTTTCCTCCTCATCAGAACTACTCATTTTGTAAAAACATTAAAAAGTCCAGTAAAACTTATCAAAGATGTCAATTTAAAGACAGCTTGATGATTAATGGACCCGCTGCCAAGCAAAGTGCCAAACAAAACCACAAAGATAGTATAGTCCACAAACTACTTACCAGGGCCAACTCAGAAATTGTTTTATTTTATGTAAACTGTTGTCATGCACTGGACGCATCGTTAACCACAAAAAGGACACTTGTCCGCATGAAAGCAATGGCTTTGGCAGCGCCTTAATTTTTCTGTGTACTGCAGATAGGGAACTAGTTCATGTTGGTCAATACTGTTTACTGCAAATAGGGAACATGTCCTGGACTAGTTTCCTATCTGCAGTACACAGAAAAATTAAGGAGCTGCCAAAGCCATTGCTTTCATGCGAACAAGTGTCCTTTTTGTGGTAAACGATGCGTCCAGTGTATGACAACAGTTTTCATTAAAAAAAAACGAAAATTGTAAGAAGTTGGACTTGTTTCCTTTCTGCAGTTAGCGATTCATGTATGTTTTAACTTATTCTCCTTGAGAATATTGGGGCGGGGGTCATAATTAAGCTGTAAACAAAGAATCAGAACTTGTAACAACAATTCTTTAGTGGCAGGTTTCTTTTAAAACGGTAATTCAGTAATTTTCGGTCAGATGATTTATTTTCAATCCCAATGTATGACGTGATAAAAAGTAACTGGTTAAAAATACAAAAAGGTAAAATTTTAAATTACCAGCTGGTATGCAAGATTTAAAAAATACCCCGTCACAGCAGACCTGCGTACTTAGCGAATTTCCAATGGCTGTTATTGTTTAAGAAACAAAAGTACCAGGTTAACCGAGCCTTGCTCGTTGGTTTTTATTTACCTTTGTTATAGTGTCAAGGTAAAAAAGCAATTAAATTTCCACCAACAACCAACTATACCTCTTCACAGTTAACAGCTGTTTCAAAAAGTCTGCTTATTAATGTTTCTTTCTTTTTGTTTACATTTCGTTGTTATTTCGTTACCAAAATAGCAACCCATAAGACTAATGTTAAAAATTACAATTTTAAAACTTAATTTTAGACAAAATTCGATTTTTCCTGGGGTTGAGGCTGTTTCTAAATTTATATTTGGGCCAAAACACTCTTTAATGCAAACTTTAAGCAAAATCTAACAGCTAGATTTCGAGATCGTGGAACACACATCCCTTCAGATATTCCTCGTATTATAGTATAGGATATTTGTTTTTATCCTATGCTATAATACGAGCAATGTCTGAAGGGATGTGTGTTCCACGATCTTGAAATTTAGCGGGTAGATTTTGCTTAAACTTTGCATTTAAGAGTGGTTTGGTCAAAAAATAAGTTTAAAAACAGCCTCAATCCCGGGAAAAATCGAATTCGGTCTAAATTTAAGTTTAAAAATTTTAATTTTTAACATTGGTCTTATGGGTTGCTATTTTGATAACGAAAGAACAACTAAAAGTAAACAAAAATAATAGTGGAATCATTTTAGTGTTGAACCCCAAAAAAATTGCAACACGAGCGATTTTTTTTTAAAATGATAGCTAAGAGTGCCTTTATTAACCCCTCAAAAATCGCCATTAATCGCACCTTGGGAACATGCCCAAAAATTCAAAATGGCCGCCAAGATTGCTGCCAAAATATATATTTTTGCTTATATCTCGAAAACGGTTAGTTTTATCAAAAATCTTTATTTTAGCAAAAATGTAGCTCTTTTAATGCCAATCATTTTTCATATTTACATTTTGTATGTCAGACTTACGGTATGGCCGCAATTTGCCGAGCCGTAATTCATTAAAATCTGCCTTTTTAGCAAATTTCCCTTTAGTGAAATTAAGCTATTACCGTAGGTCTCATGGTAAGACTCAAGACCGGGACCATCATAACTTTTCATTTTGGGGCCCCCAGAAGCCAAAAACAACATTCTTTTGAAGTTTTAGATATACACACATATATATATCCATATATATATTTATCTATATATCTATGTATCTGTAAGCAAGATAGCAGTCACAAAAATGGTCCGATCATAATGAAATTTGGTATGGAGGTGTAAAGTGGTAATTATTCGGAGTATTTCGAAAATCAGCCCGATCGGATTATTGGAAGGGGGGTAAGGGGGATTTTACCCCTCAAAAATAGATTTTTAGCGAATTTCCCATAGGGAATAAGCTATTACCGTAGGTCTCATGGTAAGACCTAAGCCCGGGACCATGTTACTTTTTCGTTTTAAGGTGCCCAGAGACCAAAAATAATAGTCATTAAAATTTTTATATTTATATATATGTATATTTATATGTATATATTTATATATACATATATGTATGTGTCCCTAGGCATGATAACTCTCGTAAAAACGGTCCGATCGACACCAAATTCGGTAGAGATGTGTAATCTTACGTTTATTCGGATGAGTCCGTAAACCAGACATATTGACCTACCGGAAGGGGTAGTTTTGGGGGGTTTTGTACCCCAAAAATGGGTTTTTTTGCATTTTTCATATGTAATTTTAAAAAATTTTAAATATTTATTTTGACCATTGGATTTAGCTCAAAAAAACACACAATTTAGTATTTTGAAGCTTTGCTCTATCTCCATTGGTTACCGAGATATTAAAAAGTCTAAAGACAGTACATTGTATTTTGAGGCTCCAATGTTAATCTTATGGAGAATTGGGATGTGTTAATATTTCACTTATTAAGCAATATTTTTGGACGAAACTTGGTATTCATCTTCATTTGGTTGAGATTCATCCATTAAAGGTAAAAAATCTCGGTTTTTGTACTTATCATGGCAGCAAACCTGCATACTCTTTTCCCATGTTAATCATAAGGAGAATAGGCAAACTCTTTTATTTATGGACAGATATTGATGAAACTTACTATATGGCTTTATATGGTCAAAATAAATTTTTTCTATGCTAAAAACCTACTTTTAGTGTCCCCCATGGCAGCATACCTGCATACTCTTGCCCTATATTTATCATAAGGAGAATATACATTTATTTCCCTATTTATGAGCACGTGATGAAATTTTGTTTACAAGTTTAGCTGGTCAAAATTAATATTACTAATTTGGAAATTCGCTGAGTACGCAAGTCTGCTGCGACGGGGGGTATTTTTTTTGTTTTTTTTTTTTTACAGAAAAAAATTAAATTAATCAAATGTTATTTGACACCATTGAACTCAGCTTGAAAAAAAACAAACAATTTTGTATCTTGAATCATTGCTCTATGTCCATTGGTTGCCGAGATATTGAAAGCGGTAAACACAGAACATTGTCCAAATGTTAACCTTATGGGAAATATATAAAATGCTATATATCCATTATTTCTCAACATATCTTAATAAAACTTGGTATGTGGCTTCATCTAGTAGAGATTTACTTATGGCCTAAAGTTCCCCATTTTTGACATTTCAGTGGCAGCAAACCTGCATACTCGCATTCCCCATGTTATTTATTCTAGTGGAGACTATTTCGCTACAACAAGGGTATTTATTAAAAAAATATTCTTAATTTTTAATTTTTGATGACGAAATGTTTGAAAATAAAAATTTTACTTTAAAACATCATATTATTTAAAAGTTGTGTGCGATGTGTTTTTCTACTTTTTTTTAGCTAAACTCAATCAGTGTAAACTAAAATTTGATTTTTTTTTTAATTTTCTATGTAAAAAAACCTTGCAGCAGACCTGCATACTCAGCGAATTTCAAATGCTTCAATAAATAATTAAAATGGTGCCTTACATCAAGATTTGTCAACGTGTGTTCATAAATAAGCATGCAAGAATATTCTCCACTAGAATAACATGGGAAATGCGAGTATGCAGGTTTGCTGCCACTGAAATGTCAAAAATGGGGAACTTTAGGCCATAAGTAAATCTCTACTAGATGAAGCCACATAACAAGTTTTATTAAGATATGTTGAGAAATAATGGATATATAGCATTTTATATATTTCCCATAAGGTTAACATTTGGACAATGTTCTGTGTTTACCGCTTCAATATCTCGGCAACCAATGGACATAGAGCAATGATTCAAGATACAAAATTGTTTGTTTTTTTTTCAAGCTGAGTTCAATGGTGTCAAATAACATTTGATTATTTAATTTTTTCCGTAAAACACAAAAAAATACCCCCCGTCGCACCAGACTTGCGTACTCAGCGAATTTCCAAATTAGTAATATTAATTTTGACCAGCTAAACTTGTAAACAAAATTTCATCACGTGCTCATAAATAGGGAAATAATGCATATTCTCCTTAGGATAAATATAGGGAAAGAGTATGCAGGTATGCTGACATGGGGGACACTAAAAGTAGGTTTTTAGCATAGAAAAAATTATTTTGACCATATAAAGCCATATAGTAAGTTTCATCAATATCTGTCCATAAATAAAAGAGTTTGCCTATTCTCCTTATGATTAACATGGGAAAGGAGTATGCAGGTTTGCTGCCATGATAAGTACAAAAACCGAGATTTTTTACCTTAAATGGATGAATATCAACCAAATGAGGATGAATACCAAGTTTCGTCCAAAAATATTGCTTAATAAGTGAAATATTAACACATCCCAATTCTCCATAAGATTAACATTGGAGCCTCAAAATACAATGTACTGTCTTTAGACTTTTTAATATCTCGGTAACCAATGGAGATAGAGCAAAGCTTCAAAATACTAAATTGTGTAATTTTTTTAGCTAAATCCATAGGTCAAAATAAAAATTTAAAATTTTTAAAAATTACATATGAAAAATGCAAAAAAAAAACATTTTTGGGGTACAAAACCCCCCAAAACTACCCCTTCCGGTAGGTCAATATGTCTGGTTTACGGACTCATCCGAATAAACGTAAGATTACACATCTCTACCGAATTTGGTGTCGATCGGACCGTTTTTACGAGAGTTATCATGCCTAGGGACACATACATATATGTATATATAAATATATACATATAAATATACATATATATAAATATAAAAATTTTAATGACTATTATTTTTGGTCTCTGGGCACCTTAAAACGAAAAAGTAACATGGTCCCGGGCTTAGGTCTTACCATGAGACCTACGGTAATAGCTTATTCCCTATGGGAAATTCGCTAAAAATCAATTTTTGAGGGGTAAAATCCCCCTTACCCCCCTTCCAATGATCCGATCGGGCTGATTCTCGAAATACTCCGAATAATTACCACTTTACACCTCCATACCAAATTTCATTATGATCGGACCATTTTTGTGACTGCTATCGTGCTTACAGATACATAGATATATAGATAAATATATATATGGATATATATATGTGTATATCTAAAACTTCAAAAGAATGTTGTTTTTGGCTTCTGGGGGCCCCAAAATGAAAAGTTATGATGGTCCCGGTCTTGAGTCTTACCATGAGACCTACGGTAATAGCTTAATTTCACTAAAGGGAAATTCGCTAAAAAGGCAGATTTTAATGAATTACGGCTCGGCAAATTGCGGCCATACCGTAAGTCTGACATACAAAATGTAAATATGAAAACTGATCGGCATTAAAAGAGCTACATTTTTGCTAAAATAAAGATTTTTGATAAAACTACTGTAACCGTTTTCGAGATATAAGCTAAAATATATATTTTGGCAGCAATCTTGGCGGCCATTTTGAATTTTTGGGCATGTTCCCAAGGTGCGATTAATGGCGATTTTTGAGGGGTTAATAAGGGCACTCTTAGCTATCATTTAAAAACAAAATCGCTCGTGTTGCAATTTTTTTGGGGTTAGGCCATATTTTCTCATAAAATGATTCCACTATAAAGGAATATTGATTTTAAGCAGTTTCTTAACAGCTGTTATATGTGAAGATTCTAGTGTAGATTTAATTTCTTGATTACCATGGACCTATAACAAAAGTTAATTAAAACCAACGAGCAAGGCTCGGTTAATCTGGCACTAAGTGCCAGTTACATTAAAGTTATGTACACTTTAAGTCATGTTATACTTTAATGCATTAAGGTTATGTAAAAAATTTTTAAATAGCATGCAAGAAAATATAGTATTTAATTATATATCATATGTATTCACATTAATTATTAAAATTAAATACGCATAATCACATTAATTAAAGATATTTTTATTAGTAGTAAAAAAGGTGCATAGCGAGAGGTAAAATTCACGAAGAATGGTCTGTTTATAAATCCCAAAATGCAAACAGAAAGTCAGATAATCAGCTGATTATGTTCAGACACTTTTTTTTTTCTATTCCTTCTCCCTTATACAGTAAATTTCCATTAAAATGGGATTTAACATTCAGGTTCACTGCCACAGGGATTTTTGACCAAATATTACATGGCCTAATAAATGTACATACTAAATTTTATTGATATTTTCTTTAATAAGTGATGCATTTGATTAATTTCCCATAAGAATAACATGGATAACCTTTTTGGTATTTTCTCCGTAATCAGTGAAGCTAAGTTAATGATTCAAAATACTAAATTGTTTATTTTTTAAGCTCTTTTGAATTCCTTAAAAGTTGGTAAATCTTATAGTAAAGAGTGAAGACCCTTTTGAATCCCTATAAGACCCCATAGCCCGATCATAATGGTTTTCGAACTTGAAGAGTGCTACCTTACACCTCTGTACCAAATTTCATCAAAATCGGAGGTTCCTTTCGCGAGTTATCGTGTTATGTACCGGACACATAGATACATGATTTAGAACGAACGGTGTTTTTAGCTTCTAGGGACCTAAAAAAAACCATAATTACGGGCTTAGGTCTTACCGTGAGTACTATTGTAATAGCGTATTCCCTATATCAAAATTCGCTAAAAAAAAAAAAAAAACTGAAAATAGGGCTTAAGCCGATAGAACATTAACATGAACAAACCCCTCCCACCACTATATCTGTCCCCTCTCATAAAGGATAAATTTAAAGATGAATAAATGATAACTACAGTACAATCTAGCGGTTTGAAGTATCTTCTCATTAAACGCTTTTTTGTGTTAACCGAAGAGTGAGTACTTTGAGGGTGAGTATAATAATTAGCCTTTTAATATAATTCGTTGAACGGTTTCTTGAAGATCCTTCGTAAGATTTGATGTTTCACAACCAAATCCCCTGATTAATTTAAGCTGCAGAAATATTCAATAATTATTTAAATTTCACCAATTGAACTTTACTAGTACAGTAGTTGAACTGTCGGATATTTCATGTATGCAAAAAACAGGCTATCTCATTATTGTCTGTTTATTCATTTTTAAATTTTACAAATATTTTCCATGGGTTTTAAATAAAAATAAAAAACATTCTAGAATTATCATAAGTCTTTCAAAGGTCAAAGTGTTTAGCTGAAGCCTACTTCCCTCGCAGGACCAGTGAATGATTCTACCCCAGTTTAAACGCCACCCCCCCTCACTCCCTCCCCCCCAACCGCGCCATCAAACAGTTTATTGCCCACAATCACCATTTTCGCTTCCCAACCACGGTCGCCCAAGCATCCTGCCTGTTGATACCTTCCCAAAATGTTAACTAAAGACATGGGTTCTTATATGAACTGAGAGAGATGATGAATGAGAGGTTTGAGGTGTATAAAACAGCTTCATTTACATATTAATTTATAAAAATTTACCAACAATTTATTCATTATCATAGGCTACTATCATTACTGCAGTTTTGTGAAACTAATCTTTTTTCTCATTTTCATAAATATCCTCTGTATATCTATGTTTAGTTTACTGAAAATGCAGTACCGGTGTGTTTGACTTAAATTTACGTCTAAAAGTGAATTTTGAACATAAAGAAAAAATATTTTCATGTATGATTATTTAAGGTAGCTATTGTCACCTGTAATTAACTTATTTCAAAACATAAATGGGAGTAAAAGATGTACCTATTTAACACATTGTTTTATGTAAACAATTAGCTGATTTGTTCAATTTAGTAACTAAACAATCTTCATAAGTATAACATGGGAATTTTGAAGGTTGAAGGGCTCTAGGACGAAACCCGAATTTTTCTCAGCCATGAGACATGATTAAAGTAATAAAGTAAAGTAATAAACAAGTCGACCATCTCCAGACTATTCGGTAATCCATTCAAAATTTAGCGTCACCCGATTCTGATTAAGATGGGGCTAGTGGACGTTGTAGAAACTAACTGAATACGTTTCTCGTTGTTTACAAGCATACTGAGGGCGAGAAGCAATATATAGTATTCGGTGTAAACACTGTGGATAAAGAAACGCCGCTGCACTTAAGCACGTGTGAGACCCAAGACTCAGGTATACGATGGTGAAGAAGGAGATTTGGCCCCGGAAAGTAGGCTTTTGAATTAATGCATGCAATTCATTTGATACGTTCATAGCCTGCGCCCAGCAGTTTCAGCGGCTGCCGACAGAGGCTGCAAGTATCGGGGATATCGCGGGTCAAAAATTCATTTTGCAGTATTTCACCTGCTCAAAATTTTCAGCTTTATTTTAGGTAAGATAGTAAGATAGGAAAAGTGGTAGTAATTTTATATGAAAGATAAAGACTTGTAATATTTGATGTTGTTATAATTGTTTATATATTTTGAATCCCTATCAAGCTATAATGGATCAAATAAATGTAATCCAACTTTGATGAACTTTGATCCATTATTATAGCTTGATATGGATTAAAAAAATAAAATAAAACTACATCTAATATCCCAAGTTTTTATCTTTCATTTAAAACCCTCCCAATTTTATCGGACTTAAAATAAACTTAGAAAATCGAAGCAGGTGAAATACTGCATTATGGTCTGAGAGCTGCCCTTTAGCCACTTCTTAATCTAATAGTCATTTTCAATCTCGAAAACGATTTAATCTTTACTGATTTAAGTGTCACATTAAGGAGTATTTGTTTTCACAAAATCAGGTAAGCATTATTTTTTGGAAATTAGCTGATTCAGTAAGGATTTAAAGTATACCCACCGTTCAATAGCTTAAACTGTCATTAGAGATTCTCCCTTTATATAACCTTAATAAAGTTTTCTTTCTACACTAGCCCACTTAGATATCACTCTCTTTTAAAATGAGACACATTAACTATATTGAATCATAATATAGTAATCAAATGACGAGAAAATTACTTCACTTGTTATAAATATAACTTTACGAAACTGTATAATATTTTACCTACTTGCTTATCACTGTAAAACACAGCCGTACGAATCTCAAAATTGGAGTAGACCACTATCGTCACTTGTAATCATGAAGCGAATCGTTGTTAATATAAACAGAGGAGCTAATTTAAATGCAGGTCTGAAAGGCCGTTGCGGTGTGAGAAAGCACACAGTGCGGCGGCGGCGGTCCACAAACCTATACACGTTAATCCGACCTCAATATTTACATGACAAAGGATCCACAACTCATCATGATAATTCACCTCACACTCCAATTCCTTTTATTCTTTCTTGGAAATTCAATGAAAACATAAAGCAATGAATCCATTAACAATTAGAATCCAGTTCAAAATTACAAGGTTTACCTTTTGAAAAATTTTAATCCCTGCTATACGTTCTTTTCCGGACAATGATCGATTCCATTTTAAAAGCCATTATAGCAAAGCTCTGGTTCTCGTGCCAGCCTCTCGAGCCGCACTTGCTTACCTCTAATCTTAAACGCTTACCTCTTCTAACCCATGAATTTCCACGATATCGTATGAATTTCCGTATCGTATGAATTTCCACGATAAAGCTTCCGCTTTAAACCTTGTTCTAACATACTCATCCATTTTATAAAATACCCAAAGTTCCCATAAAGCCTCTTTTTATTGCTCCCCTAAAAGGGCGAATCCATTTATAAATAAATCTGACCTCTCTGCAAACACTTTCTAAATAGTTTATTTAAAATTTTCGCAACCAATTATTTTCCACCAAGAAAATATTAAATAAATTATTTATTAAACATTGATATACTGGGTGGTTGAAAAATAACTTGCATCCCCCACCCTTAACTTTTTAACTATTTTATATAATAAAAGAGTGCATTTAAGGGTCTAGAGAGAGAACTACTGACCGGATCGAGGCCGTTTTGGTGTCAATGTATTTCTTATGACCCCTAGATGATAGAAAAAATATTGTATCCCTCGGAAAATGCCTTATAGAGCCGCAAAATGAAAATTAGACCTTATTTAGACCAATCTAAGACGTGATTTTGTCGATTTGTTTACTGCTCCAGGTGATCTATATCCTACCCTGAAATTTAACACCACTGCTTATTTACAACGTGTTTTGTAAACAAAACAGACTACTTCAACCCTGTGATAATTGACAGATACAAATGAAATCATGGACACGTAATGTTGCAGTTTTTTTTAAAGCAGTAAAATAAATATTTAACAGCTGATGTTTTAATAAAATTTTGATTGCTATACTATAAAGAGAGTTTATTTAATATAGGTGATTGAATTTATGTATTTAAACTTACAAGCTATTTATTAATATTTGTTTGCACATATTTTTTATCTATTAACTAATGAGCTTTATGTTTTGAAATATATAAACATAATATTTTGATTGTAAAACTCTCCCCACCGTATTTTAGTACATTAATCTTTGTTATGACTAAGTTATATTACGTCTTTATATTCTTATTTTTCATCCTTTTAGGGTTGTGTAGGCTTATGATTCTACATTTTTAACAGTTGGTTTATTGTTCCCTCTAATATAAACAACGAAGTACAAAAAATGTGATTATGTGTAACTATGAACCTCGAAGAAATAAGTCTTGAAAAATACAAGAAGAAATGCCAAGAATAAGGAAAGGAGATGAAAATAAAGTGGAAACAAAAGACAGAGAATAAAAATTTTGAATAGCGTTTTAGTGAAGGTAAGAACCCTACTATACGATTGACTTAGAGGACAATTCAGTAACACTTAGTACACCCAGGAATGTACTTCTATACCATTACGTGACAAACTCAAGTCAGAACTTGAAAGAAAGGTTCAATTAAATGCATAAACACTGTGGAAGAGCCCACAGAATGGTGCTCAACGATGCCAAAACCTAATGGAAACGTTAGACTCATCATGGATCTAACAAAATTAAACAAGAACTTACGGAGGCAAAAATGCCAGAGGTTTAGGACACTTAATAAGATTGGTAAATCGCGACTGTTAAACAAATAAGATACAAATGCCAAATTCTGGTTAATTAAATGGACTCCGAGTCAGCAAAATTATATAAATAAGTTACTTGGCCATACAACTGGAATGGAATAAATGGAAATACGGTAAAAACCTTTAATCATTATCTTTTTTTGTAAAGTCTCATAAGCCTACAATATTGTAAAACCATATGAGAGTTAGTATTATAAACTATTTAAACTTATAAACTATTATGATATATAGAGATCGCCTACTGATCGAAATTAGACCAAATTTTGAGTTGATCTGGACCCAAGAAGTTTATAAACATGATATAAATGAAACATTTGTTCTTCCTGTTTTAACAGTGTTTTTTTTACAACAGCTGTCTAATGATTCAATCACTTCTCCTTCCTCCAAAAGATTAAAATTGAAACTTTGAAAGCCTGTGGGGCGTAGGCCTGCTTGGAGTCCAGCGTGAATTATAATAGGACTAGGAACAAAGCCCGTTGTGGTTAAATACAACGGACTCTAGAAAAATGGTACCTATAGGCTATTTTCGGTGAAATAAAAAAAATGTTTGTTTTCATTATTGAAATTTTATTTGAGAAAAATAATTGGTTCGTATTTCAGCGTACTTAGATTGTGTTGAATGGCATAGAAAAGATAAACTTCTAAACAAACAGTTTCAGTCGCGATCTATATTATAAATGGTAAAATTATTCATTTTCAGAACAATTAAAAATTTATACTTGTAATTATTTAATTTAGTTCAGTTTTATAGTAATTTAGTTTGATTTAATTTAGTTTAGTTTTTCAAATAACAATTAATTTATGATTGTAAAAATCACATACTGCTTAAAACCACACACTGCTTTATCACATAACTTTATTTAAAAGCCATCAAAACGTAAGGAACTCACAACCACAAATCCCAAATGTAAACATCAAAATGTAAACAAAGAAAAGTCAAGGACACAACAATGCATCAATCAGCTGTTAAATTAATAACATGTGTTTCATGGACACAGTTTAAAGGAAGGAAATGTTTATCTTTTTAACTTTTTCACCATAACTGCTGAGAAAAACATGAAACTTTCACATTTTTGAGTAAATAAACACAGACGAAGCTTTCGGACAACACCTAAAAGATTATTAAAATCGGTCCAGTACTCTAGATTTAGCTGTACAAAGTTTAATAAAAATATCTCTACCATAGTATTTTTTCAACGTAAACAAATTGGTAGTAGCTTTGGTTTTTTGTAAATAACCTTTTAACGATGAGGAAATGGACCAAAGTGAATGATAGTTTTCTGAAAGAGAATTAAATTTCCTAGAAATTACTAATAAGCATTTCTTAAATAACCGCAGTAAAAGTAGCCAAAAATTGCCTTCAAATGAAAAAAAAAAAAACTTAAAAACCCGTTTTTAATGTATATCTTATGGAAAACATGTTTCCTTATTTTTTCACCATAAATACTAAAAAACATCAAACTTTCATATTTTATTGGCAAATCTACAGGATGAAAGCTTTCCAACGACATCTTAAAAATTAAAATCGGTCCAGTGAAACTCCAGATTCGATTGCCCCAAGATTTTCAAAACTGAATTTTTAACGCAAATAAATTGGTAGTAGCTTTGGTTTTTTGTAAATAACTTACAAACGGTGGGGAAATCGACCAAAGTGGATGGTGATTTTCTGAAAGAAAATTAAATTTCCTACAAATTACTATTAAGCATTTCTTGGACAACCACAATAAATGCAGCCAAAAATTGCTTTCAAATAAGAAATTCGTAAAACCCCGTTCTCAATGTATTTTTTATGAAAAACATGTTTCTTTATTTTTTCACCATAAATACTAAAAAACATCAAACTTTCATATTTTTTGGCAAATATGCAGGATAAAAGCTTTCCAACGACATCTTAAAAATTAAAATCGGTCCTGTGAAACTCCAGATTCGATTTCCCAAAGATTTTCAAAACTGAATTTTCAACGCAAATAAATTGGTAGTAGCTTTGTTTTTTTGTAAATAACTTATCAACGGTGAGGAAATCGACCAAAGTGGATGATAATTTTTTGAAAGAGAATTAAATTTCCTACAAATTTCTAAAAAACATTTCTTGAATAACCACAATCAAAGCAGCCAAAAATTGCCTTAAAATAAAAAAAAATTAAAATCGGTAAAGTGGAATTCTAGATTTGATTGCCCCAAGATTTTCAACGCAAATAAATTGGTAGTAGCTTTGTTTTTTGTAAATAACTTATAAACGGTGAGGAAATCGACGAAAGTGGATGGTAATTTTCTGAAAGAGAATTAAATTTCCTACAAATTACTAATATGCATTTCTTGAATAACCGCAATCAAAGCAGCCAAAAATTGCCTTCAAATTAAAAAAATTAAAAACCCGTTTTCAATGTATTTCTTTATTTTTTCACCATAAATACTAAAAAACATCAAACTTTCATATTTTTTTGGCAAATATACAGGATAAAAGCTTTCCAACGACATCTTAAAAATTAAAATCGGTCCGGTGAAACTCAAGATTCGATTTCCCAAAGATTTTCAAAACTGAATTTTCAACGCAAATAAATTGGTAGAAGCTTTGGTTTTTTGTAAATAACTTTTGAACGGTGAGGAAATCGACCAAAGTGGATGGTGATTTTCTGAAAGAGAATTAAATTTCCTACAAATTACTATCAAACATTTTTTGAACAACCACAATAAATGCAGCCAAAAATTGCTTTCAAATAAGAAATTCGTAGAACCCCGTTCTCAATGTATTTTTTATGAAAAACATGTTTCTTTATTTTTTCACCATAAATACTAAAAAACATCAAACTTTCATATTTTTTGGCAAATATGCAGGATAAAAGCTTTCCAACGACATCTTAAAAATTAAAATCGGTCCTGTGAAACTCCAGATTCGATTTCCCAAAGATTTTCAAAACTGAATTTTCAACGCAAATAAATTGGTAGTAGCTTTGGTTTTTTGTAAATAACTTATCAACGGTGAGGAAATTGACCAAAGTGGATGGTGATTTTCTGAAAGAGAATTAAATTTCCTACAAATTACTGTTAAGCATTTCTTGAACAACCACAAAAATGCAGCCTAAAATTGCTTTAAAATAAGAAATTCGTAAAACCCCATTCTTAATGTATTTTTTATGAAAAACATGTTTTTTATTTTTTTTCACTATAAAAACTAAAAAATATCAATCTTTCATATTTTTTGGCAAATATACAGGATAAAAGCTTTCCAACGACATCTTAAAAATTAAAATCGGTTTAGTGAAACTCCAGATTCGATTTCCCAAAGATTTCACTTAATTCAGTATTTTGGAAACGCAAACAAAACTGGTAGTAGCTTTGGTTTTTTGTAAATAACTTTTGAACGGTGAGGAAATCGACCAAAGTGGATGGTGATTTTCTGAAAGAGAATTAAATTTCCTTCAAATTACTCTTAGGCATTTCTTTAATAACCACAATAAAGGCAGCCAAAAATTGCCTTCAAATAAAAAAATCGTCAAAACCTGTTTCCAATGTATTTCTTATGGAAAACATGTTTTATTTATTTTTTACCATAAATACTAAAAAACATCAAACTTTCATATTTTTTGGCAAATCTACAGGATGAGAGCTTTCCAACGACATCTTAAAAATTAATAGCCCAGTCAAAATAGGTTCGTGTCGGAAGTAATTCCGGAGGAGCTGAATTTTTCACAGTTGATAGACTATGATAAGGTGTGCATTTTCCCAAAAGTCCCGAAAAAATCCCCCTTGAGCTTTCCGCCCTACGCCACCTTAAAGTTAAAGCTGCAATATGTTAGAAAATCATTTGTAAGGAAAAAAGCAATGGAGGTGGGTTGCTTTTATTTTGTTCCTAATAAAATTTGCTACAAAAAATGTAATTACCACTTATTACAAAAATCTTAAGGTTTTGCGGCAAAATTGGTACAAAAGTAAAAATTGATTTTTTTCTTTTCATCAGTTAAAAACTTTCCCTTACAGCTCCTTTGTTTGAAGTTTATATGTAAAACCGTAAATGTATACAGTTTGTAGAGAATGTTTTTAGCTTTACAACGATATATAATATCACTGTGTTCGGTTTGAGGATAATGAGCAATATTGTATTTTATTTTATGGTGACATTGAAAAAAAGCTCTGATCTTGGGCCATTTCAGTACAGAAATTATTGAATTTTAATGACTTCCCCTCTTATTTTTTCTAAAAGGAATGACTTAGAGGAATGGAACTTCATACACCCATATTTGGCTATTAGTACTTCATTTTGTGATACAAGGTGATTTTTTAGCCCCGATGGGGACGGCCCACTAGGAGTCACAAGAAAATCTTAAATGTAAGCATAAGGTTAATATGTACCTCATTTTAAAGGTCTTAATTAACAGAACACAATGCCGCAAACCCGACCTCAATCGGACAACCGAGCCGGAAATCCCAGGCGTTTGAACTTTTCATTGAAATCTTTAATAACAACTTCTAAATTCAAAAAACTTCCATTGCCTGCTACTTCTGGCTTGGTTGTCCGATTGACGTCGGGTTTGCGGCATTGTGTTCTGTTAAGTGAGACCTTTAATATGAGGTTCATATTACACTATGCTTACATTTAAGATTTTCTTTCGACTCCTAGTGGGCCGTCCCCCATTGGCGCTAAAAAATCACATTGTTACTCAAAATGAAGTA
The DNA here is from genome assembly GCA_030545055.2 of Neoaliturus tenellus. NCBI lineage: Eukaryota > Metazoa > Arthropoda > Insecta > Hemiptera > Cicadellidae > Neoaliturus > Neoaliturus tenellus. Next base: position 124,028,660 of record CM061534.1, read on the forward strand.
CTAATGGCCAAATATGGATGTATGAAGTTCCATTCTTCTAAGTCATTCCTTTTAGAAAAAAATAAGAGGGGAAGGTATTAAAATTCAATAATGTCTGTACTGAAATGGTTCAAAATCAGAGCCTTTTTTTCACTGTCACCATAAAAATAAAATACAATATTTATCGTTATCCTCAAACCGAACACAGTGATATTATATATCATTGTAAAGCTAAAATTATTCTCTACAAACTTTAGATTTACGGTTTTACATATAAACTTCAAACAAAGGAGCTGTAAGGGAAGTTTTTTAACTGATGAAAAGAAAAAAATCAATTTTTTAACGTTTGTATCAATTTTGCCGCAAAACCTTAAGGATTTGTAATAAGTGGTAATGACATTTCTGTAGCAAATTTTTTTGGGAACAAAATAAAAGCAACCCCACCTCGATTGCTTTTTTCCTTACGAAACTGTAGTTGATTTTCTAACATATTGCAGCTCTAACTTTAAGGGGGCGTAAAGCGGAAAGCTCAAGGGGGATTTTTCGGGACTTTTGGGAAAATGCACACCTTATCATAGTCTATCAACTGTGAAAAATTCAGCTCCTCCGGAATTACTTCCGACACGAACCTATTTTGACTGGGCTATAAATCGGTCCAGTGAAACTCCAGATTCGATTCTGCCAAGATTTTCAAAACTGAATTATTATAAGAATAGATTCTGCTCATCTACAGGACTAGGCCTATACCTTTCTAAAGGTATGCGCGGATTTATCATATAATGCACATGAGCTGAGAAGAAAGGAGGAAAAGTAACATGCTTGCCTATTATAGAAGACTAGGAAATCGCCCACTGGTCGAATTTCTACCAAATATTTAGTTGATCTTGAGCCAATTAGTTAAAAAAAATTATAGATAAAACTAACTGTTCTTCCTGATTTGCTATAATTTGTTATTATAACAGCTGTTCCATGATTAATCAATTATCCTTCTCCCCTAAGATTAACATTGAAACTTTCGAAGCCTGAAGGGCATAGCCTCGGGGGCCGATGTGAATTAAAATACCATTCTGCACATCTAAAATACGCTACCTTTCAAACGCGGTATGCGCGGGTTTCTTTACGTTGCTCACAAGCTGAGAAAAACGGAGGAAAAGAAACATGCTTGAATATTAATATATAGATAATTGTTCACATTTCTAAAGAAATGGAAATTGGAATACTATGTTGTCTGTGTATTAATAAATTCTGTGACCATTTTCAAACGTGAACATCAAATTCATGAATAATCTTCATGAAAATTACCCGTCATTTTTGACGGGCTGTTTGCTAGTTTGACATATTTGAAATCGGTTTGTGGCAACGTTCTTTAATATGAGGGGCTACAATAATGATGGTTAGTTTAAAAATTTTTACCCTTAGGGGTAGTGAGGGTAAGGGGTAGCTCAAAACTTTCAAAGGGAAGTATGGTCGACTTTGATATTATTTTATAGGTCTTGATGAAACAAAAAATTGACAATTGATAAAGAAAATAAAAATCGGACCACTAATAACAAAATGGCAACTAAAAATTACTTTCAATAACCCGCTTCTTAAACAGCATTGTATTGCGGTAGTAAACAAAATAAAGAATCAAACTTTCCAAAATGCATGAAACACGTTTGAACAGAGATTGTGCTGCTGTATGGAAATACAAGGAGAACAATTTTAACATTTGATAAAATAAAAGGTACATTGATTTACTATTTTTTAACGGACTTCTTTAAATGAAGAGATTATTAATGTAATCGTAATTATGTAATTATTAATGTAATGTATTAATGTAATGCTCCTTGTTAATTAGATTTTAATAATTTAAGGGCATCATTTTATTATTAGTGGTCCGATTTTTATTTTCTTTATGACAATTGTTTTGTTTCATAAAGACCTATAAAATTATATCAAAAGTCAACCATACTTCCCTTTGAAAATTTTGAGCTACCCCCTATCCCTGTAACTATAAGGGTAAAAATTTTAAAACCAACCATCATTATTAAAGCCCCTCATATCAAAGAAGGTTGCCGCAAACCGATTTCTAATATCTCAAATAGTTAAAAAGTTAGGGGGGTGGGGGTGAAAGTTACTTTTCAACCAACCTGTATTTATAAGTGTTGCAGTAGAATTTACCGCAGTGGTGTGTATATATGAACCCTGCCTTTTATTCTTGGTAAGCATACTATTTAATGACATGTTTGAATTAATAATTCATCAACACAAACTTGAAGACATTAGAGACACGAAAAGAAAAGAAAAGTTTATTTGAACAATGACGAATACACGTTCAAAGCATTATAATTCTCGTAAAGCTTCGGTGGAAACAACGCGACGCTACAGCGAGAGCGGGACTGTCACGATAAATTGTCTCGCCCGGCCACTGCGGTAATACGCCCGTTAAAATGAACAACCCCCAACAACTGACATTTCTTTCTTTATGGTGTTATTTCTGAAGAATCTCATTACAACTTTAGATCATACATTTTACTTGATGATCATTTGTAGAAGTAATATAATGCATTAATCTTGTACTATAGATTTCAAAAATGTTTTTTATGTATTTCATTGTGTAAATTTGGATATCTGTTTGCAATAATTTGACTCTTTTATGAGACAACGTTTGGTAACTAAGTCCATTGCTTGAGGTATTTCGCTTTTATCAGTTATAATTGTGTTTCACAATCATCTATTTCCAAAGTTACACCAATAGTCATCTACAGCTATTCAAACTCACAAAAAGGAGGGAGATGTCGAGGTGCGCCGATGGTCAGGGCATTCCACAGCGGATTACCGTCGACCCTCGGAGGGGGCAGGGTCGAGGTGCGCCGATAGCCAGTCGGTGGCCTGTTCTCCATGTTTTGCTGCCACGCTGTTACTAATTCATTCCGAATTAAATATAAATGTTAGGTACGGTATGTTGTTATTTAAACTGTGGGAAAAGCCCTGTAAATAAATAGAAATGTTTATCACTATGGCGAAAAGCGGGTTTGTATTGTGTAAAATGGCGCAAATCAACAGGAAACAAAAATTAACATGTGTTGTTTGGTTAGGTTAGGTTAGGTCAGGTTAGGTTAGGTTAGGGTCAGGTTAGGTTAGGTTAGGTTAGGTTATTTTTTTTCTTGTATAGTTGACGGTAAATATTGATACTGATAAACAGTCAAGGTAATATTTTAACATGAACAAAAAACTGCATATGCATACGACATATTAAATTGTTATTCTTCAGTTGACTTTAAATATTGATACAGTATTGGTAAACAGTAAATGTAGCCTAATAATAATTAACACGAATAAGCAACGAATTGAAGGCAAATCTCAAACGGACCATCGGCGCACCTCGACCCTGCCTCCCGAGAGACCCAAACCAACTATCGGCGCACCTCAACCCTGGTTTTTATGATCCTGACTGACCATCGGCGCACCTCGACCCTGTCCAAAAAGGAGACCACTCCTCGGAGTCAGATAACGCGGTAGCATCCCATTCGACTTCAAAGTTAAATTTTTTATGATAACAAACTTATACAACACCTACGTTAAAATTTTCAAATTTATGGTATATCACACACCAAGTTAATAGTTAATGAATTGTGAATCACAATGGATGGTATTAAGGGGTTAAGATTAAGACGTACAAATAAGGGTACGTTAATCAAGGTAGGAAAAATTTTTATTTTACGTTCAAGTATGAATTGTAAAAATACCTTAAGTTTTCACCAAAAGATTATTGAAGGTTTCTCACCTGAAACATATAAATTTACTTTTAATATTTTTGTTATCATGCAACAATATCATGGACAATAATAGTTCCTCGGTAAGGATACAACGGGCGAACGGCTATACAAGCACGTCTGCATCTAATGGATATTTTGAGCAAGACCCGGAGGAACGGGACAATGAAGGAAGAGAAAAGGGTGAGAAATTGGACAGCAATCAGCCGATTGACCACTCAGAGGGCCAACTCCCGTGCTCCTGTAACAACCGATTTTCAGGCTCACATAGGCAGTCCGCTCTGCCCTCTTAATGGTCAACCAACACCCGACTGTCTATTCGTGTTCCTCAGCTAGATATATCATGCCCTCGGATAACATCATCCATCCCCTATCTAGAACATGAACATCATGAGGGAAGGGAAACTGTCATAGTGAACATCCAAAAGCCTTACCACAACTCATGACAACTTCGTTGGTTAACCTGCCACTTAAGTCGTACGCATTTTACAAAATCTTAATGAATAGTTGCTATACACCTCGTCATATTAATATTTAAAAATATATAACTCAAGTAACCCTCAAGTAACTTGACTGCCCACAAAACTGACTTGTACTTTAAGCTAACTAGTTAACTTATTTTTAAAAAAAATGTGAAGTTCTAGAACTTACAACTTATTCATAAAAAAAAATAAAATAACAGTCCGTTTTCATTCCGTTTTCATAGATTTTATAATTGATACGTTAGGGTTCTTTAAACTGTTAAACAGTATCATAAAAGAAGAAAAGAAGAAAAATAACCAATACCCAATTTTAACTCTTCAACTACGAGACGTAGTTTTTTAAATGGAAAATTCAACTTGCGCAGCACATTATCATGGATTTTCAAATATAAAAAAGTATCAGGAGACCAGCGAAAGTAACTTTGGATAGTCCAAATACGGCCATGTAAACTTTAAGTTACTATAGTACACTTTAGTTTCTTTAGTAACTCCAAAAAAAATTAAATTATTATAAAAAATCTGGAAGTATATAACATTCGTAATTGCTTAACCATTAAAAGAAACTAATTAATATTAATTGTCTTGTAATAGTATAAAATTAACTGGGAGAGTTTTTATGTTTATGAACTCATAGAAATATGACATGGTTGAATATTACACAATTCGTAAAAAATTAACCACTTCTTTCAGTATGATTAAGTTATTATAGAAACTGTTGGGTATTTAGAATAGAAAAAAAATACCCTCTAAAATGAAATGTATTCGAAGCGATCAAACACTTTAAAAATGTATAAATTTAAGTTGAACTTGAATAATTTATATAAATAGGAGAGGTTTGTATGCACGAAATAGGTGGGAAACAATAATATCACATTTTACACCTTTAAAATTTGCATATCACTTTTAAGAGAGAGTTGCATATCAGTTATTTCCATTGATTTGTAACCTGAATTATTTATCTATCAAGATGAATGAAAAAAAAAAAAATGTAAAACGGTCTTTATTTATAGAGGTGAATTACGGATGAACCCGTGGGGAATACTTCTTAAGAAACCGTTTATTTCTACTAACTTACTATTTTACAGAAATTTCAATTCAACATCCATATACGTTTTTTAATAAATACTCTGCACAAAAAAATTTATTAAAATTCTACTGTAAATACAATATTCCATCATATTCAGCAAGCATTAGTTAAAATCAACCTAGATATTAATAAACCAGACAACCACGGAGCAACGACCTGGGAACAATAAGGAACAATAACTGCCAGCCAGGTTTGGCACCTGTCACCACGCCGCGACGCTACGTCGACCGTTGATTCGAGAGAATACTTGCGGTGGCTGTCCCAGAACAAAGCTTTCCATACAATTATAATGCTACATGTTTGAGAATTGAACCAAACATTCAATTTCATCAACGAGAATAATAAATTTTATGCCAGCAAACAACAGGATTCCTTTTTCTCCAGCAATGTCTCTTTTTCGAATTTTCAAAAAAAAAAATCTTAAACAAAAAATCTTTTACTCAGTTGGTGAGTACCTAGAATACCAAGAACGATAGAAATATAATTTTTTTTAGCAATAATGATTAGTTTTATTTCAGATTTTAATAACGATTAGCTCAAGGAAGACCAGCATAAAAAAATAAAAACTAACATATAAACTATAAGAAATGACTGCTAATAATAAAATTGTATAATAGTCAATCTACAACAATGAAGAATTTTGATTTTAATTTGAAATGGAGATCTTGAATAAGACATAGTTGTTAATCATCAACAAGCTTAATAAAGCGCATTTAAATGAAGATGGTTCAATATAAGATTTGTTAAAGGTGTTACTTTAACATTTATGGTTTTATAAAATAATAGAGAAATTATCAATAAAAAAACTGCTATTCCCAAAGTAAAATGTCAAACGCGTGGTTAAGACGTGTAGTATGAATACTACAATGTTTCTAATTTACTCATTAAAAATCGCTGACAAAGTGTACCGTTATAGACGATGGCGAGCTATCCTTTCACACTTTTCCCGATTGTTCAGTAAAAAGGTAAAAGTTGTTCTATAGCGCAGCGCGGAGGCGTGTACCTATTTTCATTAACTGGCTGTCTTTGTCATTAGTTACATTTATCCCGATAGCCTTTCTCTTCGTCACTAATTAAAATTGCGAAGATGTCCTTCACTTGCTCAGAGATTCTCGTAGCACTTGTACATTACCATAGTGAACCGATACACTGTGCGGTAGCACAGTATATACCATAGATATCTTGAATATCTTGAATATCCATAGAATATCTTGAGGTTTGTAAAGTTACAAACGTAACTTTACTAGTTTGTAAATTAGTTTCTCTAATATAATATAATAACGTCTAAAGTTTTTAGCTTTAGGTCCACAGAAACTGTTGGTACTAGTGATATAATTTAGTGATATCATTCTTTTTTTTAATCAAATTTATGATAAAAGAAGTCCAAGTAAGGCCAAAATAAGATTCTCTAACCGACTAATTTTAATGTGTTTATTGATTAAGAGGTTTAGAATAATCTCAACAGATCCCGATTCCTCACATCACAGGCAGATGTTGTATGATAAATTCGTGGAATTATTTTAAAATTAACTTTTGTTAGTGCATCAACATCGATTTAAACAACGATTTCATTGTAAAGACTACTTAAAAATAAACTAATAACTACTTAAATTAAAATAAACTACTTAAAAATAAAGATTAAACAAACATTGGAGTATTTAAGTAAAGATAATCTCAAATTATAAAAGATGCATAAACTAGATATTTTGGCAAATAACATCTAGAGTCAAATGTATACTTTAAAGATGTTAATTTATATATCTACGTAGTCCTTTTTGTTAATGCTTATCCTATACCGTGTAATCGTGGGGTTATGATTCCTTTTTCAAGTTTTCATTATGTAATTACAGTTATTAAGAATACAGTTATGAATAAGATAAAGGAAAAAAAAACACGCACCACACCCTACTAATAGGTCCAATAAAAGGATAAATTATACATGATAAAAATTAGCTGTTATACAAATAGAATATATTTCCTTAGTTAAAAAAAACCTTGCTAGTAATGCACTTTTTATGTTTTCAGCTACTACTGTGGGTAAGAAATAGGGAAGGGTAAGAGGTGCGGAAGATTTAAATGAGAGCAATGTCTTTGCGACGTATCCATTTACGATATGAGTACAATGTTCTTTGATTGTAATACCAAATAAAAATTAAATTTTATACTTTTGAAAATCAAGAAAATAACTTAATTTCCTTATTTAAAAGAGGTCACATTGAAAAATGATCAAACATACCAAAGAATGGGTGGGAAGATGAGCAGAGAGGCAGGGAGGCGGCCGAGATGGACTGTATAGGGCTGGCCCAATATCTGACGTTGGCACCCGATACAACACCACGCACCTGACCGGGTTAAAAATACTGGCCACATGTCACTAGAACAACGTTATCCAAATATAATAGGCCTACAACAACCTGACACGACAACTTTATACTACACTGGACATCCCAATAGCCACAACTCGATTCATTGATGCATTCAGCAATCAGTTTCTACTAGGTTCAAATGCGGTTGTACACTTTTCACTATCAATGAGCGAAAAAAATTATGACATCTACGTCCTAAGAGGAAAATCTCCTTATAATTTATTCTTACTATTTTTGTAAATAGCATGTTAATTGTTGATTGTCATTGTCAATGTGATTGACTACTTAACACGGAAAAAGTATTGTACTTCAAGTCCAGATTTCATTGATGGTCGTTTAAGGCACTTTAGAAATTCTCATTTTGAAGGAAATTTCACGATCTAATTTGCAATAGAATAACTTTTAACTCAATATATTTATTAGATATAAGTAAAGGTTGTAAGATACTTATTGAAATAATTTTCTTCAATCGACTGTTCAACTGTTCTTCTTTTCGACTGAATCGGTGTATAGTTTATTCTCTTGGTGTTCATGGAACAAAAATGTCAAATTTGGTCCACTTTTTTCTCTCCAGTGGCTATAAACTTCATATCAAAAATCAATACTATACTTCTCAAGTTTTTTTTTTTAAGTAAAATTTGACAATAATTTTTATTTTAATTTTTTTAACAAAATTTAAACAAGTTACTTATATGTATGTTTTAAATGTTAAGGTAACCTTAAGGTAAGTTCAATAAGGTATAGTTAAAAAATCGATATTTTCAATTAAAAACAGTGAACTATAAAATTTACCAAATTATTTCATAATTTACCAAATAAATACAGAGGAAGGAAAAATGATCAAAATTTAGCACTTAATTTATACAGATATGTTTCTGGCAGTAATTGAAATACCGTATAACTGTTCTAAACTAGATAGCCTAGCCCGACCGAGTTAGAGAAGGGTCGACAGGAGTGGGAGAGGCTGTCAGAGACAGGTACTCCGTGACGTCACCGCACTAATGTCTAGCCCACGAGTGTGTGTGATCCGCAGACTAATGTATCGCTACAGTAGGGATTTGTGGGGTAACTTTACAGTTCATCTAAGGCCTAAAATAGAACATTGTTGTAAATGTTAATGTACTCTAACTTTTAAACTGTACTCCAATATCTTAGATTTTGTTACATGAATTGATAAATATTATGTGATAATATCAGTGATAAACAGATAAGTACCAGGTCAACCGAGTCTTGCTCGTTGGTTTTTATTCACTTTTGTTATAGTGACATGAATTAAATTTACACAAAATTCTTTACAGTTAACATCAGTTAAAAAAAAAACTGTTAAAAACATTGTTCCTTTATTTTTGTTTCGTTTTAGTTGTTATTTTATAACAGCGACCCATAAAAACAATGTTAAGAATTACAATTTTTAAACTTAATTGTAGACCAAATTCGTTTTTTCCTGGGGTTTTTGGTTGTTTCTAAACTTATTTTTGTGCCAAACCACTCTTAAATGCAAAGTTTAAGCAAAATTTGCCTGCTAGATTTCGAGATCGTGGAACCCACATCCCTTCAGACATGCCTCGTATTATAGTACAGGATTGTCTGAGAATTTCAATGGTTCAACCATTGATATTGTAGTTATTTTTTCTTATTTATGTTGGGCCACATATATAACTCTGCGAAGAGTTTATTTAGTTTGTTTGTATTATCTACTTCAGGAGAACAAATTTGTGTATTTTATGACCGTCGTAATGTACAAAATTTTCTTATTGAGCATCTTGTCCAAATTTATATCGAAACAACGACATGATTCCATTAGTCTTAATATAATAGTCAGTGGGTTCGTAAAAAATGTTCACTTTTTTTTGTAATTTTTCAACAGATTACAGATATATAAGTAATACATTTTATATAATAATAATAACAGTGATTATTTATCAATCCCGCGTAAATTTGATTTTTATGAAGGTGATTTTTACTTCCCCTTCATCAATAAAAGATGGTAACTTAGAAATATAAATAAGAAAATTTTGTACCGGTAAGGATACAAAATACCTGACCTTCCATATCATACAAACTTTGTCTTACTTTTTAAAGTTTTAGCTTCATATGAAAAGATTTCATGCTATCATATTGTGCGTGCTTTTACGATACAAGCTGAGCCTTTTCCCGTCCGCTTTTTACAGGCCCGGCGCTTATTACGTCGTTCACCAGTCTATTTCCGAGAGACAAAAGACCGCGATGACGTCACAGTAACACGATGACGTCACGTGACGTGCTCTGCTGATGCGCAACCCTTCATCCGCTCTGTTTCTCTTTAAGGCCGGTTGGCCGCTAGGCAAGTCTCGCGGTGAGAATCAGTAGTTCCAGAGTTCGCCGCTAGACTCCGCTAGGGCCACAATGGCGCAGCGTTCACGCACACTGGCACACAGATGCAAAGAGAGGAGAGAGCCCCTCCCCCTGTTCTTCTCTCCCACCCCCACCCCTCCTCTCGGCAGTCCACGTTACTCAGCCGATCGCGGCATCGCGGCTCGGTCTACGGCAACGGCACTGTAGCAGCATGGTAGGCGGCATCGGGGATCGCGCGATTGGCGTCAAGGATTGCGTCAATTGTGTAATGTTTTACACGATCCTATGCTGTGACAGGATTTTACAACTTATTTTTTATGTATATGCATTGAATTCAGAATTTAACAGTAGAAATATATTCTAATTGATTCATAATTGGTGATTTAAAAAATTCAAAATGTTTAAAGTAGTTTTTACGTAATTTGATTATAACTAAAATACAATAAAAAAATAAGTTAATGATTTCGTTGCATGTTGAAAATTAAAATGTCATAAATTTAGGCCTAAACCTCAATGCAAGTTGGGAACACGTAAGAGTTGAAAAATAATAGACACACTTGTTATATTTCTTGTGTTTGCCCAGTGACAAGAACGTCAATTATTACCTTGGTTGTAGGCCTTTTACAATTCTCTACAAGAACAAAAGGCCTAAAACCAAGGTACCAAATATATTATATTTCGATGTGAAACATATTTTAATCTTTAAAACATTAATAAAACATAGGAAATGTTAATGAAAACGTTTGCAAAATTTTATAGATTATAATATTTTACATTTTATTCGGCCTTATTTCCACTTTTTTTTGCTTTATTCTCTTTTGCATCGATGATGTAGGGAGCATCTCTGTTCAGGCCTCTTGTGATCCTGCTGTCAACAATTTCAGGCAGAAGACACTCCAACTAACTTAGAACTTCGATACAGTAGAAGCCCTCAAATCCGGCCACGTTGGAACCGAACCAGCGGCCGGATTTCAAAATGGCCATATTAACAGGCGGTTTATTAAACGGGTTAAACAGAGACCTATGTGTTCCAACAATGAACTATTAGGATGTATATAACCGTAACAGGTATCATAGTCGCCCAATCAATGCTATGTATCAACTTTTTAACAATCATGATTTGTTCCCTCTCAGACATTGTAGCGCTGAAATTACGATCAGAAACACGACCGGTCGCTAGCGATGAACCTGCTTTTAACAGACAATAATACTGGTCTTCTAATAAAGGCTCTAACGTGTAAATGGGACCGTAAAAGCGACGGAATCTGTCTAGTGACCTAACTTTCGTTTACATCGACGATCGGGCCGCGAAACACCGAACAAAAAGATAATGAAATAAAATTGAACACTAACACAAATATTTATAAGACATCCAAAATCGAATTGTCTGGAAATCGTCAATTGAACTGATATATTTTAGTGATGTAACATGGGACAAGTTAACTCTTGTCTATTTTTTCCGTGGGAAAAGCCCGGTTCTGAACATTTCATTTCCGGAACACCGCGGCCAGATTATCCGGCGGCCGAACCATCCGAGGCCGGACTAGAGGACTTCTACTTTGTAATATATTCATAGACATATTACTCTAAAAAAATTTTAATTTCAAAGTAACAACGGATTTAAAAGTAACAAACCGTAAATTTGTTCACTATTATTTATACATTTATCATCAGGGAATTTTATATTAAGTATGGTCCTGGAAACCCATTTAAAGTTGTTAAAAAATGAGTTCAATTAAGTAGGCCTAAGTATTTTAGAGCATAGGAGTACTTATTTAATAAAACAAAATTACAATATTTATACACTAGTTGTTGCCCGTCGATACTCGACGGATATAGCTCCATTAGTGGTAAATGAAACGCTATAATAGTGCAAACATGTAAGGTAGTCTATAAAATGTACTTCTTTGAACTGCCATACCAAGAACAATAATATATTTTACAGAAAATACTACGATTTTAGTTTGGGGGTCGGAAAAGTAGGCCTATTCCCTAAAACCAATAATGTTGCATCCTTGTACTTATAGGCCCTACTCTTTAGTATTTTATAAACATGTCAATTTGATTGTTTAGGTAGGCGCAAACCTAATTAGCCTAAGGAAACCGTTTTCTATTAGGTTCAACAACATCAGAAATAAGTAGACCAATATCCACTTGTAGGCCTATTGGATAAATTGTTCTTAACAGTTTTTTTTTTCAAGAATTAGGAAAGGCCTACAGTGTTGTAACTTATGATGGTTGGCTTTAACAAATAAATATTGGTATTAGGGTAGGGTAGAACGTAGAGAAACCATTTCTAACCACTTTCATATCGCAATATTTATGCTGTAGTGTGCAAGTTTCAATAACTATCCAAATTTAAAGAATACAAATTTATTTCACAGAAAATTACATAATTTTAGTTGGAGTGTCTGTCGAAGTAGGCCTATAGGCATATTTCTTAAAAAAAAAAAAAAATAATGCTGCACCCTTACTATGTAACACAGACACTCTTTAGTATTTTATAAACAAAACAAATCGATTGTTTACTTAGGCCTAAACCTTAGTAGCCTAATCAAAGCGTTATATTAGTTAAAAACATCAAAACATAAGCAAGCCTAAAAACTATTAATTTGTAAACTTGTTAGTTTAATAAATAAGTTTTTTGAGAGTTTGAACAGGCCTATGAATGTTTTAATGTATCTATTTTGCTTAAAATAAATATCGGTACCATCAGTAAAACATTTATTAGTGACGCCGTTATTGGACACATTACAAAAATGTATATCAGTGAAGATCGGTTTGGAACCCGGGCCTTCTGATTTGGAGTAAGTCACGCTACCGACTGCGCCACAAATACTGTTGATTAGTTACGTAAATGTAAAGCATTACAACGTTGCAAACGACAAATTGATTGCACAAAGAATTTCCAATTTACAATTTAGTCTTAATTTTAAAGCAATCAGCTATTTTACATAAAGCAACTTTCTTTCCATTTAAAGGATAATACATTATAATAATTGTGAACGTTTTTAGTTACGGTATTGGCTATAGTAAAAAAAATCCTTCTTGAGCTTTTGCTCATCCACTCTGTATTTAGACAAAATACCTCGTGTGTTTACAATCAGCAGATTGAAAGAGTGTAAAATAAATTTACTGTAAAGGTTTGAAAATGTTGATATTTTTATTTAAGGAAGTAAGATAACGTAAATTACATAATTAAGCAACTTTCTTTTCATAAATGACAATACATCATAATAATAGTAAACGTTTTTAGGTACTGGCCATAATAAACCAAATCCTTCATGAGCTTTTGCTCATCCACTGTATTTAGACTAAATACCTCGTGTGTTTACAATCAGCTGATTGAAAGCGTGTAAAATAAATAAATTGTAAAGGTTTGAAAATGTCGATTTTTTAATTTAAGGAAGTAAGATAACGTTAAAGTAAATAAAATCTGCTAATATACAAAGCCATTTAACCAGAGTTCATAGGTAAAATTTAGTCATTTACTTTGGTGTGGGAAAACAGTTTTTCTCAATAGTACTCCCAAAAACCCAGATTGGCTTCAAAACTACATTGCTTCACTTAAAAAAAAAAGAAAAAGAAAAGAAAAAACCGTCCACAGGGTTCAACAGCTTCCAGTCACATGGACAAAAAATAAAATCAGTTTGGATGGAGCAATGTCAGTGTGCTGTAGTAATGTATAGGAACCTCTAATTTTTCAAGTTCACATATGTTTTTCGAATTGTTATCAGTGAATTTTAGGAAAGGAAAATTTATTTTGGTTTTTATCCATGTCATTTTCTTTATACAGTATGCACTGATTATTTAACTATTTTACCATAGTTCATATAAAAATAATAATAATAAAAATAAAAAATAAATACTTCATCGACTGTAACTACCCGAAAATATCTCAAGTGGCATTGTATTAAGCTCTGAGTTCTCAAAAAAATTAAAGATGAAGCCACGCCATTCCTCATAAAAAATGGTTTCTATGATATGAAAAGTTAAAAAAAAATAATAATTCATTGAATTTTAGGCAACGGTTGTAATGACAAATGCTAGCAAATGAGGAAGAACAGATGTTTCAGTTGTGAAACATTCTAAAACTAATTGTTTCAAAATCAACAGAATGTTCGGTCGAATTTCGACCAGTGCATGGGCGATCTCTAGGAAACATATAACATGCATAAAGAATAATTAATTTTTACTTTGTTATTCAAATATAATTAGGCCTGAACATTTACTTAATTTTTGTACTTTCGTCTGTCATTCTTTTAAATGCGTAATTAATTAATTCCCAAATACTTTTAAATACTTTTTAAATATGTTTTTAATATGTTCACTAATATTTAATTGTTAAACTGAGAGAAAAAAAACCATAAAGTTAATAAGAATTAACAATACTGCAATCCTTAAACATTTAATATTCCAAGAAAAAGAAGTCAGCAGAATTAGAAGAAACGGCTCGAATGCCGGTCGAATCCGGCCCACGGCCCACGGCTGGCGCGGCGAGCATCGGGCGAGAGAACGATGCAGTGAGAACGAGTGAGAGAGAGCGCAGATAACCTGCGCGGCCACGCGCCCGGGCGCGTGCGGCCGCTGTAGATGATCACCACTACACTCGCAGCGTCGCGCTCCGCGCTGACATGGTGTTACTTGTACCAACAAATAAGCAAAACTATTATACATAGACATTATCTAAAAATTTAATCGTAATAATAGATAAAACCCACACATATTAAAACAAAACTAGTAATGAAATTGACAAAACATTTATAGAAAATAAATTATTAAAAAGAGAAAAAAAATTAAAGTTGTAAAATTTGATTATTTTTACATTTTAATGTTTTAAGCATGCAAATTCAAATAATAAAATGTTTTTTTCACCTAAATATACTTTGCGGTTTTCCTTATTTGTTGGTACAAAAATACCCTAATTTTGACATTTCAACCTCCTGTAGTTCAGCCAAAAATTTTTTGTTAATTTTTTAATTGCCATTTTTGTGTTCATTACATTGTGGCAAATCGATCCCATGGTAAAAATTAAAAATTTAATTTTTGACCAAACACCCTTAACGCTAGATTAAACTTCAACGACGGGACTTCCATTTCGATTTTAGCTCCCTGTTCATACTTTGATGTTTCAAGGATGACGACAGTGTTTTTTACTCTTTTTACAACAGCTAAGATGTTTAAAGTTGAATTACTTACATTATCGTTTACTATTTATAAATGGGATATTATTTAAATCATGGAAATAAATTAATATAAAAACTCAATTTACGCATTAAAATGTAATAGGTAACAACTTAACAATTTGTATTTCAGTTCCAGTATGTTATTTATTATTTTTTATACAAATTAAGGGTATTAAGTCACTTTCCTATATTTTATTTTTGTTGTTGTTATATTTTACCATATTCTGTACACATTTAAGGCAGGCAGCATTATGAATAATTATTCAGAAATAATTTTCACCAGGTCATCTCTAAATAGTGAAACAATTTAGCTATAAATCACTACAATTAATTACCTAAGTTAAGATTAACTTGATGTAATCTTATATTGTTTACTTGTAATTTAGTTATATATGTTTGTCAAGACGACTGTTTTGGGTTGTAATACCTGTAGTTGTCATTTATTGAAATAAATAAATTAATTAAATTTAGTTTTAATACTTGAAAATTACTACAGAGTTTATGTTATAAGCCAAAACTATAACATGTGGTGAGATAAAAAAATTCTAAACTTTGGTTTGTGTCAGTCCTATACTAAGATACGAGGAGTGTCTGTGCAGGCCCGGATTAACACTGTTTGACGCCCTAGGCCAAAGGTCACAAATACGCCCCCCTCCCTAAAAAAAGCCGATTTATGGGCTCATTATAGTTCTAATTATTTTGGCTGAACGTGAGGATCATCATTTTCGTCACTTTAATCCGTGGACTTAATTCTTTTACACAATTTAATGTACCATTTTACTACTATATTAATTTTAGATTTTAAATAAAATATTAAATAATTGTATTACAGAAATAAATTTAAATCCATGGCAAAGTTTCAAGAAATACACATTGTTTAGTAGGTTTAAAGGAAATAGAATTCATTTCTTATTTCTAAAGGCAAATTAATGGTTTAAATTTTATCAAACGTAAGACAAAACTATTTAAAACAATCTATATATATCTATATATATATATATATATTTATATATATATATATATATATATATATATATATATATATATATATATATAATACGTGATGCCCCTTTTTTGTTAACACTACTCCTCCCTTATTTCTGGGCCAATTTTAAAGTTTGAGGTGTCAAAAGAATGGTCTCCACACAACAACAAGAATGGTACACACACACAATGGCAAATGCAAATTTTCTCATCACATAAGTAGCTGTAACCTACACCAATAGTGAAAGAACCTTCACCTCAGGCCTAGGTTAGTACACAAAATTAGACTTATTGATTCTCACACCACTTTTCACTAGTTAGATTTGTGTTCAATATTAGCTCACACAGACAAAAAGTTAGTTCTTGTTAGTCATATTAATTTGTAAGTAGCCTATTCACAAGAAATCTGTGTAAATCCTGTTAGAAAAATTTTCATAAACCTGTATTTTTGTTGTTATTCACTTGTTAGTATTACACTGATTCTGCAAAACACAATTACTGAGAATAGGTGTGGGGTTGATAAGTAAATGAATAAGACTGGTATTTATTTATTATAAGACTTTCAAAACCATCTAACTTCAAAAATGAATATAGATGAAAGCTATTGGAAGAACCGGTGACAGATAGTTAAAGAATCTGGTATGAACTGGTTACTTGTGTGTGCCGGCCCGGCCTGACGGGGGGGGGGGGGGGGGGGAACAGCTGATTGCGTCTGCATCCAGTTTGCGAGACAGCAGTGCTGCCAACCTTCATGTGTCGATGGAATCATCAGTGGCTGTATTTTTAAATATGTATTAAGAAAATGTTTGATTGTTATTACTGTGATAGGAGTGACGCCCGTCCGTGCCTACTAGAAATTATTTTGGACAATTACTACCAATGTATTATTATTTTGTTCATTTTGACCTCACTGTTAAGCGTTTTGCTTAGTGAGGCTTACTGATGTTATGCTGTTTGTAAGAAATAAATAAATAAATAAAAATAAATAAAAAAGAATGGTCTCAGTTCGTAGTTTTGCAATAAGGTTTTAGATTTTTGATATTTTAATTCTGAAGCTCTCGGGAAGCCCTCAAAGTTCATTTTTGTCCATAAGATTAACATGGGGAACAATTTATATTGAATTGAAAAATAAAACAGCTGTTGATAATAAAACAAACAAACACATGTTAAAAGCTAGCTGAATAGGAGCAGTTGAACTACTGGCACTGAAATATCAACTCAACTTAATACTTTAAACAAGAAGTGTCTTTTGTCGTATTTTTTACCTTTTCTCAAAATTTAGCTGGTGGATTTTTCTTGAACATTTTATTTAGTGTATTTGGAAACAAAATAAGTTAAGTAACGTAACCCTAGAAAAATTAATGTAGGGCCTACAAAAACAAGTTTAGAAATTAAAATTTTTGACGTGGGTTTTATGGGTTGTCTGATTGGTATTTAAACAATAACAAAGTTTACAAATATTAAAATAGAACACCAAATTTGTGTGCATGGGTTTTCAAACTGTGTAAACTATAAGGAAAAGGGATAGTTGTTTGTAGGTGTTATAACCTGTTTGTTTACTATTATACTATACAACAATTTAATACAGAATGCTACACATATTAAAACTCCTGTTTAAAAGAAACGACATTTAAATTATTTTTACCTCCGGTGTAGAAAACGAGCTTATTACAAATATTTGGTTTATACAAAGAGAAATTTCAACCAAAATATAAATACCACATTTCTTTATTTACATGTTGTAATGCCATGAAAAATTAAGTTATAGGGATTTAGTTCTTAGGGGATTTAGTTCTTTTTTAATAGTAATGTTGACTCATTCCCTATATCGACGACTACCTTATAACAGCAGCAGAGAGTGCTGCATAACACATGCAAGACTTTGACTATTTTTACATTAGGGAGTTGTAATGAAATGTTGATTTTTATTCTGTTTTCATTTAAGTTCAATGTTTGATGAACTAAGTAGATCCAACTTCTGTGAATTTATTCTAGATTTTATAGGAGTGTTTAGACAGAGGCCCTAAGACAAATTAGCAAAAGAACGTAGCCCTAATCTTAGCTAATTTTTAACTAAAAGAACAACCACCAAATCTCAACAGTGTCACATTGGCAAGTTGCAGGATTAGTAATGAAGATCGATTGATGAAACGCCATTAGTAGTGGGGTTTGCCTACTCCTGGCCCAGGTCAAGGTCAGCGGTTGTAACTGTTGTAGGGGTAGTAGCGGCTGGGGTTTTTTTGACAGTGATGGGTGGGTTTTGGAAGTGGGTCAAGGTCATCCGGAGGGGGTTTTTAAAAGTATATTTATTTAATAAAAACTCATCAGTAATTGGAGAATTGCTTTGTCATTATTTGCAGCGGTAATAGTTATTTTATTACTCTGTATGGGATGGGTTTCAGTGCTTGTATGGGTGAATCCCGCTGTGTGTCCATAATTGCAAAAAAGGAGAGGTTCTAGGTGGTTACAGTGTGAGTTGATAGAGCAGAACAAGACATGTGTTTGAGGAAGAATGATTATATAAACCTGGTAATATAGTGAATAAGAATAATTGGATAGGATCGTCAATAGGTGTAACAAGATTGAAATTTTGATATTTCAGCATTTCAGTTAAGACAGAGTGTAAAATAGAATCAGTAGAACAAGTATTACAAAGGTTGGATTTTACAAAGTACAACGGGTGAAAACTGAAGTATTTTTTAAGCTTACTCAATGTAGTATGCGGTTTTGAAATTGTGGAGTTAGATTGTTTCTGTAAAATGTGTTTTGTATGCAAAAGTTTTAAATGTAAAGTGTGTGAATCCATAATAATATTCAAAGGGGAGATGTGTACTCTCCAAAATTCAGCGAGTATATGAGTGGTGCCCGCGAGTGTGTCTGAATATATAGAGACTAATTAGCATAATAAGCGCAAACATATGTTGGAGTAACAAGAGTAAGTTAAAAAATGTTTGATAGTCTTAGAGACTTACGGATAGATGTTTACTGTTGTCCTATCGCCATTATAATGGCGCACGCGCGAGGTAACAATGCCGCTTATAAAGGGTTGTGTGAACCCCCCTAACCCCCTCCCCTAAGAGAATGAGATAAAAGGGAAGAACTTCGGAGATTTCAGTTCTTTGTAGGGGCGGCAGCGTCGCGAAAGGTTCTAGTAGGAGGAAAGAAATAGTTAATAAATTTTTGTAAAATTACCGCTAGTGGTAGAAGTTAGTTAATTATTTTATAAGGGTTTAAGAACTGTGTCGTAGATGATTAATCGCAATTACATCTAGCATTTGTACAGGTAAAACTTGCAGTGTAATAATTATATATTAATATATGGGTGTTAACTGTTTATAGTCTAAGTAGTTTAGTCTAGCAGCAGAAGTTAGTTAATTATTCTGTAGGGGTTAACTTGTATAATAAGTATAAACTAAAATAAAAATAGTAACGCGAGATTATTTGATATATTATATATAAAATAAAAGTGCATTTTTATATGTTAAGAAATAAATTACATAAAAAAATAGCAAGCTTAACAGGTGTAAGTTAAAACAAAGCATATGTTACATTACTAGGTGGTAGAGACTTACAGATTAGTTGTTTCAGCTGCGGTACCTGGGAGTGAATGGCAGACGCGCGACCGCGTTGCGGCTTATATAAGCACAGATAGCGATTATGTTGAACTTGACCCCCCCCCCCAAGAAAAAAGTGTTGACCCCCCCCCCGTCACTTTCACTTATCAAAATGAATTAAATGAATTAGGTTGATAGTGGTTACATTTATATAACACCAATTTAGCTTTGATGTTGCCAATAGTTTAATAACTATAGTTAAGTGGCAAAAGAGGACAGATAATTTTTTGCCATTACTCAAATAATAACAGGCAACAATTATGGTGTTACGCGATGGGGAAAGCCTCAGTGAAGCTCAACGGCGGATTAAACCAGGTGTTGCCTAACGTTAATTGCAAGGTACAACGCTCCACCTGCATTAGCGGCGACCTACATGTGACGAATAGATCATTGGAAATTTCCACTGACGTTGGACGTTCTATCCCCCTTAAACCCCTACGGCTCTCCCCACCACTTTGTGAGCCGAGAACCTTTTTGGCGACTATCGCTGAGTTAGTTCGGAACAAATCGTCGGACGCGATGGTTGTTCCGAACTCAGAGGGTACCTCAAATATATAAGCGGCCGATATATATTTGAGTTATTCTTGCTGTTAGGGTTTTAATATTAATACTTGTGTGTGTGTGTGTGTGTGTGTGCAAAATGTTATTTTTAGTTTTAAGTTGTGTTAGTTTTAATTTGCGCATTGCGATGTTAGCATTAAGGTGTGTTATGGTATTGTTGATGTTTGGAAATGTGTTTTTAATGTTGAGTTTTGGTATAATTATTGTATATGTGTATGTACTAATAATCTTTCACAGCTAGCTGTTAGGAGGGTAGATTAAATTAAAATTTAAATTATAGGAGTTCTGTTGAACTTCATTAAATATGGGTGGGACATGCGCGTTGTGCCGTAGGTAGCGCATATTTTTTAATGCTTTAAAATTTTAAATTTTTATTAGGAAATAATTATATTTGGGTGGGTCTAGATTAAGGGTGGGAGGTTAGAGTTGCGTCTTGCATTAGCTGTTCCAGAGTCCCATTGTAAAATTGGAATGGTCAGGTCCAGTGCCCAGGCCCGAGGCCGGCCGCCCGTATCACAGCCCACCAACTGGATCGCCATGTGCGTGCGGGCCAAAAATTGGGATCCCTTGCAAGACGTAACTATAGCGGGTTGGGATTTGGGGAAGTGTTAGGCAAACAGAGTGGTGGGGATGGCTTCGGCCGTCCCCATCACTTTGGTAAATTATAATTTTTGGTGACCTTGACCTCAATTAGGTTAATTAACCCCCTCCCCCCCCCCTCCCGACAGTGAACTTGGCCTTGGTGACCTTGACCTTGAACTTGAACTTGACGAGCCCCCCCCCGACAGTGAACTTGGCCTTGGTGACCTTGACCTTGAACTTGAACTTGACGAGCCCCCCCCCCCCCCGACAGTGAACTTGGCCTTGGTGACCTTGACCTTGAACTTGAACTTGACGAGTGGTGTGGTTTGTGTTGAGAACATTCTTCACCTATAATAGCTAGAGTGAACATGTCTCCCCAAGATGCTTCAATATTTTATAACAAATGTACAAAAGTTAAAGGAGTATTGGAGGTGGATGAAGAAAATGATGAAGAAATTGAAGAAATTGAAGTGCCTTTGTTAAGTGAAAATGTTGTAACAAGAATATTTGTGGATCCAAATTCACCAATGAATATTATAGGAAGGTTTTTAATTGAAGTTGTGACTTGGATAGAAAATGGAAGATTAGTAAACATAGGATCTCCAATTTTGGTAGATGATAGACACACCTTTGGTGTATATTGGAGAAACATAGATCTGTTATGGCTGTGGGCGGAGGCATATGTGGAGTATTTGCAATTGGAAGAAAATATAGGCTTTAATCATTACTTTTCAGCTTTAGTGTTAAACTACTAATTCTAACATTTCACTAAAAAAAAACCTTACAAATGTGGTGGGGGAAGCATTATATAAAGGGAATAGAAGGGAGAAGCATTTCATTTCCGTGCTAAATTTCAAAGAGTAAACATCAACACGATGCATCAATGTGAAATTTGCTCAGAAACTTTTTCATGATAATATTCTACTAGAAATACATAAAGAATTATTTCATAATAATAATGAAGATGTAACAGAAACAGAATATGAAGATTTAAACTATATGAAGAAGAAGAACCAAAAGAAGAACAACAAGAAGAAGAACCATTAGCAGGACCATCTAATGAAATATCGCATCAATGTGAAATTTGCTCAGAAACTTTTCATGATAATATTCTACTAGAAATACATAAAGAATTATTCCATAATAATAATGAAGATGTAACAGAAACAGAATATGAAGATTTAAAACTATATGAGAAGAAGAACCAAAGAAGAACAACAAGAAGAAGAACCATCAGCAGGACGATCTAATGAAATACCGTGTTTAAAAGTATTTGCTTTAGAAGGTAGAGTAGTAATGCACCACAAAATTCAAAATGAAAATTTGGAATTGGATCAGTTTTTTAAAGAAGTAAGAACAATTGTAAGTAAAACACTCACAGAAGAATTAAGAAGACTAAACTTTATTAAATTTGGCATATTATTAAATGCTATGTTTACTAATGTAGAAGGAGAAATGTCACCAAGAGGATTCATGACAAAAAACCAGACCATCATGGCAAGTTCAGATATTAATTCAATAGTTGAAGATTGTTTGGAAGAAATATTAACAAAAATTCAAGAACATGAAGGAAGAGGATCTGGTTGGAGTTTGGTTAGTATTGAGAGTATGGATGTTAGAGTTCATAAACACGGCTATGGATTAAGGGGTAGCAGTTATATTCCGCTCCCAAAGAAAATTTCAGACACCAAATCATGTATAAATGTTCAAAATGAAGATATGGAATGTTTTAGATATGCAATGACGGCAAAATTTGTACCACCTCACCATGCGGTTAGACCCAGTGAAAAATATGAAACACACAGATTTAGATATAATTTCCAAGGATTGACTTACCCAGTGGCTTTGAAGGACATCCCAAAGTTCGAAAAACAAAACCCTGGAACATCTGTTAATGTTTTTGGTTTGGACAGTTCGAATAAAGTGTACCCATTGCGTGTGGTGAAGAATGAACTCCCAGATCATACAGACTTATTACTACTTACAAAAGGTGATGTTTCCCACTATGTATGGATTAAAAAATTTGAAACTCTTGTAAGTTATCAACTATGTAAAACTAAAAATAAGAAGATAGTTTGCATAAGATGCTTCAATTTTCATGAAGAAAGAAGAGAAGGAAATGAATGGTTACAAGAGCATAAAAAACTATGTAACAACAACTATGAAGCAAAAATTATCTTACCATGTCCAAGTAAGGCAGAGTTGAAATTTGAGAAAATTTCCCATCAATACCGGATTCCCATTGTTGTCTATGCTGATTTTGAATCGACACTAGTGCCTATTGAAAATAATGATGGTGATGTAGCAAGGAAAAGTGTTAAGTATCAGATACATGATCCAAACAGTTTTTGTTTAATGGTTAAATCTACTCTTTCTGAAGAACATCTAAATAAATTTAATTTAACTTCAAAACCTATTGTCTATCGTGGTGTTAATGCTTCTAAAATATTCCTTGATCAGTTGTATATAATAGCGGAAAGTGTTGAAAGATTGTACAGTGATATTATACCGATGATACCTTTGGATGAAGAAGAAGAGATTCAACATGAAAATGCAACTCATTGTTATTTATGTAGAAATGAATTTACTGTGGAAAATCACAAGGTTCATGATCATGACCATCTGACAGGGTATTATAGAGGTGCTGCATGTAACAGCTGTAATATCAACTACAAGATCCCTACAAATATACCTGTAATATTACATAACCTTAGTGGTTATGATGCGCATTTTATCATTCGGAATTAGGAAGAGATAATAGAGAAATTGATGTCATAGCTGAAACCACGGAGAAGTTTATAAGTTTTACTAAAAAAGTTGGAAATATAAAGCTTCGGTTTTTAGATTCTTACCGTTTTATGCCATCTAGTTTAATGAAGCTTTCTGAAAACCTGAGAACAGAAGATTTAGAACAGAAGATTTAATAGAAACTAAGAAGATTGTAAGTAATGACAAGGTTAATTTAGTTCTTCGCAAAGGTGTTTTCCCGTATGATTATATAGATAGCTTAGAAAGATTTAATGAAACATCCCTTCCACCAAAAGAAGAATTCAAAAGTAAACTATATGACACAGATATATCCCATGAAGATTATGAACATGCGTGTAGAGTATGGAATGAATTAGGATTTAAAACACTTGGAGAATATTCGGACTTTTATGTAAAACTAGATGTAACTTTACTTTGTGATATAATGGAAGAGTTTAGAAATACATGTTTTAAGGCATATGGATTAGACCCTCTGCATTCTTGTACATCACCTGGACTAGCTTGGCAAGCAATGTTAAAGGAAACAAAATGTAAACTCCAACTTCTTACAGATATAGACATGGTGCTGATGTTGGAATCAGGTGTTCGAGGGGGACTAACTCAAAGCGTAACACGACATGTAAAGGCAAATAACAAATATATGCCCAATTTTGATGCAACAAAACCAACTACATATTTAGGTTATTTTGATGCAAATAACCTTTATGGATGGGCCATGTCGAATCCTCTTCCATTTGGCGACTTCAAATGGATAGACCCTGATTCTATTGGAAACATTATGGATATAGAAAAACATGGAGATACTGGTTATATTTTGGATGTAGATATTGAGTACCCTGAACATTTGCATGACCACCATTATGATTTACCTCTACTGGCCAAGACAGAAATATCACCAACCGGTAGATGGCCTAATTAATGATGACTTTAACCAACAAATCAAGATATGTTGCTCATTATTGGGTAATACAACAAGCCCTAGAATTAGGATTGAGAATAACAAAAATTAATAGAGCTTTACAATTTTCTCAATCCTGTTGGTTAAAGTCATACATTGACAATAACACAAAAAGAAGAACTGCAGCTACATCTAATTTTCAAAAGGACTTTTTTAAATTGATGAATAATGCGATATTTGGCAAGACACTGGAAAACAAAAGAAAGCATAAGAATGTGAAATTAGTTAGTGATCCGGTAAAACTACAAAAGCTGGTACAAAAACCTAACTTCGGTCCATAATAATCAACGAAAATCTTGTAGCTGTTTCCATGAACAAAATTTCAATTACAATGGATCGTCCTTTATATGTGGGGATGTCTATTCTAGATATTTCAAAGACTCACATGTATGACTTCCATTACAACAAGATGGTTAAATTTTATGGAAGAGAAAACATCGGCATTGTATACATGGATACGGACGCTTTTATTTATTGGATAAGAACTAAAGATATGTATGAAGACCTACGCTGTTTTATCTACAATAACGACTTTGACTTTTCTGATTATCCACAAGACCATCCCAACTACGACAATGGTAGAAATAAAAAGGTATTGGGAAAGTTCAAAGACGAAACAAATAGCGTGCCAATGGAAGAGGTTGTTGCTTTAATGTCTAAATTGTATTCATTTAAATTGTACAAAAATGAAAAAGAGAACATGAAATCGTGAAGAAGGCCAAAGGTATAAAAACCTCATACCTGAAGAAGAATGTACAGTTTGAAGAATACAAGAGATGCTTATTTGAAAATGTTGAGACAACAGCAACATTTAACACCATAAGAAGCTTCAACCATCGTCTCTTCAGTATAAAGCAAACCAAATGGGCTTTGAGTTGTAAGGATGATAAGAGGTACATCCTGGAAGATAATATAAAAACTCTACCATTTGGACATTACTCCTTATACCCTATCGACCAGTAAACCTATTCTTCGTCCTTTACCTTCTTCCTTTTTCCTTTCCGTAAAGAAGAGGGGACATGACAAGCTCAATGTCATGTTCCCTCTTTTTTACACCAATGTAATATGACCTTGACCTATAATCTTACCATATAAAAGAGGATAAACCATTTTAGAGATCAGTACTTTTACAAGCGGTGTGGAAGACACAACTGAAGATGGAAGATTTAAGGAACAAGATTGTAAATGAACTTCATAAGCCGGCAAGAAGAAAATTTCCTAGAAGAAATACAATTATAAAAGGAATGAATGATCTTTTCCAAGCCGATCTTATTGAAATGATACCACATAGTAAATTAAATAAAGGATTTAAATACATTTAGCGATTATAGACTGTTTTACTAAAGTGGCTGATGCTTTACCGCTAAAGGACAAGACTGGTAAAAGTGTTACAAAAGCTATGGAAATAGCTATACAAAGAAATAATTTCAACATCAAACATCTACAAACTGATGATGGAAAAGAATATTTTAACAAAGACTTTGCAGCTTTAATGAAGAAGTATAAAATAAATCATTATTCTACAAATTCTGAAGTTAAAGCTTCAATAATAGAAAGATTTAACAGAACGTTAAAAGGAGCAATGTATAAAACATTTTCCAAACGAGGATCATATATTTGGTATGATATATTACCACAACTTATAAAAGAATATAACAATAAGTATCATCGAACCATTGGTATGAAGCCTAACGAAGTAAATAGTACCAATGCTAAAATGGTATTAAAACGTATTAAAAATAATACTATTCCTAAACGTGAAAAATGCAGCCAAAACATTAAAGTTAATGATAAAGTTCGTATAAGTAAGTACAAAGGAGTATTTAGCAAAAGGTATCTGCCAAACTGGACTAATGAAGTATTTACAATCTATAAAGTGCAACCAACAATACCTGAAACCTACATTTTAAAGGACAACAAGGGTGAATTACTTGAAGGTGGATTCTACGGACATGAATTGCTAAAATCATCAGTTGGCGATGTATATCTTGTTGAAAAAATTTTACAAAGAAAAAAGGATAAGGTGAAAGTACGTTGGTTGGGATTTGATAAAAGTGAAGACTCTTGGATCCCTACAAAAGACTTAGTGTAGCAATTTATGAAGTCATTACATGTTTAACCTTTATACAAGATGGAGATTGTGCAACAAAAGGATCGATTTTTTATTAATAATATTGATGAATTAACAGTTGACAACGACAAGTTAAATCATGGAAAACATGGTGAATTACTGCCAAACACAATAAGATGTTTAATAACTGGACCATCAAATTGTGGAAAGACAAATGTGGTTTTTAATTTAATAACAAATCCTAAGGGATTACGTTTTAACAACATTTATATCTTTTCCAAATCTTTGCAACAACCCAAATACCAATTATTGGATAAGGTACTCGCAAGTGTGCCTGAAGTTAATTTCTACAAGTTTAATGCTAGTGAAACTATAATGGAGCCAAACGAGGCTAAACCATTTTCTATATTTATATTTGATGATGTATCTTGTGAAAATCATGACACTATTAGAAGTTATTTTGCCATGGGAAGACATTACAATATTGATAGCATTTATATTGGTCAAACTTACAGTAAAATTCCAAAACAACTAATAAGAGATAATGCAAATCTACTTATTATCTTCAAGCAAGATGAAACAAATTTAAAGCACATATATAATGATCATGTGAATGCAGACATGTCATTTGATAAATTTAAAGAAATGTGTGGTAAAGCATGGGCTGAAAAATATGGATTTCTTGTTATTATGAAAGAAGAAGCTATAAAAAATGGAAGATATCGTATAGGGTTAGATAAATTTGTATTAATCCATTGAACAATTGATGATACGTTTAGTAATAGATTGGTCTTCGCAGTGTAAACATGGTGAACCAAGAAAAACTATTAAAAGAAATAAAATCACTAAGTGACTCGATTAGACTTAAAAATCGAGCATTAAGAATGGGTTTGAATGAAAGAGAAGAATTTCTGGAGACTACATTTAAACCTATTACAGAACCTTTAAAACAGATAACAGAAACAATTGGTAAACCTCATTTTGAAGGAGATGTTTTACTACCTGTTTCTAAATTTGAAGTAAAAACTTTAAAAAAGGAAGAAGATGATGATTCTTACACAAGTGATAGTGAAGTTTCTCAAAAAGGAGAAGAAACAAGACAAGAAGAACCAGAAATAAATGTTCAAAAAGAAGAAGAAGAAGAACAACATATACCTGAAGCAGAACAATCAATTCCAAATCTAACAAAATTAAGTAGTGATATATTGCAACAAGGACCTCTTGGAAGAAAGTATATCATGAAGATGTTACATGAAATAAAAGCTAACCCAAAACTACACAAGTCACATGTATATGGAGCGAGAATTGATGGAAATGAATTAAAAATAGGAGATTCAAAAGTACATTTGACTGAAGATGATGACATTGTTATTGGTGAGCATAAATATAAAGGAACAAAAGGATTATTTGAACTGATTTTTAAAAATATACCTATAAAATATACACTACAAGATTTAAATACTTTTAAAGAAATTTTGCAAAATACTAATGCTCATATGAAGAATTACTCCAAAGATTCAATGATAAATAGAACACGCGCAACTAAATATACTGTTGTAATAAAAAGATTGTTTCCCCTAAGAAAACTACCAACATTACGGACTGCGCCCGCTTTGAAGAAACCGCTAAAGAGGAAGTCTTTATCACTTATGGACTTATCACTTATGGATGAATATGGTAAAAAGAAAAAAGGAGAATCTTCAACGTCTGGTAAAGGTTTAATGAAAAACCTATATAATACAAATGTGATTTACTATAATGATATAAACAAATTGGTTGATAGAATGAGACTATTACATGAAGCTATAGAAGCTGGTCATACAGGTTTAAATAATGAATGGGTGGCTTTAGTTGACGAACTTCGAAATCGCGGAATAGTTGTATAAATTATCACAGATATATAAGAGAGCTGTGACCATACAATGGATCAGTTCAATCATGAGCGTCGACAAGTTCGGACGGTATTCCGGGCTAGGAGTACAAGGAGGAGAAAACAGAAAAAGAAGTGGATTGCCGCAAACACCTGAAGGTGACTATGATATGAGTAACAAACGTTTAAAATTTGTTAAAGACCCAGAAGAAGATACTGATGGAGCGAATTTAAAGGCAGTAAAAGAAGCAACTTCAACATCATTGAAATTAGACAAAAATACTTACGATGTCAAATCACATAGAATAATTAATGTTGGTAAACCAACTGACAGTTCTGATGCAATTAATAAAGAGTATTTATCATCTGAACTTTTAAATACTTTAAAATTGCAGTGGGGTAATAATTTAAAAGATGGACAGACATTTGATGCTGGGAATCATAGAATAACCAACGTGGCAAATCCGAAAAATGATAAAGATTCAGTTAATAAAGAATATTTACATTCTATAATACCGGAAAAGACTCAACGCGGATTTTCTTTTTATAAATTTATTATAAATGACATTGGATACCCAAAGGAAGACGGTGATGCTGTAAACCTGAAATACATCAAGGACAACTGTATTTTACAAGATAATGATGAAATCGATTGTCATGGGAAAGTGTTGTCAAATGTAAAGTTCGGTTCTCAACCAAAAGATGCTGTTACTATGGAACAACTATCTAAAGAATTAAAAAGGGGGACATCAAATTTTGTAAAACATGAAGATGCCGTGCTAAAGCGAGGAGATACATTTATACATGGAAATAAAAAGTTTGATTTAATGCAAGGAAAAAATGATGAATGGGATGCGGGACATAAAACAATAACAAATGGAAGATTCGGTATAAAAGATTCAGATGTACCTTTAATGATACAAACATTAATTGCAAGTGGTGGTAGATTAGGTACATATGATGGTCGTAATAGAAGAATAAAAAATATTTATCCTGGTTATGAAGATGATGATTGTGTTACATTGAGACAAACAATAACTTGGGATAAACACTTTGGGACCAAATATGATGCAAAGATGAAGAAAATAATTAATATTTTACCAGGAGAAGATTTAAATGATGCTGCTACTATTGGACAAGTCATAACAACATCGAAAAGTGATTCAACCGCTTACACGTGTAATGATAAACGTATTATGCAGTTACATGATCCTCAACATCCGAAAGATGCTGTAACTTTAGATTGTTTAATAAGAATAGTGGGCAATTTACTTATCGATACCCACAATCATATAGCTAGTACAACGAGTCATGTGATGATTCAACCCGATGAACGAGAAGCTTGGATTAAAAATAGAATCATAAATCAGTATATAATTAATTTGAATAATTAAATATTTAAATATAAAACATTGTGCACGAGTTATCCATTTATGTAAAGCAGCTCGTGGAGTAAACACGCTGGTTATATAAGACGACATAATGAAGACCGCACCGCTCAGTCGTCGTCAAGACAGCGTTAAGAAAGGACGTGGTATAACATCAGCTGCGTTTTCCCTGCTCAGACGGATTCCTGTTGGTGCTGTTCTAAATCGAGCAATAGACGCTTTACCATACGAATTTCATCTGCCCGGAGGCTATCAATATTGTGGACCCGGAACTAAGTTGGCAAAACGTTTAGCAAGAGGAGATCCTGGAATTAATAAATTAGATCAAGCTTGCAAAGAACACGATATAGCGTATTCCAAGTTTGCAGATTCAACAAATAGATCAATAGCGGATAGAGCGCTAGCGGAAAAAGCTTGGCAAAGGGTTAAATCAAGTGACGCCAGTATTGCGGAAAAAGCAGCAGCTTGGGCAGTGACAACAGCCATGAAGACGAAAGCTAAGTTTGGTGGTGGAAGACGACGCGGGAAAAAACCTAGTAAAAAAGAAGCTGCAAAAAGAGGCGGGAACATCAAAAGAAGACGTCGCACTAACCCTAAAAGGAAAGTCAAGAAAACATCCATATGGTCAATGGTAAAAAACGGATCGGGTCTTTACTTAAGACCGTACCGTGTGTATTAAATGAGAAAAATAAATTGATAATTCCAAATGAAGCATTAACAAACTATCAATTGTCAAAATATGTGAAATGTTTAAGAATACCATTCTTCAGAGGAGTTTTTATGAAAGATACATTACCAAATAGAGTGTGGAAAAATGAAACTGGAATAGTAAATTTAGACTCTAATTATGGACCAGGTACTCATTGGGTATGTTATAAAAAACTTGGAGAAAATGTTTACTACTTTGATAGTTTTGGAAATTTACCGCCACCAAAAGAACTTCAACATTATTTTCGGGACTCCAAGAATATATTCTACAACTACAAAAGAGAGCAACCTAGCAATACAGAAATATGCGGACATTTATGTTTAGAGTTCCTAGCGAAGAGCGTCAGTCAGCTTTAAGATGTCATCGTATACAGTGTCGCTGAGTGGAAATTCGTCAACATTGAAAAGTACACTTTTCCCAGCTTTACGTTTATCTACGGATAAACTATGGGAAGCAGCATTATTGGATTTGACTACATACAATTCAATTCCCAATGTTACAGAAGGAAAAAATAATTTACTACATTATTATGAGAGTAAAGATGAAAAAGGAAATTATTCACAATTAAAAATAATTCCATTATCTACAGGAGCATATGAAATAGACGATATAAACCAAGTATTACAAAAGAAACTTGGAGAAGAAAATATTTCTATAAAAGGTAATAATAATACATTAAAAGCGGAAATAACTTCAAAGTATTATATAGATTTTAGCTTAGACCACTCAATCGGCAATTTGCTCGGATTTTCAAAAAAGAAAGGAATTTTAGCTCCTGGAAATGATTATACTGGCGATACAACAGTAACAATATTAAAGGTGAACAGTATTGATGTAACATGTAATATTATACACGGATCATATAGAGATGGAGTAAATCAACATATATTACACACATTTTACCCAACAGTAGCTCCTGGTTTTAAAATAGTTGAGAAGCCACAAAACCTGATATACCTACCGTTAAACACCAGTTTCATTTCAGACATCGTACTGAACATATTGGATCAAGACGGCATTAGTGTTGACTTTAGAGGAGAAACAATAACTATACGGTTACATATCAGAGCAGCAACATAAAGTCAACATGGGATTATCATTTAAACCACAACGGAAGAGTCGGGAGCTCAGTAGCTCCTCAACATTCGACGAGTTAACACCGGACAACATACACTTCCTACAAAAGATCGGACTAAAACTTGCCAACCATGGATATACTGGATATAGCGCAAGGACCGACATTCGACGAAACCCTATGGGAGAAGGAATATCACACTCACAACCCTTACACTTCATCAAAATTAAATAATAATGATGAAATAAGGATTCCCATTCAACAACAAGATATCTACACATTACCATGTGAAAGTTATTTATATATCGAAGGAAGAGTAACAACATTGGATGGAAAATCTGGTTCAACTGTTCCTTTTATAAATAACCCTATGGCATATCTGTTTGATGAAATTAGATATGAGATATCTGGAGTAACAGTTGATTCAACAAAAAAAGTTGGTATATCAACAACTTTAAAAGGATTGACTTCAATAACACCCCATGAAAAGAATTCTTTAATCTCAGCTGGATGGGTGACTCCTGATAAAGACACTATTACTCCTAATTCAAAAGGTTACTTTGATTTTAATGTACCTTTACGATTGCTTTTGGGATTTGCAGAAGATTACAAGAGAATAATAATAAACGTAAAGCAAGAACTGGTACTGCTCAGATCTTCAACAAATAAGGATGTAATACAAGCGCCAAGTGGAACTAAAGATGCCGATTTGGAATGGCAACTTCAATTGGATAAAGTTGTATGGAGAGTACCTCATGTCAGATTGGCAGATGAACATCGAGTATTATTATTGAAAAAGTTAAAATCTGACCGTGATATTGTAATACCATTTAGGAGTTGGGAATTTCATGAATACCCCATATTGCCTCAAACAGAAAGACAAACATGGACTGTTAAAACCTCTACTTATTTAGAACGGGCAAGGTACATAATAGTTGGTTTTCAGACTAAACGAAAAGATGTTATAACTGCGCACGCTGGTCAATTTGACCATTGCAAAATAAAGAATTGCAAAGTTTTTTTAAACTCTCAGTTCTTTCCATATGACAGTTTAAATGTTTCATTTGACAAGAAACGTTATTCCATTCTATATGACATGTATGCAAGATTTCAATCGTCATATTATGGTAAGACGAATACACCACTTTTATCACCAGAACAATTTTATTCAAAAGCTCCAATTGTTGTAATCGATTGTTCAAAACAAAATGAATCTGTAAAATCTTCAAGTGTAGATATAAAAGTTGAAATGGAATTTGAAGATAAAATACCAGATGGAACTTCAGCATACTGTTTAATTCTACATGACAAAATAGTTACTTACACACCGCTAACAGGAATCGTGAAGAATGTACTTTAAGAAGGATTAATACAACATCTGCACGATTTGTAAAGTTTTTACAAAAAATCAACAATATCTAGGTCATCTGCGAGTATAAAAGTGAGAAAAAAGAGCTGGAAATTCATTTCATCTTTGATTGTCGCATGGGTAACATCGTCCGCAAGATGAGTTCTACTACATCAGGTGCTAATGAAGAAACTACACCTTTTATGGCTGACAATAGTTTGGATATAGAAAGACAAGTTGAACAGGAAATGGATGAGTTCCTCAAGTTTAAACATAAGAAGACAGAAGAAGAGGAAGTTGAAAAAGAAACAAAGAAAAGAAAAATTGAAGATAACATTTCCACCAACATCTTAACGGAAGTATTTCTTCGAATATTTTATCCTATTTCTTCTTGTATGACAAAGACTGTATCTGCTGGAGTGATGAAATCATTGGATTACTCTCCTACTGTTATTTTAAATCATGGATCTAAAATGGTAACCTTCACTGAAACTTCTTGGGAATCTTTTATGAAACATATACATCTTTTGGAATGTTATCTGAGTAACAATACATTTGGAAGAAAAACAAAACTAGGTTTGTTGGAATCAAATATTGAAATCGATATTGTTAAACAACGTGGTCAACAACTAGTTCGATTTAGAGATTTAACTAAATATAATATAAAAATACATTTGACTAAAGAAGAGTTTTACACTTTAACTTATGCTACTGGTCCTATAACAAGATATTTAAAACAGCTAATATTCTCAAGTGCAATTATCAAAGACTATTTAATTGATGCATTGGATAAACAACCATATGTTCCAATCCTATATGGTCCAGTAGATACTTCAATCTTCAATAGGATACCACATGAAGTAGATATGTGGAGACAGTTACACCACTATCAAACCAACTTTAATTTAGATGAAGAAAAGCAAGAAACCAAGGAAAACGAATCAAGTTTCAACAATCAACAATCGGCAACAAATTGAACAAATAAAGAATATTGTAAGTAAAAAGAAGAATATTGGGGGTATAAAAGGTTGTCAATCTGGATTAACATACCAGTTGCCTACTGAACGTCATCATGGATAAACAAGTTTCATTCTCTAAGAAGATAGAATTAATGGAAGTAAAGCAAGGTATCATAGAGTTTCAAGCATTCCGTGGTAATGATGGAAATTTTATAATTAAAGAGTTAGTGGTACTAGATATGATAACATCTGTTGTTTATCACTTTTTATTTATGCCTCCTTTACCATTCAACAGATTAACAACCAAAGCTAAAGTAACAAACAAATGGTTGATGAAACATTTTCATAATCTAAGATGGGATGAAGGTTTTATAACCTACAATATGATGCCACACATTATGAATCATTTCTGCAAAAAGTTCAAAACTATTTTTACAAGAGGATTGGAAAAAGCAAATTGGATACAAACATATACAAACCATGAAGTAAAAAATATGCAAATGGAGAAAGATTTTTATTGCTACTTTGATAACATCTGTATTTCATCTAAAAACTTTAAACATCAACAGTCTCAATGTGCTTTAAAAAACGCATATCGTTTAAATGTCTATCTACAGCAAAGTGGTGGGGGAAACGAAGGGTATAAAAACGAGAGCGGCACTATGACAATGCATCAGTATTACTCAAACCTCCGGGGAGTCAACACCTCTGACACGCAAACACAAGAAGAAGAAGACGAACAATAGCAAGAAGAAGATAATGGCGTCACAAAATTTTCTACAATCGCTTGTTGATCAATTCAACAAACATTCTAAATCTACTATACTACCGACAAAAAAATGTTCAGAATTGAAGGAAGAAAAACATTATATTATTCACACTATTAAGAAAATGGAAACATCAATTGGAGACGCTATCAATTGTACATTAAGTTAAGCACCCTACACACCTGGTGATGAACCAAAATTTCAAGTATTTCTTCCCAAACGCTTCGTTCAACTGCTGCAGAATGAAGATTTACGACTGATTCACCCCGGCACACTCTACTTAGCAGCTCACGGTCCTAGCGGAAGCAACTCTACTGAACTTACACTTCATGTTATGCCTACTAGCAACTAATCTGTAGTTTATATATACTGTTGTACATGTATGTAACTGATTATAAATAAATAAAAAATAAAAATGAAAAAAAATAAAAAAGGCAACATATCGATAGTGTTTCTGCACTATCGATATGTTGCTTTTTTAAAAACACGTTTGGGTGACCTTGACCTAGTTTTGAGGGTATATAAAGGCCGTAATTTTCTTAAGGATCTCATCAGTCTACGACTACCTTTCGTGCCGTACACATCTCTGTTGGCTCTCCAGTTATTACAAATAACAACATGTCTCTTAAGGTTAAGTGTGCATCATATGATACTACCACCATCACAACTTTTGAAGAACTTGACGATTTTACTAATGAATTGCGAGTGTTACTTGCCGGTGGTTATCGTTTAAATATTGATGTTTACACTAACAACATGAGGATGTTTCCTAAACAAAAATTCTGCAATGAAGAAGTATTTGTTTCCACACAACCTTCAACTACAACACCATCTACTCAAAATAATGTTAAGTTCCAGAAATATTACTGATGTTGAATAATATTGAGTGGTCGCTGTGGCATCTATAAAAGGAACGCGTAACCTAAACAGAATCATCATTTGCTTCCCAACTGACGCAGCGAAAACAACTACCACTACCATGTTGTACAGAATGATGATTGAATTCAATGGAAAAATCTACGGAAAAGACTATCAAAGTGTAGAACAAATGACGTCCGATCTTCAAGTATTGACTAAAGAAGGATTCCAACCAAAATTAATTCTAAAATTTCCTGAAGTACATCCACTATCCACTGAAGATCTCATTGCTATGGCTAAAGAAGAAAAAGAAAAATACAAACAAGATATAAAGAAAGAAAAAGAGAATGAAAACTCACTATTTTAAATAAATACATCTTACACTTGTAAGATGTTCTTTTTTAAAACTCCATTTGGATGACCTTGAGATTACCCCCACCACTTTTTCTAGTCTATAAAACACACTATCCTACACTATACACCTTCATTTCTTGGCTAAACTTAGAAGCGTCAACATGGAAAACAAGAAAGACAAATACAAACCACGCTATTGTTGTGAACAAAAATGTACCGATATAGGAAGATGGATGGTAGACGGATTAGCTTGTAGAAAATGTGAATTCTTCGGATCTTGTTACTGCAAATGCAAGACAAAACAACTACCACCACCAGAATTGCGAACCTTCAAGATTTATAAATCAAGATACTTCTACACTTG
The DNA here is from genome assembly GCA_030545055.2 of Neoaliturus tenellus. Classification (NCBI taxonomy): domain Eukaryota; kingdom Metazoa; phylum Arthropoda; class Insecta; order Hemiptera; family Cicadellidae; genus Neoaliturus; species Neoaliturus tenellus. Next base: position 124,065,083 of record CM061534.1, read on the forward strand.
CTGTCCCCAGAGATGTATCAAATTTCATCCAGAAAAAAATTGTTAATTGCCGAGAGTGTAATGCATGTTATAAAGACGACTTTTGTACATGCATCATAAATGCATGCAAGTACAGATCTGATTGGTCTACTGATCCTGTTGAACCTTCAGATGTATAGCTGTAGTCACTGACTGCAGCCCTTTTTTAAAACTCTATTTGATTGACCTTGAGATTACCCCCACCACTTATTTTTTACAACATATATTCTATGGATCATTCGATACGCTTCTCATTCTTATTTCATTACTCGCCTTGACAACAACATGGATGATAAATTCATTTCTTTTCAACATTTAGTTACCGACAGAGAAGAGATGGAAACCCTATTCCAAAACTTACTCACACTCATTGATAACTATCCTTTAAGATGGATCAACATCACAGTGCAATACGTCAATCCTACCAAAATATTTTCATCCTCATCATCTTCTTCTGCCACCTCCATGTCTTCATCGTCGCAAAGTGCAGAGGAAGAGGAACAAACAACTAATGGTGTTAAAATTGTTGAATTAAACGACGAGGAACAAGAAATGCAAGCTCTAGTTAAATATAAATTTAATATTTAATTTATAAAAATTATTAGTGTTTCTAATTTATATTACAGCTAATACTTATTTCTACACACCACCCATAACCTACCCAAATGGGATTTTGCGGCAAAATGCTCTGGCCGCCGGTTCGCATATGATTATATCATCCTTCCCCCACCACTCTACCACCCCCACCCCTCTACTTCCCCCTCCACCACCTTTGCCCACATATAAGCGACCCTCTGACCATCGCTCACCATTTGTTTGCCAACTTCCGAACAATGAGCTCCTCTCCTTTAACAACAAGTAAATGTACTTTTCTTATTCAATCACAGGAAGACTTACAAAATATTTTTCAAATTTTAAGTGATCTAATAAACACTCCAAATAACACCATTACTATCACTGTGGAAGTTTCCTACAATTCTTCTGATTACGAAAACATGGAAAGCGAAGACGTCGAAGTTTTACAGCTGCCAGATAATAGTCTTCCATCTTCCAAAGCTGCAACACCCGACACAGCTAATAATGATGTTTAGTCGACTACAATTATTTTCTTTACCCCCCACTATTTTTACAGTAATATATAACCTGTCCCTATCTCTGTTTCTCATTTCATCGCCAACTTTCTCACCATCAACACCGCTCCAATTTTTACCTGCATACATTTAATACACGAAGATGATGAATGATTTTTCATTTACGTCACAATTGGAAGAGGATAAACTCAAACTCGAAATCAACAGACTACAATTAGAAACAAAGAATCAACAAGAAATGATTCAGCTTTTACGACTATTCAAATGCGTACTGTGGATAGTATGTTTTTATCTTCTCATCGCTATCACCTTTGGCATCTACCACTCCATCGCCAGTAAACAACACTCCAACGCTTCCTCAAATAAAACCACTACTTTTCTTTGATTAAATAAATTTTTACCCACCTTCAATCTAACCCCTCGGGGCTCACCTTTTTTAAAAACCCCTCCGGATGACCTTGACCCACTTCCAAAACCCACCCATCACTGTCAAAAAAACCCCAGCCGCTACTACCCCTACAACAGTTACAACCGCTGACCTTGACCTGGGCCAGGAGTAGGCAAACCCCACTACTGCCATTATCTTTTATCTGATTTTCACTATAATTTAATTTTTATTCAAAGTAACTCTGTCCATTATCACGGAGCAAGGTTTAATACTCTATACGAAATGCAGTGCATTGCGCTGCACGGGCCCCCTAGTAATGTATATTAATTGATAGAACTAAGGGAATCTAAAAGAGTGCGATTTAACTCTGATCAAGGGTGCTATTTACCGTCGATTAGGGGGCGATGTTTACCACCAGTCGGGGGTGATGCTCTTGACCGCAAATCAGGGGGGCTATTTATACTTATTGAGGGCTCTCTTTACCATCGATCAGGGCCACTTTTTACCGCCGATTGAGAATGCAATTTCCGCCTTATCAGGGGCGCTATTACCATCGATTATAAGGTAATGTAATCACATTACCTTATTAATTCTATGTTTACTGACGGTCGGGGGCCCCCTTTACAGTAAATCTGGGCGCTTGTTACCACCGGTTCGAGCGCAATTCAACACTGATTACAACTTTGATCACTAAATAGGTACTTAACCTACCTATTTGGACCTATCGGGGGCGCTATTTATGGCAATTGGGGGCGCTCTTTATGCCCAGGTCGAGGCGCTTGTCCCTGCCGCAAAGGAGCCCTTCGGATCCCGGTACCTTAGGGGGTCGCCTAGTGCCTATATCGCCTATTTGGTAGAGCACACGGTCATCTACTCTTGTTATTAAAGAATTTAATCAAACAATTTTAAAAAAAGCCAGAATTAAATTATATTTGCGGTTAAATATTTTTTGACTAATACGTAGTAGGCCTATTAAAAAAGGCCCGTTTGACGCCCCCCCCCGGCTGACACCCTAGGCCATGGCCTAGGTTGGCCTAGTGGATAATCCGGGCCTGTGTCTGTGCCGATATATTTTCCCTTAATCTCAAAATCCATCGGGCAGATGTTGCTTAAACCTTGCATACGGGAGTGTTTGGAAACAGCCTCAACCCAAGAAAAAATGTAATTCCTTGACATTGGTCTTATGTGTTACCATCAAGGCAAAGAAATAACAACGACAGGTAAATAAAATAACGCTACTTTTAAGCATTGGTTTTGAAACAGCTGTCATCTATGTAACGGTGTATATTTTGCGTAAACATCAAGGCCTGATTACCATGATATAATGAAAAAGTAAAGTAAAACCAACGAGCAAGGCTTGGTCGGTCGACCCGGGACTGTTTCTTAATTTTTAAAAATATGTACAATAATTTTAGGTTAATATTGTAATACTGTATATAATTTAATCAATATTTTAAAGAGTTCCAAAATATTTCTTTACTAATTTCAACCGACACCAAGTCACCCCAGCCTTGAGTAAAGTTTGACAAACCACCAATCAGCGCAAGTTCCGGTGACAAATGTTTACTGCTGAGGTGGTTACTAATCAGCTGCTAGTTGGCTGTCCCGCTCCCGCACCTGTGACACTCTCTGTGACAGTGACATGTGGTTTGACGTGCCAAGTTCTCCCCAGCCCCCTCCCCTTTTATTTATGTCCCCCATCGTAATATCTCTGTCTCCCATCTTTAAGAATCTCTGTTTACTGTCTCAATGCTAATAATGAAATGAAATGAAATTCTATATTTTTCATAACATCGTAGAAGATTGTTTTGGTTGTTTTAAATACCATGTGTGGCATACCATGTGTATTGCTGAATAATGAGGTTTGTTGGAAAGTAATAAAGGTAGTATTTCTTATGTGCGACAATAAACAAGTATAAACTGTTAAAAGGGGGTAAAAGAGCTCCTCTTAGAACGTCATGCAATGCTTTTCCCACTCCCATTAAGTGCCTTCATTTTAAGTCCCATAAAAGTGAGAGAAATTTTAAATGAAAGATAAAGAACTAAGCTATTTGATTCGCTTTTAGATTTTTTATTTGAATGCAATCCATATTGCACTACAATGGTTTAAATTTGATTTATTTAAGACCATTATGGCTTTATATTGATTTATAAAATATATAAAAAAAATCCAAAAGCGAATCAAATAGAATACGCTCCATCTTTTATTAAAACTTTTATCGGACTTTACATAAAGACTGGGAGTGGGCGAAGAGGCACAGCACGATGAATTTCCCTCCGTCTCTAGAATCAGCCGTTGAAACTGCTGGGCGCGTAGCTATGAATGTAGACAATGAATAACATCTAAGCCTAAATCCGCGGCTATATTCCCTCCCTCACCATAATTTAGCCTACCTGAGTCTTGGGTCTCACTCGTGCCGAAGTGCAGCTGCGTTTCTTTACCCACAGTTTTTTTTACACCGAACACTAGACATTGTTTCCATCCCTCTGAATAATGGTTGCAAACAATATTCAGGGGGTTAACGCAACGGCCACTTGACTGCTCAGGCTACATAATCACTGTATCCCTTTAACCCCTTCTTGAGGTAAAATAAATATAACAAGGGTGAGTGAAACGTTTTTATAGGTTGACAACAGTATTAAAAATATTTTCTTTTAAATGTGTAGAATAAAAGGACTTAAAGGTCAAAATGAACGTAACAAAACTTGATTTGAAAAAAATATATATATACAGTATATATTTGTGAAATGTATAAATTGAAATGTTTGTGAGTAATAAAACAAAAACATCTACTTTTTATTCATTTTTTGCATAGTTTTTATAAATTTGTGAAAGTTTTAGCACGCATTTCATCTTCTTACCTATAGTACAAAATGTAATTGGCTTGATCAGAAATTTATAATTTATATGTCTGAATTTCATAATCTAATCATGGAAGGGATCCATGTTTAACATACTAATTAGTAGCAGACGTCATAGTCTTTAGGTCAAGGCCGAAAGTACATGTGACAAAAATACAACATAAGATGTCTTAAAACTACATGTAACAATTACATGAATGGTCTACAAAACAGCTCTTTAATTATTGCCTGATTTGCAGAAACTCGAACTCCAAGGATACCGTTAGACTTTCGCCGTTTGAGATATACAATTCTAAATTTATAAGTTTACCATGGCAAATATATATATATATATATATATATATATATATATATATATATATATATATATATATATTTGTAAATTTAAGCATACTATGTTGAATTTCTAGTTAACTTATGTTGGTTGGTCATATGGCTGTCTGAAAGTTGAATCATCGTACAATAAGTGTAAATGTAGTTATTTGAGAAGTACCGTAACTTTAAGCTGTAACGAAATTAGCTGAAACACATTAGTTGTTGAGTAGGCTAATACTGCATAAAATATAGCAATAAATCAGGTGGTTCTCAACAAAGTTGAAGTTGGACACCCGCCAGGTATATGTCATTTCCTTTCCAACGTCTAAGAAGAATGAGCTTTACTGAAACTCTATTACACAATACATTCCCACGTATTATTTTACAAAGCCCATAACATGACAAATATATTTAAAATGATTGCATTCAAAATTAAGTAAATAAAAAAAAAATGGTACAAAATATTAACTTCACTGATTGAATAAATTCATTTGTAGGCCACCATTCAAATTATGATGGAATAAATCTTGTATATTAAAATTTAACAACATATATTTTTATTTATTCAAACAAAAAATAAAAATAGCGTATTCCATATATTGTGGTGACTGCCATATCTACATAACAATTAAAGTCTGGCGTATTTAATATAGGTCAACTATAATCTATTTACATATTTTATCCAATTGTTAAAAATAGTAAAAAAATTAATAGTTGTTAGTTCAAATGAATTATAATGGCTCAGTAAAGTTATTTTTGTTTATATGAGAGGTAATAGTTATGTATGAACTTAAAAATAAATATTCAAAGAAAAGAATTTTATTTGTTTTGTCAGATTAAGAAAGCATTTAATTAGCTAATATTTACTATTATGCTGTTAACTTTATATTTTATTATTATTTTTCCCCACCATGAGAAAACAACCGGTTTATAGGGTTACTGTACGAACCAACGGTAGTGCTAAACTGTTGTAAGTCACGTGAGAGGTTAATGCACCAACCTTCGTCTGCTCCGCTTCGCTTCAACATCAACAGTACATTACACCTCAATGTGGATTGCTGACTCCGACTGCCATTTCGTACCATGTCGTTTCTTTGTTTTGCGACCATTAGGGAAAATATTTAATTCTGATAATGTGAAAATTTACAGTAGAACAAAATTATTTTTGATAAAGAAGAACTTATAAATGAAATGATTGTTCACTGCAATAATTTACAACCGCATATATTTAAGACAATTTTAGCAAATTCAATCCCAAAGCCAAATTTGTAAATAAAACATTTATACTCACACAGGCATATTCGTCAAACTATATGGTAAGCTTTATTTAAAAAAAATAAATTGACTTAACTAGATTTTGCTTGGAAATAATTTTTGTTAAAAACTTCTATTTCTATCAATTAATTAAGATTATGAGAAGAAAGAAAGAAATAAAGAAAAGTTCATAATTTGCGCAATATTTGTACATAATAATAAGAACAACTTTAAATCCATACTATATAAATTCAATCCTTTTTGCTAACCAAAACTACATTTCTTTTGAATTATTTGCACAGCAAAAAATGATCACCAGGATCGTCCTGTTTGGTTGGCACTACTGTAGCTAACATATTTTTTAAAACACACAAAATTAACTAGTTAATTAATGAATAAAATTAACGAATGACAAAATAACAACAACAACAACAACAACAACAAAACAAAATAGGCTACTGAACTTAATATACAATTTTAAATATGTATGTAAACAAGTAATTATGAACTATGCATAGCATGACTTTTTAAGTTAGGTACCAAAACTATAATAATAAGAACAACGAATATAAGAATATTTGTGTTACTTTATAATTTTAATGAAATACTCCAATTTAAAACTATAAATCAGCAATATACAGCCTCTTTGAATGTAATAATTAAACATATTTATACCCGAAATTCTATGAAGGCATTTTTTAAAAGATTATTATTAACTATAAAAGTTATTAATTCAACTTTAACTTAGAGCTTTCACCTCATTAGAGGTAGTTGGATTTGAAGTTTGCCAAGCAGCGATTCTTCTTACTTCACTTGTCTGCCACATCAAAGCGAGACGTTTTATCTCGGTTTTCAATCTCAGTTTTAAAGGGATTGGTTTGGTTAGAGACTTTGAAGTTTCATTAAGAAAATCGAACTAATTTTGCTTCTTACTGTTGTATACTTAATAAGTTATCTAGTTAATTAGAGTTAAATTATTCAATATTTTTGAATGTAAAAAGAGTATTAATTATATTAGTATTTATTAATTATAAATATATCTAATTCTCCCTAATATATCTATCTATATCTAATGGAATGAAAATAAATTATTACTGTTAAAGTCAAATTGTTTGATTTTTTGGCACTCTTCGATACTGATTACTTCAAGTTAAACTTAAAAACACGAATATTCATTATTCTACTTTATTTAAGTTAAAATATGATATCGTTAAATTAAGCTACTTAATTTAAATAAAAAATATTTTGTTCAATACATTTTAGTTTAATATAAAGTATTTTTTCTAAGGGTGTGTAAATACATAATATATCAGTATTATCTGGTTCTCTTGGACGACACCACTATAAGTTCATCATAACCCCCTTAATATCTTTAAGTTTTCCTAATAAAACCACCATTCCATATAACTTACGTCAGTAGTTTTATATAATCATTAAAACATCCTAAAACATTAAAAAAATCACTTTATCTCCGGGAAGTTTAGTGTAATCAAAGAGCAAAGCAATGTATTGTGAAGAGAATATATCGCGCGAATCTGACATGAGACCTTGTAATAAATCTTTGTATAAGAGAGAAAACTCGTTGTGCTCTTTGTGACAGTCATTCTGTTATTTCCCGCGGCCCCGACGTGTTTGATTCACACGTATAAACATTGCTGAACATTAAACACTTGACATCTAGCATATTTTAAAATGAGGACACAATTTTCACTGTCCGTACATTGGGTATAAATAATTAGGTTTTGAACAATAAGTTTATAATGTATGTTTGCAACGTGAGAAAAAAGACTAAGGAAGAAGAAAAATTGGAACCTAGGCTCTACATCTATATGAACCGCTCAGAAGTAGCGCTGATGATTTATTTCTTATAGCATCCCTAATACATTAGTTATGGAATGGGAAATGTGGATGTGTGCCGTTTAGAGTACATGTGAAATGGCATCAGTGTCGTCAGTGTGATGAGTGTCGTATGGATGTGTATGTAGGGTGATAAGTACGTATGCTATAGTATGAGAATGGATAAGTGTCGTATGAATGTATGTGTAGGGTAATAAGTACATGTGCTATGGTATCAGAGTATATGAGTGTTGTATGAATGTATGTGTAGGGTGATAAGTGCGTATGCTATGGTATTAGATTGGGTGAGTGTCGTATGGATGTGTGTGTATAGTGATAAGTATGTATGCTATCGTATCAGAGTGGATGAGTGTCTTATGAATGTATGTGTAGGGTGATAAGTGCGTATGCTATGGTATCAGAGTGGATGAGTGTCTTATGAATGTATGTGTAGGGTGATAAGTGCGTATGCTATGGTATTAGATTGGGTGAGTGTCGTATGGATGTGTGTGTAGGGTGATAAGTACGTATGCTATCGTATCAGAGTGGATGAGTGTCTTATGAATGTATGTGTAGGGTGATAAGTGCGTATGCTATGGTATTAGATTGGGTGAGTGTCGTATGGATGTTTGTGTAGGGTGATAAGTGCGTATGCTATGGTATTAGATTGGGTTAGTGTCGTATGAATGTATGTGTAGGGTGATAAGTGCGTATGCTATGGTATTAGATTGGGTTAGTGTCGTATGAATGTATGTGTAGGGTGATAAGTGCGTATGCTATGGTATTAGATTGGGTTAGTGTCGTATGAATGTATGTGTAGGGTGATAAGTGCGTATGCTATGGTATTAGATTGGGTTAGTGTCGTATGAATGTATGTGTAGGGTGATAAGTGCGTATGCTATGGTATTAGATTGGGTGAGTGTCGTATGGATGTTTGTGTAGGGTGATAAGTGCGTATGCTATGGTATTAGATTGGGTGAGTGTCGTATGGATGTTTGTGTAGGGTGATAAGTGCGTATGCTATGGTATTAGATTGGGTTAGTGTCGTATGGATGTTTGTGTAGGGTGATAAGTGCGTATGCTATGGTATTAGATTGGGTTAGTGTCGTATGGATGTTTGTGTAGGGTGATAAGTGCGTATGCTATGGTATTAGATTGGGTTAGTGTCGTATGAATGTATGTGTAGGGTGATAAGTCTGTATGCTATGGTATTAGATTGGGTTAGTGTCGTATGGATGTTTGTGTAGGGTGATAAGTGCGTATGCTATGGTATTAGATTGGGTTAGTGTCGTATGGATGTTTGTGTAGGGTGATAAGTGCGTATGCTATGGTATTAGATTGGGTTAGTGTCGTATGGATGTTTGTGTAGGGTGATAAGTGCGTATGCTATGGTATTAGATTGGGTTAGTGTCGTATGGATGTATGTGTAGGGTGATAAGTGCGTATGCTATGGTATTAGATTGGGTTAGTGTCGTATGGATGTTTGTGTAGGGTGATAAGTGCGTATGCTATGGTATTAGATTGGGTGAGTGTCGTATGGATGTTTGTGTAGGGTGATAAGTGCGTATGCTATGGTATTAGATTGGGTGAGTGTCGTATGGATGTTTGTGTAGGGTGATAAGTGCGTATGCTATGGTATTAGATTGGGTTAGTGTCGTATGAATGTATGTGTAGGGTGATAAGTGCGTATGCTATGGTATTAGATTGGGTTAGTGTCGTATGAATGTATGTGTAGGGTGATAAGTGCGTATGCTATGGTATTAGATTGGGTGAGTGTCGTATGGATGTTTGTGTAGGGTGATAAGTGCGTATGCTATGGTATTAGATTGGGTTAGTGTCGTATGAATGTATGTGTAGGGTGATAAGTGCGTATGCTATGGTATTAGATTGGGTTAGTGTCGTATGAATGTATGTGTAGGGTGATAAGTGCGTATGCTATGGTATTAGATTGGGTTAGTGTCGTATGGATGTATGTGTAGGGTGATAAGAACGTATGCTATGGTATTAGATTGGGTGAGTGTCGTATGGATGTTTGTGTAGGGTGATAAGTGCGTATGCTATGGTATTAGATTGGGTTAGTGTCGTATGGATGTTTGTGTAGGGTGATAAGTGCGTATGCTATGGTATTAGATTGGGTTAGTGTCGTATGAATGTATGTGTAGGGTGATAAGTGCGTATGCTATGGTATTAGATTGGGTTAGTGTCGTATGAATGTATGTGTAGGGTGATAAGTGCGTATGCTATGGTATTAGATTGGGTTAGTGTCGTATGAATGTATGTGTAGGGTGATAAGTGCGTATGCTATGGTATTAGATTGGGTTAGTGTCGTATGAATGTATGTGTAGGGTGATAAGTGCGTATGCTATGGTATTAGATTGGGTTAGTGTCGTATGAATGTATGTGTAGGGTGATAAGTGCGTATGCTATGGTATTAGATTGGGTTAGTGTCGTATGAATGTATGTGTAGGGTGATAAGTGCGTATGCTATGGTATTAGATTGGGTTAGTGTCGTATGAATGTATGTGTAGGGTGATAAGTGCGTATGCTATGGTATTAGATTGGGTTAGTGTCGTATGAATGTATGTGTAGGGTGATAAGTGCGTATGCTATGGTATTAGATTGGGTTAGTGTCGTATGGATGTATGTGTAGGGTGATAAGTGCGTATGCTATGGTATTAGATTGGGTTAGTGTCGTATGGATGTTTGTGTAGGGTGATAAGTGCGTATGCTATGGTATTAGATTGGGTTAGTGTCGTATGGATGTATGTGTAGGGTGATAAGTGCGTATGCTATGGTATTAGATTGGGTTAGTGTCGTATGGATGTTTGTGTAGGGTGATAAGTGCGTATGCTATGGTATTAGATTGGGTTAGTGTCGTATGAATGTTTGTGTAGGGTGATAAGTGCGTATGCTATGGTATTAGATTGGGTTAGTGTCGTATGAATGTATGTGTAGGGTGATAAGTGCGTATGCTATGGTATTAGATTGGGTTAGTGTCGTATGAATGTATGTGTAGGGTGATAAGTGCGTATGCTATGGTATTATATTGGGTTAGTGTCGTATGAATGTATGTGTAGGGTGATAAGTGCGTATGCTATGGTATTAGATTGGGTTAGTGTCGTATGAATGTATGTGTAGGGTGATAAGTGCGTATGCTATGGTATTAGATTGGGTTAGTGTCGTATGGATGTTTGTGTAGGGTGATAAGTGCGTATGCTATGGTATTAGATTGGGTTAGTGTCGTATGAATGTATGTGTAGGGTGATAAGTGCGTATGCTATGGTATTAGATTGGGTGAGTGTCGTATGGATGTTTGTGTAGGGTGATAAGTGCGTATGCTATGGTATTAGATTGGGTTAGTGTCGTATGGATGTGTGTGTAGGGTGATAAGTACGTATGCTATGGTATTAGATTGGGTGTGTGTCTTATGAATGTATGTGTAGGGTGATAAGTGCGTATGCTATGGTATTAGATTGGGTTAGTGTCGTATGGATATGTGTGTAGGGTGATAAGTACGTATGCTATCGTATCAGAGTGGATGAGTGTCTTATGAATGTATGTGTAGGGTGATAAGTGCGTATGCTATGGTATTAGATTGGGTTAGTGTCGTATGGATGAGTGTGTAGGGTGATAAGTACGTATGCTATCGTATCAGAGTGGATGAGTGTCTTATGAATGTTTGTGTAGGGTGATAAGTACGTATGTTAAGGTATCAGAGTGGATAAGTTTCTTATGTAGCAGTTTGCTGCGAACGTGTGGAGTGGTATCAGATGAGTGTCGTATGGTTGTGTATGCAGTTTGTTACGAACGTGTGCAGTGGTATCATATGAGTGTCGTATGGATGTGTATGCAGTTTGCTACGAACGTGTGCAGTGGTATCATATGAGTGTCGTATGGATGTGTATGCAGTTTGCTACGAACGTGTGCAGTGGTATCATATGAGTGTCGTATGGATGTGTATGCAGTTTGCTATGAACGTGTGCAGTATCAGATGAGTGTCGCATGGTTGTGTATGCAGTTTGCTACGAACGTGTGCAATGGTATCAGATGAGTGTCGTATGGATGTGTATGCAGTTTGCTACGAAAGTGTGCAGTGGTATCAGATGAGTGTCGTATGGTTGTGTATGCAGTTTGCTATGAACGTGTGCAGTATCAGATGAGTGTCGCATGGTTGTGTATGCAGTTTGCTACGAACGTGTGCAGTGGTATCAGATGAGTGTCGTATTTATGTGTATGCAGTTGGCTGCGAACGTGCGCAGTGGTATCAGATGAGTGTCGTATTTATGTGTATTCAGTTTGCTACGAACGTGTGCAGGGGTATCATATGAGTGTCGTATGGATGTGTATGCAGTTTGCTACGAACGTGTGCAGTGGTATCATATGAGTGTCGTATGGATGTGTATGCAGTTTGCTACGAACGTGTGCAATGGTATCAGATGAGTGTCGTATGGATGTATATGCAGTTTGCTACGAACGTGTGCAGTGGTATCAGATGAGTGTCGTATTTATGTGTATTCAGTTTGCTACGAACGTGTGCAGTGGTATCTTATGAGTGTCGTATGGATGTGTATGCAGTTTGCTACGAACGTGTGCAGTGGTATTAGAGAGTGTCGTATGGATGTGTATGCAGTGCTGATACCGAGTGCATGTTTGTAGTGCCTTTGATATGATTATAGAGAATTGGATTTGTAAGTAGAATTATGTATGTATCATTAAGTGGATGTGTATGTGTCCAAGACATCTATTTAATTAACATAGTGATTTAAGAGTGTATGTGCGGAGAATCAGAGGTGGATGTGTAAGCAGTGTCTTTTAACTGGGTGTGTATGAATATGAAGTAATGTAGATATGGTGGTTCTGTAGAGGGAATGTGTGCAGTGTCCTAGATGTGGTGACGGTGAACAATTTACAGTCGTGGCTAGCCGCATCCTGCTTTGGGAAATGTACGGCTGTGCCAGTAAATAACATTGTCTCTAGTCCACTTATGTACGCTCTACCAAAGGAGACAAATGTCACAGCCTTTTTGCAATGGCTAGAATATAACTTAAGGTCCAAAAAGTAATCAATTAACGTTGTTAACAATATATTTAATAAATACCATAAACAATAAACGGAATTAGCTATAAGTGTTTTTACTGGATTACTCAAGAAAAATACATTAAAAACGAAAAAAAGTTGGATATTTGATTAATTTACAGTTTGAAACATGTCTTTGAGATTGTTCGTCTGTGAATGTAAACAATTATAAAATCTTAATCTCATCACCCACGTCCCACACTCATCAATAGTTTATTTTTATATAAAAGTAATTTAATAAAATACTTTTAAAAGTATTTTTATAAAGTATTTTATAAAAGTATGTTCATTAGAGACAAGACTAAACACAGTCTACATTATTTAACTGCTGTTAGTAGACTTTTTTAATTCTAAACTAGAGCAATGCTATTACTTTATTTCAAATTTATTTGACGAAAACAAGTATTTATCACAAAGGGATTTAGTCGGTAAATCTTTAAGTTATTAAATGTACATTCGGTTATTACTTTGTAAATTCGCAGTATATTTGTTAAATTTATAATTAACACAAATCTCTATACATAAATTTTCAAATACACAAAGTTAAATATTTTCATAATGAGGTCACAATGAGGTGCTTTGGCCAAACAGGGATTACAGAAGTATCCAGGTGGTGGAATAAGGAGCTTAATGAAGACTATTATTGCTCACTATAAAGGCACTGAAACAAAGTGGAAGCCTTAAAGTTTACTACAAATAATGTGCAGTTAAATTTGTGAAGCTAATATTTAGTGGGATCGGATTTTGATGTAGTTTGTGGTGAAATGTAATTTAAAGCAACGTATTTTAGGATAATATGAGTGTGAATTTCACTTCTAAAAACAGTTTTTGTTCATTGTTCGGTGTTCTGGAACTATCTTGACAGCTTTTGTATTTTTTTGTATTCTTTAATCGACGCAAACAGATTTAAGAATATAATCATGGGTCTCCAGTAAACAGTTTTATTTCAGAACGTCCGTATGTACTGTAATTGTTTCTTAGCTCATGATATCTTTAAAATTAATTTTAATATTGAGTTGAAACTTATCATGGCTATTATGGACGTCAATACTGTTTTACTTAATTATATTTTTTACCTATTTCCTTTCAAAATGTCAGCCATTTGAAAATTTTAAAGATACTTATCTCTGAAATGAAAAATGTATGCAAAATAGCAAAATAACACTAAATACCTCAAATGTGTAGTTATCATAAATTATAGCCTAATCATAAATACCAACTTAAAAATAATAACTAATAAACTGAGATTTTTCTAAAAAAAAAAAAAACATTCAAGTATGTATCAGTTTTGATATAAAAAGCATATTTGCGCTAAGAAATATCCCAATTTCTTGGTTATTTACTGTCGGATTTGTTAAAACTTGGTACTAATTACCATACAATTAAATTTTACGTGTTTTATTGTTCAATGCTATTTTGATCATATTTCATGTAAGTTATTGTATTTAATATATTTTTGTCTTTTCAAATTTAAGGAGTCAACTATCTTGAAACTTAAACAAACAGAAAAGTCAAAATACATAAGAAAATAGTCTTGACCTACATAATAGTGATGCCAAGTTTCAACTCAATACCTCAAGTAGTCCTGAAAATATCGTGAAATAAGCAAATTTTACATTCATTGACAGAAAAATGGCCCCCCGCAGACCCATGGTTATATTGTAAAATAATTGTCATTGTCTTGAGGCATTGAACAAATATACAAAAAGGTTCCAGTAAGTACTAAACTCCCAGTACAAACTAGTGAGGATTAAAAATAAATATTTACGGTGGTTATATTTGAAGTAATTTAAGAGTTGATTTCAGTAACCCAGTTTGTAGTTATCGTTTTAAGGTAAATAGAAAAATCAATTATACCTAATAACACCCATGCGATATCACATTTAAGTGGCCTTTGGCTACACAATCAAGTCGGTACATCGAGGATGTTGTTACATTGTGTTGTTACATTGATTGGTGGGATGGCGGCTGTAACATGACCTTCACATCAAACACGGCGATCTTAGCTTCCAATGTTTAAATGACGTCTGTCCGTGTAATTTGTTAGGATGAGGCATATAGACACCTGAAAGCAACATAAAAAAGTAAAGGGGTCTCCCATAAGAAATACACTTCCAGAAATAGAACAAAAAAGTTAACTGTTGGATCACTTTAAGAATCTCACCCTATATGTATGGAAAATTTATGGAGAAAGTTTGTAAGCCATTAGTTTATATCCCACAGGACTTCATAAAGATATTCATTTAAGGGTTTATTTTGGAGTTTTTACTCTGAGTTGTTTGTAAACACACATGGCAGCTGTTGAACATAAAACTATTTAGATACACTGGAAAACCAACTGAAGCTATTACATTTCATTTGTTTATGCATTTGCAGTATATAATTCGTATAAATAAATTACACACATTACGCTTAAAGAACGGATAACCCGCTAGTTTATTATAAAAAATAATAGAATATTTAACAATATTTAAGTCAGCTAAAAATCGAAGAAGTAGAACACACGTGGGTTCAACATCTGGGTCAGCAAATTAATAGCAGAGTTCAGCAATTAAATGGTAAAATAACCATTCTGATAAATGGTAAATATATTCTAGTAGTAGGGCCTATACAATTCTAACTTGAAATCCGATTTTAACCATCGGGCTTTCAGAGGACAAATAAAATTATTAATAGTTTGATTAATAGTTATATTTAATTAAATTAGTAATAATTAATAAAACTAATAGTTTGATTTTGTTAGCAATGTGTTTTTATTGTTTTAACGACTGTTACTTTTTTGTAGGATGACATCTTTTAGCGAAAGCAGTATTTTAAGGCCCTTCAAGTATTATCTCCTTAATTTTCCTCTATAATATGTTGATTAATCAACTTAATCTCTCCTACAAGTAGGTAAATTATGAATTATTTACATATAATTTAAATTCACACTTGTATACCTTTAAGCTGGTAACGCTATGAAGTGACGTAAGAGTTATAAAATACAGGCTTACGTCAGCATGTATTGGACTTGATTAATATGGAAATTGGATGTACACCTTATCAGTTTATTCTGAAAGTGTTTTGTTAGGATATTATGCCTTTGGTTAAACCAGTTAAACTTCGAGAGGCTTCAAGCAGTAGTTTCATCTACAAACTATTACATGATATTATATATTTATAAAGATGGATAATCTATATCTTTACTATTAAAAACTGCATTTAATCCAATTATTTTTAATTTAAGTTCTTTACTTAAGCCTGTTATTTAGAAACTACCTTTCATTAGATTACCAAATTTATAAAACTTTTAAAGATAATTAGTGGCTTATAGACATTTTTGCATTGCTCCACAAAATTCTCGTAAATCTTTTATTTTATACATTTCAAAAAGTGTTATAGCCATTTTGAAAAGTTTGGCTAAAAAACTTCCTTAAACTTACACTGGAATGCTATTGATGATATCTATTATGAATAATAATTATTTACTATTTATATTAATTAAAATTAACCGTTTGAATGCCAACAATTTTTTTTAACAATAGTTTTATTGTTTTAATGACTGTGGGATTTTTGTGAGATGACCGCTTTTAGCAAAAGCAGATTTTTCACTTTCTTTGATAATTATTATCTCCTCAATTGTTTTCTACGTTGATTAGTTTACTCAGTATCTCTTCTAAGTAAATAGATATAAACATTTTTGGACCTAATAGTCCAGTGAATAGAGGGATGTTTGCTTACAAACGGTCCGGTAGTTCTAAATTTTTTATATGTTGTCTAGGATGGTTAGTAGATGTTCAAAATGCAAAATGCACAATTTTCCCCCGTCCGCGCCCGCCGCCATATTGAAAAAATACGAAAAAATCCGTACTTTTTTCAGATTTTTGGTTATATCATCGTTAGGGTTGAATTTTATATAGGACACACTAATGTAAATGTTGTAGACAATTAAATTTTCTATATTTTACATATTTAATTTGTCTATCTAGGACTTATGGTTACGGAGATATTCACTTTTAAAAATGTATAAATATTTCTTTTTAGCGAATTCAATATAGGGAATACGCTAATACGGTAGTAGCCATGACTACTATGGACGGCCCCCGAGGCGGAATTTTGACCTTTGATCCCGGGATTCCCCACCCCCTCCCCCGCCAACCCAACGAGTGGGACTCTACATCTCTCCCCTCCCCACCCCTCCCCTCACCCCTTTACCATAGTGGTACTTTTCCATTGCTAGGGTGGTTTTTTGTTAATAATATTTTTCTAGTTTTTAAGTCTAGATTATATAGGCCCTATTGATTCATCTGGTTTCTTAATCGGGGTTGCATTCTATTGTTTATATCGAAAATAGAATAAAACGTTTTAGCAATTCAATAAAAAAAAGGATGTTAATGCTATTCGGTTTATTCATTTGGTTGTTTGTATAGAAAAATATTATGGAATACTTTAATTGATTCAATGCAAAACTGTGAAATTTCCAGTATATAATAAATATAGGCTATTTGATTTCTAAGTCAGTATCGATTTGTTTTTCATAGTTTCGAAAGTTATTTGGTTGCACAATAGAAAAAATACTATAGGGCAATACGATTCGATATATCGATCATATCCAAATTCATTCGGTTGTTCATATCGAGGAATACTTAAAATTACTTTAAGGGGAATACGATTCGAAATATCGATTGTATCGATTCGGTTGTTTTCATTCGGTTGTTCATATTGAAAATACTATACATTACTATTGGGGAATCTAATTCGATATATCGAAATTCATTCGGTTGTTTTCATTCGGTTGTTTTCATTCGATTGTTTTCATTCGGTTGTTGATATTGTAAATACTATCCATTACTATGTTGTAATCCGATTCGATTGTTTTCATTCGATTGTTTTTATTCGGTTGTTCATATCGAAAGCCCCTTTAAATTACTATGGGGGAATCCGATTCGACATATCGATCGTATCGAAATTCATTCGGTTGTTTTCATTCGGTTGTGTTCGATTCGACCCGATAGTTTTGATAAAAGGGGAGGAGCTACCCGGCCGGCCCTCATTTGTGTTCCGTCCCTCTTACTGTTCACATCGACCGCTACTGTTCAGACATGTCTGCAACACCTCCCCCACCTTCCCCTCCGCCTTTTGGCGTTGGGGACAAACAGCCCTTCTCAGGGCTAAACCTCTCCTCCCAAGAGGTGGCAGCTCTTGTGGACGGAGTTTCTTCACCCGAGGGCGAAGTCTATCGACCACCGCTCCGAATGGATATTGTTCCTTTCCCTTCTACCCCTCGACCTATGCCCGGCCCATCCTATTCCTGTGCCATGCCTCAGTTGGGCAGGCCTACTCCTGTCCCTGTACCCGACTATGATGTTGTCGGGGAAGTCATTCAACCTTCTCCTGTCTCTCCTTCTGCCTTCCGTATTATCGATGAGCGTGAACGTCAGTATCGTAATTTCGAACTGATGGCACGTGAAGTCACCGCCCTAATTGACCCTCCTGAACATCCTGTGAACCCACATACCTGGCTTCGTGAAACCTTCGAATCCTTGCTTCAACATCTGATAAATGATGACGTCGCCCCAGGAGACCGTGTGGGCTTCACTTTTCATAGTGCTGCCCGAGTTGGTCAGCGGCCTATCGGCATCAGCCTACGACGAATGGATCAATTCACCATCGAAGTTTTGCTCCAAGTATTGGAACGGTGCATTCAGAGTAATGAAAAATTCCTCATTTCCGGCCCTCTTAGAGTTGTCTTTCTCCACGTTCGAATGCCTATGGGTGGAATGCGACACCGTCGCATCGACTACACATCAGACTTCCATACTTTCTGTAGAAAAAATAAGGGATTCTCACAGTAAACAATAACGACAACCTCTGCCTTGCTCGATGTCTTGTACTGGCCATCACATTTTTGAAAAAGGATGAGTCCCCCGCAGCTGCTGCAGAGTACACGAAAATGAGGAAATCCGGTATCCATTCACAGAGAGGATTACAGATCGAGGCTGCTCAACGGTTATGTAGGGAAGCCAATGTTGATTTGACCACCCATGGAGGTGGAGTTGAGGAGTTACTGCTCTTTCAACAATATTTGTCTGGCTATTGTATCACGGTGTTTACTGACCGAAGAGGAAGAGAAACCATGTTTGAAGGACCTGTTGGCACACCCGATCATCCACGAAAACATATAGACTTGATTTTTGGCGAAAACCACTATAATGTGATTACCTCATTGACTGGAGCCTTCACCGCATCAACCTACTGTCGACCGTGCAAGTATGCAGATTCCAATACTGTTAGTCGTCATCGGTGTCCCAGCAAATGTCCTGCATGCATCCAGCCTGGTTTATGTGAGGACGCCGCACGGGTGAAATGTGATGTGTGTAAACGCAGTTTCTATGGTCAGGCCTGCTTCCAACGGCATTTCCAACCTTCTTTTGGAAGCCAATCAACATGCCAGACTCTGAAAAAATGTGACAAGTGCCTCCACACTTATAGTTTTGCACGAAAGAAGCGTGATCATGTTTGTGGAGAATCACTTTGTACTATATGTGACAAATATGTTCCCCCGAACCATATGTGTTTTGTGCAACCTGCAAAACCTTTCAGACCGACAAAACCATTTCTTTTTGTATTCTTTGATTTTGAGTGTACTCAAGAGACCCCTGTCCCAGGCAATCCTGAAGTGTTTGAACATATACCAAATCTATGTATTGCAGAACAAGCTTGCCCTACATGTGTGAATATCCCTGATTCAGACCACTTCTGTGAATTCTGTGGCCAACGACGACGTGTCTTCGAGGGAGTCAATACAGTTAAGGATTTTGTCGCCTATTTGGCCGAGAATAGACCACAGTACAAAGATGTGATTGTCATTGCACACAACTTTAAGGCTTATGATGGCCAGTTTGTTCTACGTCACATGATTGAGGAACTCGGATGGGCTCCCGAGTTGATAATGACAGGGTCGAAAATTCAATCACTTAAGTATTCGCATCTTCACTTCATCGATTCCTTAAATTTTCTTCTTGAAGGACTGGCGAAGTTGCCCAAGACATTCAAGTTGGAAAATGCAGTAAAAGGATATTTTCCACATTACTTCAACAAAATTGAAAACGCTGACTACATCGGTCCTATTCCACAACCAGAAATGTATGGTTGCAACGATATGACAGTAGCTGACCGTGAAAAATTTCTCGAGTGGTACTCGCCTTTGGCGCAGGATCCCAACCATGTATTTAATTTTAAATCAGAGTTGTTGAAGTACTGTTCTGAAGACGTTCGCATCCTACGCCTAGCCTGTTTAAAGTTCAGGGAAGGTTTCCTCACTGAAAACGGTGTAGATCCGTTTAGACAGGCCGTTACGATAGCAGGTGCGTGTATGACTGCATACAGGACAAACCATCTTCCTCGTGAAACAATTTCAGTTATACCTGCAGGCGGCTATCGACTTGCCGATCGCCAGTCTCGCGAGGCTCTCTGCTGGCTCATGTGGGAGGCTCATTCACGAGGAATAGATATCCAGCATGCAGGGAATGGACGTGAGAA
Source organism: Neoaliturus tenellus (assembly GCA_030545055.2). Lineage (NCBI taxonomy): Eukaryota > Metazoa > Arthropoda > Insecta > Hemiptera > Cicadellidae > Neoaliturus > Neoaliturus tenellus. The sequence goes on from CM061534.1 coordinate 124,085,444, forward strand.
GAAGATTTGTGGCCGAAAAGTCGATGGTTACAGTGAAGACGACGATGTCAAGACTGTTTGGGAGTACCACGGTTGTTGGTATCACGGGTGTCCTCTCTGTTTTAAAAATCGTGACACCCCCATCAAGAATGGAACTGCCGGTGACACTATGGCTTCGCGGTATGAGAAGACACTCGACAAAACCGAGTTACTGCGACACAACGGCTATACCGTTATAGAAATGTGGGGTTGCCAATTTGCAACACAAATGGCAAGCAACCCCGCAATTCAACAATTTATAGACTCGCGGAATGACATCACCGCTCCTCCCCTCGATCCTCGTGACGCTTTCTTTGGTGGTAGGACCAACGCCACCAAACTGTACCATAGGGTAAAGGAAAATGAGAAGATTCTGCACCTTGATGTTTGCAGCCTTTACCCATATGTCTGCAAGTACGGCACATTCCCCGTGAAACATCCAAAGATTCACGCGGGAGCGGACTGTCCCCAAGACATTGGAAACATCGAGGGACTGGCTCGTCTCGACATCCTCCCACCTGACAACTTGTACCACCCTGTGCTTCCTGCAAGATTCAACGGCAAACTTTGTTTTGCGCTTTGCCGCACTTGTGCAGAAACCATGCACCAAGGAGACTGCGAGCACACGCCTCAACAAAGAATACTCTCGGGGACGTGGGTGACATGCGAAGTCCGAAAAGCTCTTGAACTCGGCTATCGCATAGTCAAAGTTCATGAGATTTGGGAGTACGAAACCACTACGTACAATCCCGACACCGAAACAGAGGGACTTTTTGCCTCCTACATTAACCAGTTTTTAAAACTAAAAGTAGAAGCTAGTGGGTGGCCAGACTGGTGTACTACAGAGGAACTTAAAACCCAGTTCGTCCGTGATTACTACCTGAAGGAACGGATCAAGATTGACCCCGAGAAGGTTTCCTTCAACCCTGGCAAACGTGCCATAGGCAAGACCTGCCTCAACTCTTTCTGGGGTAAATGGGGTCAACGAGACGACTTGCCCCACACCTCCGTAGTTAAAACCCGTGGTCAACTTCTAGACCTCCTCACAGATCCAGGCATCGAGGTTGATGAACTCTTGCCGATTAGTGACGAACTAATGTTTGTCAACTGGCACTCCCTGAAGGAATCCCTCGTACCACACCCATATACAAATGTGGTGATTGCAGCTTTTGTGACTGCGCAGGCTCGTCTGAAACTATACTCATACCTCGAGCGTCTGGGTAAGCGTGTCTTGTATTTTGACACCGACTCGATCATATTCACCCAGACCCCAAATGATGAGGTAATAGAGGCCGGCGAGTTCTTGGGACAGATGACGGACGAATTGGCGAAGTACGGACCCGTTGCCTACATAGTCGAGTTTGTGTCTGGTGGCCCTAAGAATTATGCCTATGTCATACGTGTCGGTCCCAACGAATACAAGACTGTCTGCAAGGTCCGAGGAATCACGATGAACTACAGGAACAGGGACATTGTATGTTTCGCTTCTCTCAAGGAGATGATCCTCAACGATGCACCCGCGTCTGTAGTTCAAATTCCCAAGAAGATTGCGAGACCAAAAGCGGGTCTGGTCGTTACACGTCCTGAGTCCAAGACGTACAGGGTAGTGTATAATAAACGTCGACGAGTCGGCGAATTCGATACACTCCCTTTCGGGACAAAGCGACCCAGGATGTAATCCTCCCATGAACGTTTTCACTGCATGTTAGCATGCGACTTTTCTTCGATTGTTTTTTACAAATACACTAGTGACAAAATATTTATAAATATGTCTTACAAGTATTTTCATATATAATTTTCATTCTGCATGCTATATTCCCCAATACAGTAACAAGGGAATGATTTTTGACTACCCTCCTTAAACATTTATAGACGAGGGAGCTGCGTCTGGCACATGGCAGTGCCACTGATGAGATCTGATGCCGATCGAAACGCTAGCTGATTCATTCTTTATAGTTGAAAAAAGTGGAGGACGATGTACACCCACCTCCTCGTGGTGTCCTCTGGGTAACGCTAAGAGGTGTACATAATTTTTGCTTCTAAACTTATATAAAAATAACATACTGAGACATAGCCAAGTTTCACCAAGCCCATCCAACAACTTTTAGTTTTTAGTGTCTCGGACAACCGAAAAATTATTTTAAATCACGTCATCCAAGACGTAATGAATTTCAATGTTCAAATGACAGTATATTTAAGTATTGTATTTTGAGTTCACCTGCACTTAGTGCCCTATAGAGTTACGAAATCCCGTGCGAGGCGTTCCGTGCAGAACGCTTTGCACAGACGAAGTACCTAAAAGTTGTATATTTTCGGTACTTCGTTTAAATGTGGAACCGAAAATATACAACTTTTAGGTACTTCGTCTGTGCAAAGCGTTCTGCACGGAACGCCTCGCACGGGATTTCGTAACTCTATAGGGCACTAAGTGCAGGTGAACTCAAAATACAATACTTAAATATACTGTCATTTGAACATTGAAATTCATTACGTCTTGGATGACGTGATTTAAAATAATTTTTCGGTTGTCCGAGACACTAAAAACTAAAAGTTGTTGGATGGGCTTGGTGAAACTTGGCTATGTCTCAGTATGTTATTTTTATATAAGTTTAGAAGCAAAAATTATGTACACCTCTTAGCGTTACCCAGAGGACACCACGAGGAGGTGGGTGTACATCGTCCTCCACTTTTTTCAACTATAAAGAATGAATCAGCTAGCGTTTCGATCGGCATCAGATCTCATCAGTGGCACTGCCATGTGCCAGACGCAGCTCCCTCGTCTATAAATGTTTAAGGAGGGTAGTCAAAAATCATTCCCTTGTTACTGTATTGGGGAATATAGCATGCAGAATGAAAATTATACATGAAAATACTTGTAAGACATATTTATAAATATTTTGTCACTAGTGTATTTGTAAAAAACAATCGAAGAAAAGTCGCATGCTAACATGCAGTGAAAACGTTCATGGGAGGATTACATCCTGGGTCGCTTTGTCCCGAAAGGGAGTGTATCGAATTCGCCGACTCGTCGACGTTTATTATACACTACCCTGTACGTCTTGGACTCAGGACGTGTAACGACCAGACCCGCTTTTGGTCTCGCAATCTTCTTGGGAATTTGAACTACAGACGCGGGTGCATCGTTGAGGATCATCTCCTTGAGAGAAGCGAAACATACAATGTCCCTGTTCCTGTAGTTCATCGTGATTCCTCGGACCTTGCAGACAGTCTTGTATTCGTTGGGACCGACACGTATGACATAGGCATAATTCTTAGGGCCACCAGACACAAACTCGACTATGTAGGCATCGGGTCCGTACTTCGCCAATTCGTCCGTCATCTGTCCCAAGAACTCGCCGGCCTCTATTACCTCATCATTGGGGGTCTGGGTGAATATGATCGAGTCGGTGTCAAAATACAAGACACGCTTACCCAGACGCTCGAGGTATGAGTATAGTTTCAGACGAGCCTGCGCAGTCACAAAAGCTGCAATCACCACATTTGTATATGGGTGTGGTACGAGGGATTCCTTCAGGGAGTGCCAGTTGACAAACATTAGTTCGTCACTAATCGGCAAGAGTTCATCAACCTCGATGCCTGGATCTGTGAGGAGGTCTAGAAGTTGACCACGGGTTTTAACTACGGAGGTGTGGGGTAAGTCGTCTCGTTGACCCCATTTACCCCAGAAAGAGTTGAGGCAGGTCTTGCCTATGGCACGTTTGCCAGGGTTGAAGGAAACCTTCTCGGGGTCAATCTTGATCCGTTCCTTCAGGTAGTAATCACGGACGAACTGGGTTTTAAGTTCCTCTGTAGTACACCAGTCTGGCCACCCACTAGCTTCTACTTTTAGTTTTAAAAACTGGTTAATGTAGGAGGCAAAAAGTCCCCCTGTTTCGGTGTCGGGATTGTACGTAGTGGTTTCGTACTCCCAAATCTCATGAACTTTGACTATGCGATAGCCGAGTTCAAGAGCTTTTCGGACTTCGCATGTCACCCACGTCCCCGAGAGTATTCTTTGTTGAGGCGTGTGCTCGCAGTCTCCTTGGTGCATGGTTTCTGCACAAGTGCGGCAAAGCGCAAAAAAGTTTGCCGTTGAATCTTGCAGGAAGCACAGGGTGGTACAAGTTGTCAGGTGGGAGGATGTCGAGACGAGCCAGTCCCTCGATGTTTCCAATGTCTTGGGGACAGTCCGCTCCCGCGTGAATCTTTGGATGTTTCACGGGGAATGTGCCGTACTTGCAGACATATGGGTAAAGGCTGCAAACATCAAGGTGCAGAATCTTCTCATTTTCCTTTACCCTATGGTACAGTTTGGTGGCGTTGGTCCTACCACCAAAGAAAGCGTCACGAGGATCGAGGGGAGGAGCGGTGATGTAATTCCGCGAGTCTATAAATTGTTGAATTGCGAGGTTGCTTGCCATTTGTGTTGCAAATTGGCAACCCCACATTTCTATAACGGTATAGCCGTTGTGTCGCAGTAACTCGGTTTTGTCGAGTGTCTTCTCATACCGCGAAGCCATAGTGTCACCGGCAGTTCCATTCTTGATGGGGGTGTCACGATTTTTAAAACAGAGAGGACACCCGTGATACCAACAACCGTGGTACTCCCAAACAGTCTTGACATCGTCGTCTTCACTGTAACCATCGACTTTTCGGCCACAAATCTTCTTCTCACGTCCATTCCCTGCATGCTGGATATCTATTCCTCGTGAATGAGCCTCCCACATGAGCCAGCAGAGAGCCTCGCGAGACTGGCGATCGGCAAGTCGATAGCCGCCTGCAGGTATAACTGAAATTGTTTCACGAGGAAGATGGTTTGTCCTGTATGCAGTCATACACGCACCTGCTATCGTAACGGCCTGTCTAAACGGATCTACACCGTTTTCAGTGAGGAAACCTTCCCTGAACTTTAAACAGGCTAGGCGTAGGATGCGAACGTCTTCAGAACAGTACTTCAACAACTCTGATTTAAAATTAAATACATGGTTGGGATCCTGCGCCAAAGGCGAGTACCACTCGAGAAATTTTTCACGGTCAGCTACTGTCATATCGTTGCAACCATACATTTCTGGTTGTGGAATAGGACCGATGTAGTCAGCGTTTTCAATTTTGTTGAAGTAATGTGGAAAATATCCTTTTACTGCATTTTCCAACTTGAATGTCTTGGGCAACTTCGCCAGTCCTTCAAGAAGAAAATTTAAGGAATCGATGAAGTGAAGATGCGAATACTTAAGTGACTGAATTTTCGACCCTGTCATTATCAACTCGGGAGCCCATCCGAGTTCCTCAATCATGTGACGTAGAACAAACTGGCCATCATAAGCCTTAAAGTTGTGTGCAATGACAATCACATCTTTGTACTGTGGTCTAGGCTCGGCCAAATAGGCGACAAAATCCTTAACTGTATTGACTCCCTCGAAGACACGTCGTCGTTGGCCACAGAATTCACAGAAGTGGTCTGAATCAGGGATATTCACACATGTAGGGCAAGCTTGTTCTGCAATACATAGATTTGGTATATGTTCAAACACTTCAGGATTGCCTGGGACAGGGGTCTCTTGAGTACACTCAAAATCAAAGAATACAAAAAGAAATGGTTTTGTCGGTCTGAAAGGTTTTGCAGGTTGCACAAAACACATATGGTTCGGGGGAACATATTTGTCACATATAGTACAAAGTGATTCTCCACAAACATGATCACGCTTCTTTCGTGCAAAACTATAAGTGTGGAGGCACTTGTCACATTTTTTCAGAGTCTGGCATGTTGATTGGCTTCCAAAAGAAGGTTGGAAATGCCGTTGGAAGCAGGCCTGACCATAGAAACTGCGTTTACACACATCACATTTCACCCGTGCGGCGTCCTCACATAAACCAGGCTGGATGCATGCAGGACATTTGCTGGGACACCGATGACGACTAACAGTATTGGAATCTGCATACTTGCACGGTCGACAGTAGGTTGATGCGGTGAAGGCTCCAGTCAATGAGGTAATCACATTATAGTGGTTTTCGCCAAAAATCAAGTCTATATGTTTTCGTGGATGATCGGGTGTGCCAACAGGTCCTTCAAACATGGTTTCTCTTCCTCTTCGGTCAGTAAACACCGTGATACAATAGCCAGACAAATATTGTTGAAAGAGCCGTAACTCCTCAACTCCACCTCCATGGGTGGTCAAATCAACATTGGCTTCCCTACATAACCGTTGAGCAGCCTCGATCTGTAATCCTCTCTGTGAATGGATACCGGATTTCCTCATTTTCGTGTACTCTGCAGCAGCTGCGGGGGACTCATCCTTTTTCAAAAATGTGATGGCCAGTACAAGACATCGAGCAAGGCAGAGGTTGTCGTTATTGTTTACTGTGAGAATCCCTTGTTTTTTTCTACAGAAAGTATGGAAGTCTGATGTGTAGTCGATGCGACGGTGTCGCATTCCACCCATAGGCATTCGAACGTGGAGAAAGACAACTCTAAGAGGGCCGGAAATGAGGAATTTTTCATTACTCTGAATGCACCGTTCCAATACTTGGAGCAAAACTTCGATGGTGAATTGATCCATTCGTCGTAGGCTGATGCCGATAGGCCGCTGACCAACTCGGGCAGCACTATGAAAAGTGAAGCCCACACGGTCTCCTGGGGCGACGTCATCATTTATCAGATGTTGAAGCAAGGATTCGAAGGTTTCACGAAGCCAGGTATGTGGGTTCACAGGATGTTCAGGAGGGTCAATTAGGGCGGTGACTTCACGTGCCATCAGTTCGAAATTACGATACTGACGTTCACGCTCATCGATAATACGGAAGGCAGAAGGAGAGACAGGAGAAGGTTGAATGACTTCCCCGACAACATCATAGTCGGGTACAGGGACAGGAGTAGGCCTGCCCAACTGAGGCATGGCACAGGAATAGGATGGGCCGGGCATAGGTCGAGGGGTAGAAGGGAAAGGAACAATATCCATTCGGAGCGGTGGTCGATAGACTTCGCCCTCGGGTGAAGAAACTCCGTCCACAAGAGCTGCCACCTCTTGGGAGGAGAGGTTTAGCCCTGAGAAGGGCTGTTTGTCCCCAACGCCAAAAGGCGGAGGGGAAGGTGGGGGAGGTGTTGCAGACATGTCTGAACAGTAGCGGTCGATGTGAACAGTAAGAGGGACGGAACACAAATGAGGGCCGGCCGGGTAGCTCCTCCCCTTTTATCAAAACTATCGGGTCGAATCAAACACAACCGAATGAAAACAACCGAATGAATTTCGATACGATCGATATGTCGAATCGGATTCCCCCATAGTAATTTAAAGGGGCTTTCGATATGAACAACCGAATAAAAACAATCGAATGAAAACTATCGAATCGGATTACAACATAGTAATGGATAGTATTTACAATATCAACAACCGAATGAAAACAATCGAATGAAAACAACCGAATGAATTTCGATATATCGAATTAGATTCCCCAATAGTAATGTATAGTATTTTCAATATGAACAACCGAATGAAAACAACCGAATCGATACAATCGATATTTCGAATCGTATTCCCCTTAAAGTAATTTTAAGTATTCCTCGATATGAACAACCGAATGAATTTGGATATGATCGATATATCGAATCGTATTGCCCTATAGTATTTTTTCTATTGTGCAACCAAATAACTTTCGAAACTATGAAAAACAAATCGATACTGACTTAGAAATCAAATAGCCTATATTTATTATATACTGGAAATTTCACAGTTTTGCATTGAATCAATTAAAGTATTCCATAATATTTTTCTATACAAACAACCAAATGAATAAACCGAATAGCATTAACATCCTTTTTTTTATTGAATTGCTAAAACGTTTTATTCTATTTTCGATATAAACAATAGAATGCAACCCCGATTAAGAAACCAGATGAATCAATAGGGCCTATATAATCTAGACTTAAAAACTAGAAAAATATTATTAACAAAAAACCACCCTAGCAATGGAAAAGTACCACTATGGTAAAGGGGTGAGGGGAGGGGTGGGGAGGGGAGAGATGTAGAGTCCCACTCGTTGGGTTGGCGGGGGAGGGGGTGGGGAATCCCGGGATCAAAGGTCAAAATTCCGCCTCGGGGGCCGTCCATAGTAGTGCCATGGTAAGACCTAAGCCCGGGACCATGTTACTTTTTCATTTTGAGGTCCCCAGAAGCCAAAAACACCGTTCGTTCATTTTCATATATATGAATATGTATATATAGGTATGTATATAGATATATAGATATATACATATATGTGTCCGTGGTCCTGATAACTTTTGAAGGGAACCTCCGATTTTGATGAAATTTTGTATGAAAGTGTAAGACCAGGTCTATTTTCATGAGTTCGCGAACCAGCATTGTCGGGTTATGGGAACGGGGTTTTATGGGGTTTCAAAGGGGTCAAAAATGGGTTTTTGGCACTTTTGGACCTTAATTTTTAAAATTCATAAATTTTAACTGAAACCATTTAAAAGAGCTTAAAAAAACCAACAATTTGGTATTTTGAATTTTTATCTTAGCATAACTGGTTACGGGGAAAATCCAAAAATGTGTTTTCCATGTTATTCTTATGGGAAATCATAAAATCCCATATCTTGCTTATTTATTGACATAACTTAATCAAATTTGGTATGTACATTATCTAGATAAGGTTTAACTTATACTTGCTTACAAAACCCATATGGTGGCAAACCTACATACTCACCCCCATGGGGTTTATGGGGAAAATAAAAATTGCCAGAGCTTAATACAATTTTGTGTTTACATTTACTAATTATTGATTAACTAAGACTAACAACACCCAATGGTGGCAAACCTAGATACTCGATCTTATGGTGTTTTTATGGGGAAAGTAAATAATATGAAATTCCATTGGAAATTCGCTGAGTACGCTGGTCTGCTGCGACGGGGGTATTTTTTATTTTCCAGAATTTTTATTTTGGAACACTAACTATGTTATAGCCTTATGTAGGAAAACGAATATTATATTATAATTATAAAGAGATATTTAATATCTATATATTTTAATATCTTTAATATAATATTAAAGAGAGATATTTAATATCTTTATAATATAATCTATATTAATAAAATTAGAGTTTTGTCTGTACGTTGCTTAGAATTTTGAAATTTTTTGTTATTTTTACTTTTTATGCATCGCAGAATCCAAAATCGGTGTCATCTAAATTTCTTTCCCTCTGTCTGTCTGTCTCTCTCTCTGTCATTCTGTCTGTAACGCTCATGGGTCCTATTTTGTCCTCTTTTCACTGGATAACGACTTTACCTAAGGGTCTAAATTTTTTTCATGTCATAGACTAGAGTGGTGTGAAGGTTCATTACAACTTTAATTGACTTAGCGACCTTAGGGCTTTGCCCCATAGTATGTCAAAGTAGCCAAGTTGTGCTAAAATACCAATCTTTAATCTCTTTTCACACGACAAGGGCTTTAGTAAATGATATGAAAAATTTTATTATTGTTAAATATTGCAATTAGAACGATTTTAGCTGCTCTAAAGCATCGTTCGTCAAAAAGGCTCTGCCTTATAGTAAAAGAAATATTCAATGTTAATCTTATGGGAATATTTAATTCTACCTTTTTATCTATGCTCTTTAATCAGCTGGATTAGACAGTTTGTCATTTTCACCACAGATGGCAACACTTAAAATTTTAAGTACAGACTCTTTCATATCTAACCCTTTAACTTTTCACTGGCCTAAACACAGTGAATAAAGTCAACTAATTCTTGGTTCTAAATATGAATATTAAAATATTTTATGAAAATTATTACAAAACGAGTTTTGACTATTAAATCTTAAAATGTTTCTTATTATCATTACAAACAAATTTTAGTTCCCAATTTAGCTTTCATTGCACGTTCTGACAAAAAGCGGTGTATTTCATCAATGAGGTTTATAAATTGCTCAATCTTTCAAGTAGTTCGGGTATAGACGGGGCAGTATTAATGTGTAAGAACTTAATGAGTAGGGTTCTTATGAAGAAGTGAGAAAGTCGCTAAAAAAACACTCATAGAGTGTAATTTTCATACTGTAATTTTCATTCAAGGATCATGCTGATTGGTCGAATAGAATCAGATGGTTTAAGAACATATTTGCAGAAGTTTGTTATTGTTTTTTATTTTGTGTAAACAAACAAATATACTTATTTTGACATTTAGAAGGTAAAAAGAGCCTTCCCGTGGCAATAAGGAAAAGTAATCCCACCATCAATGCTTAATTTTTCTCCGTTTTTCGACATAACTTTTTAACATGGGATGTCACTATTTATTCGGTTTTGTATACATTGGCAACACATGAGGTTTTAGGTAAAAAGGTAAAGTCTAAAGACAAAAAAAATTGCATTAAGTAAACTTAATATCTACAATGCGGTGCGGTGCCTATACGTTACTGACAGATGTTGCTTTGTTTTACTTGGTTTGGGAATTAAAATTTTAACTAATTTTGAATTTAGATTTAATATTGTACATGTCTGTACATATCTTACATGGGTAGAACAAGATGCAGGGATGGAGTCCCATATCAAAAGGAAATGCAATTAATTACATTTTAATTGCATTTTTCATTACACAAATACGCTTAAAATGCCTTTCGTGAATTGCATTTGGCTAAATGAAATTAAAATGCAATTAAATGCAATTAAAATATATTGTTAATGCATTTTTGGAGCATTTTAAATTCAATTATTAAGCATTTTCCTAAATGTTTTAAAATCGTATTTAAAATACATTTTGCTAAATGCATTTATTGAAATGCAATTTAATTGTGATTGAAATGCAAAAATAACACATATTAAATGCATTTTAAAAATATTTTAAAATGCAATTATTTAGCATTTTCTAAAATGTATTAAAATTACATTTTAATTTTATTTTGCGAAATGCATTTGTCTAAATGAAATTTAAATGTGATTAAAATGCAATAAAAATACATTTTTAACGCATTTTTAGAGCATTTTAAATGCAATTATTTAGCATTTTCTAAAATGTATTAGAATTACATTTTTAATGCATTTTGCGAAATGTATTTCACTAAATGCAATTTAAATGTGATTTAAATGCAAATAGAATACATTTTTAATGCAATTTTAGAGCATTTTAAATGCCTTCTTAGAGTATTTTAAATGTATTTAATTAGCATTTTCAAAATGTATTAAAATTTCAATTAGAATGCATTTTGCGAAACGCATTTATACTTACAGACTCATTCTTATGTAAACGCTAACTTATTAAAAAAGCAAAAAAAAGCAAATTCAGTGTGCAGATTCCTTGGCTAAAAACAGGAACATTAAATATATTTATGCTTATCGCCACACAAAGATTTGTTGTCCTTAACTCTTCAAATATTTGTGAATTACCCTTGAAAACTAAATTTAGTTCTCAGTTTATTTTAAATTATAAGCTGAGATAAAAGTAACAACTTCGTATAGTATAAATTTAATAAATTACAAACTTAATGAGGGGTTACCTTCCTTCAGAAGGGTTGGGGTTGTCCCCTCATGGGTATTGCCACTCCTCAGTATCAGTGAGCAACTGCGGCAATACTTCAAGTGGTACCGTTGTTCATTGAGACTGCTAGGAAATGTAAATCTATGTCCATGGATTTCGCCCATGGATATTACTGTGGCTGCCACCACTAACTGGCAATACTTTAATATTTTAATGTTGAAGAGTCATTTAAATGCTATTAAAATGTGATCTGAATCTATATAAAATATAATTAAAATGTCATTAAATTGCATTTGAAATGAAATTAAAATGCATCAAAATTGTGATAAAAATGCAATTCTAATCCATTTTAAATGCATTTAAAATGCTGTAAAGATGCATCTAAAATGTGATTAAAATGCATTTAAAATGTAATTAAAATATATTTTAAAATGCGATTAAAATGTATTAAAATTGCATTTAATTGGGCCAAAATTTGTATATTTCAAATGCAATTAATTGCATTTTAAAATATCATTAAAATATGATTAATTGCATTACGAAATGCAATTTAAATGTAATTAATTGCATTTTTAAAAATGCAATTAATTGCATATTTTTTGATATGGGGTACATTGGATTTGGCATATAGCTATCGTCACACCAAATCAAGAATTCAATATTAGATTTCATTAGAATCTAATAATATTTTTTACAAGTCTGAGTTTTCTTAAATCGTCTATGAGTTTATACTCATAGAACTATAAAGTAAATCACCATACGAATATAAATGTTTAATTAAACTGCAACAAAATCATTAATATAAATAACTTCTAGACTAAATGAGAAATGGATCTAACAAGATTTTGACAAATGTACCTGGTAGCTATTAAGCATAAAAATTGATATCTAGATACGTTAGAATGAACCAACTGAAGGTTATATATTGAATTTGTGAAATCACTAATATCATTCGTTTAATAAACTGTACACACACCCCGTGCGAAGAACGGGTACACAGCTAGTTTATATTATATTATAAAGAGATATTTAATATCTCTTCACGATAATTTAATTATATACATTTCTTTTAACTGACTTGATAAATTGACGTAAAAAAGTAAAAAATCAAAACAACACCATATTGATATTTGTTACTGTTGTGTATGATTTTATCTCATAAAAATGCATAAATTGTTTACCATTCTTTGCTACAACTAAATCATATCAGATAAATACAAATAAATCGTACCAGATTTTTTCACATGAAAACATAACGCTAATTATTTTATTGTAATAATACTGTGTTTCAATAAACAAATCTTCATGAAAATGGTTTACGTTGTTTGTGGTTTATTTGCTATTGAACATTACCTCTCACCTGTAGATATTCTTGTAAAATAGGAAAATATCACTGTTTCATGTGAAAAAAATCTGGTACGATTTATTTTAATTTAAAGTTGTAGCAAAGAATGATAAACAATTTATGCATTTTTATGAGATAAAATCATACACAACAGTAACAAATATCAATATGGTGTTGTTTTGATTTTTTACTTTTTTTACGTCAATTTATCAAGTCAGTTAAAAGAAATGTATATAATTAAATTATCCTGAAGAGATATTATTATATTCGTTTTACTACATAAGGCTATAACATAGTTAGTGTTCCAAAATAAAAATTCTGGAAAATAAAAAATACCCCCGTCGCAGCAGACCAGCGTACTCAGCGAATTTCCAATGGAATTTCATATTATTTACTTTCCCCATAAAAACACCATAAGATCGAGTATCTAGGTTTGCCACCATTGGGTGTTGTTAGTCTTCCCATATCAAAAGGAAATGCAATTAATTACATTTTAATTGCATTTTTCATTACACAAATACGCTTAAAATGCCTTTCGTGAATTGCATTTGGCTAAATGAAATTAAAATGCAATTAAATGCAATTAAAATATATTGTTAATGCATTTTTGGAGCATTTTAAATTCAATTATTAAGCATTTTCCTAAATGTTTTAAAATCGTATTTAAAATACATTTTGCTAAATGCATTTATTGAAATGCAATTTAATTGTGATTGAAATGCAAAAATAACACATATTAAATGCATTTTAAAAATATTTTAAAATGCAATTATTTAGCATTTTCTAAAATGTATTAAAATTACATTTTAATTTTATTTTGCGAAATGCATTTGTCTAAATGAAATTTAAATGTGATTAAAATGCAATAAAAATACATTTTTAACGCATTTTTAGAGCATTTTAAATGCAATTATTTAGCATTTTCTAAAATGTATTAGAATTACATTTTTAATGCATTTTGCGAAATGTATTTCACTAAATGCAATTTAAATGTGATTTAAATGCAAATAGAATACATTTTTAATGCAATTTTAGAGCATTTTAAATGCCTTCTTAGAGTATTTTAAATGTATTTAATTAGCATTTTCAAAATGTATTAAAATTTCAATTAGAATGCATTTTGCGAAACGCATTTATACTTACAGACTCATTCTTATGTAAACGCTAACTTATTAAAAAAGCAAAAAAAAGCAAATTCAGTGTGCAGATTCCTTGGCTAAAAACAGGAACATTAAATATATTTATGCTTATCGCCACACAAAGATTTGTTGTCCTTAACTCTTCAAATATTTGTGAATTACCCTTGAAAACTAAATTTAGTTCTCAGTTTATTTTAAATTATAAGCTGAGATAAAAGTAACAACTTCGTATAGTATAAATTTAATAAATTACAAACTTAATGAGGGGTTACCTTCCTTCAGAAGGGTTGGGGTTGTCCCCTCATGGGTATTGCCACTCCTCAGTATCAGTGAGCAACTGCGGCAATACTTCAAGTGGTACCGTTGTTCATTGAGACTGCTAGGAAATGTAAATCTATGTCCATGGATTTCGCCCATGGATATTACTGTGGCTGCCACCACTAACTGGCAATACTTTAATATTTTAATGTTGAAGAGTCATTTAAATGCTATTAAAATGTGATCTGAATCTATATAAAATATAATTAAAATGTCATTAAATTGCATTTGAAATGAAATTAAAATGCATCAAAATTGTGATAAAAATGCAATTCTAATCCATTTTAAATGCATTTAAAATGCTGTAAAGATGCATCTAAAATGTGATTAAAATGCATTTAAAATGTAATTAAAATATATTTTAAAATGCGATTAAAATGTATTAAAATTGCATTTAATTGGGCCAAAATTTGTATATTTCAAATGCAATTAATTGCATTTTAAAATATCATTAAAATATGATTAATTGCATTACGAAATGCAATTTAAATGTAATTAATTGCATTTTTAAAAATGCAATTAATTGCATATTTTTTGATATGGGTTAGTTAATCAATAATTGGTAAATGTAAACACAAAATTGTATTAAGCTCTGGCAATTTTTATTTTCCCCATAAACCCCATGGGGGTGAGTATGTAGGTTTGCCACCATATGGGTTTTGTAAGCAAGTATAAGTTAAACCTTATCTAGATAATGTACATACCAAATTTGATTAAGTTATGTCAATAAATAAGCAAGATATGGGATTTTATGATTTCCCATAAGAATAACGGAAAACACATTTTTGGATTTTCCCCGTAACCAGTTATGCTAAGATAAAAATTCAAAATACCAAATTGTTTGTTTTTTTAAGCTCTTTTAAATGGTTTCAGTTAAAATTTATGAATTTTAAAAATCAAGGTCCAAAAGTGCTAAAAACCCATTTTTGACCCCTTTGAAACCCCATAAAACCCCGTTCCCATAACCCGACAATGCTGGTTCGCGAACTCATGAAAATAGACCTGGTCTTACACCTCCATACCAAATTTCATCAAAATCGGAGGATCCCTTCAAAAGTTATCAGGACCACGGACACATATATGTATATATCTATATATCTATATATATACATATTCATATATATGAAAATGAACGAACGGTGTTTTTGGCTTCTGGGGACCTCAAAATGGAAAAGTAACATGGTCCCGGGCTTAGGTCTTACCATGGCTACTACCGTATTAGCGTATTCCCTATATAGAATTCCCTAAAAAGAAATATTTATACATTTTTAAAAGTGAATATCTCCGTAACCATAAGTCCTAGATAGACAAATTAAATATATAAAATATAGCAAATTTAATTGTCTACAACATTTACATTAGTGTGTCCTATATAAAATTCAACCCTAACGATGATATAACCAAAAATCTGAAAAAAGTACGGATTTTTTCGTATTTTTTCAATATGGCGGCGGGCGCGGAGGGGGGAAAATTGTGCATTTTGCATTTTGAACATCTACTAACCATCCTAGACAACATATAAAAAATTTAGAACTACCGGACCGTTTGTAAGCAAACACCCCTTTTTTGTCTCTATTTACTGGACTATAACATTTGCTCAAGATCATTTTTTAGGATTTGATCTGTTATTGTCACACTTTAACGCTTGATACTTTAAAAAACTGTAAACTAATTATTGGACTATTTTACGAAATTTTAAGACACCCCAACTACGATTTTTCTTGCGAATAGAAGGGGTCTTTAGGGATTGGTGTCTGCCACATTTGAAATGTTTTATTTTGTTTTAAATGAAATGTATTGATTGTTTTCGTGTTTTAATTACTTAATTATCTTTATTATTGTTTCCCTACTCTGAGCTTTAACTTTCAACCAGATGGTAAGCATTATTTGGAAGAAACTGTGTATTTTAAGAACATATTTTAAATCTAACCAAAGTTTTAAGTATAAATAGTTTTATTATATCTCTAGCCACTTAGCCCCCGTCGAGCTTTTTATAACTTTTGATAGCATTCGATCAGTTGACAAACAACTACACTATTGATGTAAAACAGGAGTGAGCCCGGGCTCAACGCAACAATGGTAAGCGGCTTATGTACCCGGCGCGGCGGCGCACCCAGGTGTCGACTCAACCCACCCGGCGCTGTTGTGATTGTAAATGTTTAATGTTGACACGCCGGTTTAGCATGCGAACTGATAATCCAGTTACCTATAGGATCACATCAAAGGTACGACGGCTCAAATGATATCCAACAAAATAATGTGTGATGTTTTGATTTGCATCAAAGTTTTTTAAGAGCAAAACACCTGAGAGTAAATTATAGCCTAAACCCCTAAACATGTCACCACAAAATTTTCCGTTAATAGATGTATAAAATTACGGATAGAACAAAGTATAATAGAGAAGGAGAGATAGCGACAGTACTTAAGAGCGTTTTATTTTTAATAAAGGGAACATAACAATGTTACTGAACAAACATATTGAATATACATATGATTGAATAAAATATTCAGCTATTCAAATACATTTACCGAGAGTTTGAACAGGAGTGAATTGAAACGAAGGTTTAATCAGAGTACTCGTAAGTGTAGGATTTAGCTTATAACACAACTAAAGTAAATCAATTCTCATAATCATTCGAATATATAAAGCAAAAAAGGACCACTGTAAAACAAATTTATCAGAAGCTATATTTATTAATTCTGCAGGTATACAACATTACCTACCTCAAGTACCTAACAACTATACCATAAAACTATATCCAAAACTAAGTTACGTATTATATTATTGAGATTAGTTAAGTTGTTTTAAAAGCTTATTCTTTGGTTGGACGACAAATAATTGAGGATGGCTGTTATAAAGTTATTTATTCTAATAATGTAATAGCAGTACGAGTACATTGGTTACGAAAAATTATTAAAGTATGTATAACAGGTCCAAATTATGGCTGAAAAATTTATAATGGTGTAACAACATCTGTCTGAGTGAGTATTCCCGATATATAAATTATCTAACTAATTTTTATGCAAAGTCACGTTATATGAAAAAATAATAGTATACAGACCAGGACTTAATATTTGAAACTGTTTAGAATAATTTAGGGATATTGTAACAAATTTGGTAAATTTGGTTAACCAATCAATAAGTATGGATTCAGAACACAAAATTTAAGATCACATTGATAGATAGGACATTGAGAAAAGATGCTATCTCGACCCTAACGAACTAAGTAAAGCCCATCTCGAAAAAATAAATAAATATGGGTTTGCTATCTCGAACCCATAAAAACGATTATGTGGATTTTTAATCGTGTATCCATATTTTATGAGCGTTAGTCGTGATGAATCCAATCTTGGAAAGACATATTGAAGAAATAACTTACACTTACTTATTAATGGGAGAATAAACTCATTTGAATAGATTATCTTATTAAATAAGGTTAAAGTATTGAAAATTATAGCAGGATAAAGTAGTAAAATGTTTTAAGAATATTCATAGATTATCGTAAATAATATTGAAAAAAAAACACTTCTTGTTGCATTATTTAATAAAGTTATTGTAAATTGAGAGAGTTTTTTATTAACATAACTTTTTAGTTGTATTGCTATCCGTTTAAATTAAACCTAAAGAATTTTATAATTGGTATAACGAGAACGTAGGCGTGGATCCCAGCTTATGGAACAAAAGCAGCATACTGTAGTGCAGTGGCGTTCAATAGGGCGTATATTAGCTGCTTGCAGCTTGGGTTAGTTTATGGCGGTGTTAACATATATTGCTTTATAAGACACGTTAAACCCCGACCCATCATGGGCGGTAAATTGCAAACCA
Source organism: Neoaliturus tenellus (assembly GCA_030545055.2). Lineage (NCBI taxonomy): Eukaryota > Metazoa > Arthropoda > Insecta > Hemiptera > Cicadellidae > Neoaliturus > Neoaliturus tenellus. The sequence goes on from CM061534.1 coordinate 124,103,551, forward strand.
ATATACTTGTAAAGTTAAACCCAGCTTAGAACTTCCATACGTGTTCACATATTGAATACAAATACGCTCCACAATCCACAAACTATCTTGGTTATACCTTTAGATGAAAATCTCATCTTACAATAAAACTTATTATAATTATGTCATCATTTTTATTACTTTTTATTTTCTTATTATTCGTATTTTAGAAACTTTGATTTTATTTTTATTTCACGGCTAAGCCATAAGTTGATTTTAAGCCATACTTTTGCTATGAAAAACAATTTACAGGCTTTAAAATTTTTTGAAAGGGCGGCACTTAAATACGTTATTTTATAAAAAAAAAAACATTGAAACTGGTTGTTTTTTTATATTTTTTTTTAAATTAAAAGTTACATTTATTTGGATAGGCTAGTTATGGTCTCATAAGGCTAATTACGGTAAAATAATTCACATGAACACCCAACCTAAAGACGGATAACTTATTTAATATCTCCTGATAGTTTAATAAACTGGAGATAAATTTCGTTTGATGAGGATCCAAACCATTCATGAACTGTTACTGGAGCAATCTAAACTTTGTTACATTGTTGGGATATTGAAATACCAACTCCCTGGAGCTTAACTAAAATTGGTTTGAAAACGTATTGAACTAAATCTGATATATTGCTGCTTATTTTTTATCAATAAACAACACGTATTTATTAATAAATGTTCTACAAATTGCTATTTGGTTGCAATTGAAAAGTAAGTTCACAAAATGGTGGATTTTTGTGTTGTCACTGTCTGAAGGGATGTATGTTCCACGATCTCGAAATCTAGAGGGTAGATTTTGCTTAAACTTTGCATTTAAGATTGTTTTGGCCGAAACGTAAGTTTAGAAACAGTCTCAATCCCAGGAAAAATCGAATTTAATCTAATTTGAATTTGATAAAATTGTTCATTTACTCTTAACAATAACATGAAAAATTATATTATTTTAGTATTATCAACGATAAAATAATTTAATGTAATTTTGAAAAAAGATGAATTATTTTTCATTCAACAACATCATAGAAAAAATTTAATAAAAATTCTTTCAACTCTCCTAAAATTAATGCCAAACAAATAAGGAACTTCAAATTGAGTTATAAAGGTTGGGCAGCCACCAATTTCCTCTCAAGAATATTTTATTATTTTCTTAAAACTTTCGGTAAAATCATGTGATGCTATTTGTTCATAAGCCAATTATGAAGATTCTCATAACATATTATTGAAATACATAATAAAAGTTTTACAGAGGAAAATAAATATATTTTAAAGCTTTGATAAAAAAAATCACTTTACTGTGTTAAGAAGAACTTAAACATCTCAATAATTTATACCCCTCTAACTAACTGTAAAAATATTTTATTTCAATATCAATTTGAGCTTCATCATAATAACCTACTGTACAATGTACCATCAAAAGTAACCAAGGGGTGATTATTATTACAAGGAAATCATTTATGTTTAGGTCAAAAGTACATGATAAATTATAGTTGTTGTTGTTGTTGTTGCTGCTGCTGCTGCTGCTGCTGTTGCTACTTATATTAAGTATTTACCACTGACTTATCGTGGTTGTTTACCTCAGAGAATCTCATAAATAAGTGTTACCCATACATAATTAACATCATAAGTAAAAACCACGTTTATAATATGTTTAATGTTACACACCATGCACTACTTAACTGGTTAATCTCTGTGAATGGATCATTATCCTATTCTTTAATATGAACAGAGTCTGAAGAAATGGATGTTCCACGATCTCGAAATCTAGCCGGTAAATTTTGCCTAAACTTTGCATTTAAGAGTGTTTTGGCCGAAAAGTAAGTTTAGAAACAGTCTCAATCCCAGGAAAAATCGAATTTGGTCTAAAGTTAAGTTTAAAAATCTTATTTTTTAACATTGATCTTATGGGTTAAAAAATAAGATTAATCAATAATTAAAAAATTGATCTTTTGGTGACGAAATAACAACGAAAAAAAAACAGAAATAAACGAACAATAATGTAAAGCAGTCTTTTTGAAACAGCTGTTAACTATGAAGATGTATAGTTGGTTGTTAGTGAAAATTTAATAGCTTTATTACCATCACACTATAACAAAAGTGAATTAAAACAAGGCTCGGTTAACCTGGTACCATTCCTTCATTTCGGCCTAAGAGTAAAAATCTACATCAAAATAATTTCTGACCTATTTCTGATGAAATATTTTTCATTGTTAAATTACACATACTGTGCAGGATGGACAATTAAGCCTGGAACCCTTTCAATAACCTGACTCAATAAACTCCAAAACATCCTGTATTGTACTTAATGAAGTTAGGGTGACTCATGTTTGATCAATAAGGACTCATTTCAGGTTTCAGCAGATTATTTTATGATGATGGGAATGGATTTCAATCTGCGTAATTGCGTTTGTAGACTAACAATTACACTGGTCTTGCTGTTGGTGAGTTATGGCGCAGTTGGGATTGCATGCAACTAGACAATCAGTCGCCCTCTACTGGGACTTGCACTATTGTACTTTGCAAAATAGTTGGGAGAGAAGAGGAATTGTAAACTGTAAAAGTGTTTTCGATGATTGGTAAACATTAATTTAGAGAATTGCATATGTTACTTTGAGACTAAAATTAGGTTATATTCGCTATAGTCATAGACTGTAAACCATCAAACTTCGGCCAGTCATACCAATCACTAGACCCAACGACAAGAGAATATCAGAATAGAAAATGGCGTCCCGGCGACTATCCTATTTATTCAGACACCCTGTGTTTTGTGTTTGAGTAAACTAACGTTTTATATTTAATTTTATCTCAAGATATTTTTGCCACCGATGCAAATTTTTTATTTGAAAATAATCTCAATCTCCTGCTTTTCTATTTTTCTCCTTTTCGTTTTACATATGGCAATTTGCTTTGACGAAATTTAAGCTACTGATTTATTTTGTTATTTTTAGAGACAAAGTAATTGTTCTTGCATTTTAACACCTTAAAGACTATATTGAGTTTTACTAAGTAATTTGCTTATCAAAAGAGCGTTTTTATAACTTTGATTCACTTCAATTCATTTTAATTATTTGTTGTAAAAAATAAATTATACGTATTTCGATAATTAATTATGAATAGGAATAATTTCATAACAATGACAATCAGGCTTACAACAAATTATAAACAAACTTTTAAGTTAAATCACACCATTATTATGGCACCAGCTCGTCAATATTTCAACAATTATGTCCTGTCTCTTGAATCAGACTTCGATCATTACTCGTGTCTTTCGGGATCAATTATGTAAGCAATGCAAATCATTTTAAGTAGTCTCAAATAATTTTAATTCCCTCTTTACATTTGTTAAAAAGGTTTTGATTGCAACAAAATACAGTCCTACGGTGTTTTAAATTAGATGGTATTGCTAGATGGTAATTTCTAACAAAATAGTTTTTCAAATGTTCTACCTCTGGATATACAGTTTTTACTGTATTAAAAACAATAAAAGAGGTAAAGTATGTTAATTTTATGCAACATATCATCAGTTGACTGAGAATTGGGATGAAATAGTTTAATGAAATTTCCCAACATTGAGCATTGCAATCGCATCATGACGGTTGTAAAGCGAAACACTCTCGTAAGCCGCTTGTCTGGGATTAAGCTGTTTCAAACTTGAATTCTGCATTTGTTAATTGTATTATTAATCAATGAAAAGATACTTTATTGAATTCTTTTTTAATTTTAGATAATATTATCTATATTATTGATGCTGGATATAAACATTTACGTTTAGATCGTCAGTAATTAATCCCGAACAAATTAAGGTGTAATTTTTTCGTATGAGCCCTTATTATAAATATTTTAAATTTAATTGTATATTCGTTAGTTAAATGTAAAAATGGTGTTTACTTCATTAAATTAGTGCATTTATGATATCATCGAGTGCTTAAAAATATACCTTAATTAATTCAAGACCCCGCCTTGAAAAATAAACAAGTCGCAGACCAGATTTAGTAACCGCAAGATAAACGTCTGTGGCTTCTAAGCGGCTGGCAGCGGATGATGTTAATTTACCAACTTTATTACATCATCAACATAAAACTCCCATAAAACAGAACAATGGTGAGGAATTCATCTGAAATATTTCCTGTCTCTTGAATTAAACTCCGATCATTACTCGTGTCGTTCAGGATTAATTATTTGAGCAAGAGGAATCGTTTTACTTCACTACTTAAATTTGTAATATTATAAAATATTGTTCTTAGGCGAGTAATTTACAATCGACTTCTATTAACAAGGTAAAAATGTTTATATTTAATCTATTTATATGTTTTACGTTCGCATGAACATTTTCGTTGTGTTAACTAAGAAATCAATACATGTGGTACTGTATTACTTTTAACAGTAAGTGTTTGTGTCACCTTACACTCTTTATTTTGATATTAGCACTTACTCTTAGTTCTCATTCTATTTATATGAAAATAAATGTTATAAATAAAAAATAAACAAATGCAAAATCGGTTGTTGAATACATTTCAATACTTAGTTAATTATCATACCTTAGAAAAATAAAACCTTTAAAATCCATGCATGTCCCGATACAGAATTTATTGTATTAATGAGGTATTAATTTTTAAACACTAAGTCGCATTAAATTATCTACTTTTAATCAAATGAACAAACAACATTGAACATGGAAGACTCACCAAGAAGCCTGGACGACGTGATGGTGGAGCGCGGTCTCCCCCAGGAAGGATCTTCGGTGGGTTATCATTCGGAGGCCCTCATCTGAAACGTGGAACAAACGTGTTATGTTACAAACAAAATGTTCAATTGCTAAATTAATAAAAAAAGTACCTATACTACAGGTTAAAATGTAGGTTTCACCTTAGTTGGTGCGTTCGTTTTATCTATACATATTTAATAGGCGACATGTACTTTTGTACGAGGAACTTCTACAGTTTTCAACTGGTTTTAATGATTTTGGTGTCATTGGATAGAGCTGGTAAATATTAATCCAAAAGAAAAAGGCCCTGCATTCTCTTTAAGTTCTGCACTTCCCCAGTAGAATAGCACTGATAAGAAAATTAATTATAAGTAACAACTTTAAGAAGTAAACACATCACACTAGCGAGAACATCTGTCTATTCATACCAATAAATAAGTTATGTTAACCCATGATTATTTCATACACTGATTAACTAACTGCATTAAACAAGCCTAACCTGTAAAAATCATCCAATCTAAACGTGACTTTATTGTTAATAAAATCAGTTGCAAAGGCCTTTAAACCACGAGGGAGATGCAGGCAAAATAATAAAATAGTAAATACACAAACAAAATTACAAAATTAAATTACACAAACAAAATTATTGCCTGAATAACAGCCTTGAGAGGTTAAGATATAAGACTTAATAACAAGGCTCGATGGTCCAGTGCACTTCATCACTCAAACAATATAGGCTATTAAAAACTATCGCTTGTAAGAGTATGATTATGCTTGAAATGTGAGAATGTTAAACTTTTAAATTAAACTGTAATACATCAAATTTAAGAATATTAGTTATTTTTTATGTATTTATAATTTATTATTATGAATACTGTAATGCTCTAACAAATATCGTGAATAAATAATGAAACATAAAACAAATCAGTTACAGTAGTCATGTATGTGCACGGAATGCGAAGAAAACACACTAGAGTTCACTAGTTGTTTCAATTGAATATGGAAGTACAATACAAACCTTGTATCTGTTAGGATATCCCAGTTTAGAGTTTCTGCAAAGATAATCAAAGTACATACAATGATGGAACTCACTCTTCGATTTAAAGCAATCCTCGTGTCAAAGCGTACCACGATTTCTAGGTAGTTTGGGGTTGACTATCATTTAAAAATTCATTCTTTTAAAATTAAAATTTTACTTCAACCGAATTCTTTGTTCCTTGCATTAAGCAATCTAAAAATGTTCTGCCCAAATAAAGTGACATCTTTTGAAAACAATTTATAATATTTAAACCAACATATGTCTTCGTATTTTTTTGACTGAATATGACTAGTTCTTATGGTAAAAATATTTTTGTAAGCCTTTTTCTGATTTAAAAGCCGGCTAGTTTCACAAACTCATATTTTGAACTGTAATGAGTTTATGCTTATTTTACTAATTTGTTTACTTATTTTCATTCAATTTAACAACTGTCTCAATATATGATTTTCTTTTAAATTCGATTCAAGAATATAGTGTACAGAAATGTTATATAGATGCCTAACATTTTATAAATATAAGTTCATAAAAGTTATCAGTTTCATTCCTTCTAACAACGAATTTAAATTGCCTTGATCCACGTTTTTGTATGAACATTTAAAAAATTGATTTTAACATCCATGACTGTAATGAAAGTATAACGCATGACTTTGTTAAAAAAAAGGGCACACCACCCGCATGCTCAGACGTTATTGGATAACCAGGTGTAAGAAAGTGGTATTTGTGGCAAATTTATGTTTTCACCGTTTTCTGAGTACGTGATCGGAAATATATTGGTTCGGTCATACCCAGGGGAAGTAGAAATAACATGGTTTGTTGAGTTACGGCGTCGAGTTATATCTTGAACGTGTTGATACAATTTTTATCATCCTGTTATTGTACAGAAACAAATAAAATATTTCGTATTACGGCAAACAAGAGTAAAATTGACAAGGAGAATTATTAAGAGTTTACGTAAAAATTTATTGAAATTAAACAGTTAATGGGCAAATTTAGCCAGAAATTAAAGAAAACCTCTTAAAGTTGTATATCAGAAAGTGGCATTAAGATTTATAAGATGAAAAGAGATTACAACAAGATAAGCAATTTGCATTCATTCCTCTTATGTATTTTTTTTTACCCAGTACTCGAAAATATTCCATAATATTGTGGTATTGGAAATATTTTTGCAAACTAGTCACATATTTAAGTTCACTTTAGAATTACAGTAATTTATTGCATAAAACTTCTAATTTACAAATAGGTTTAGCACTACAAAAGTAGAAATTGCAATTTAAATAAAAAGTTTTTGTATTTGAAATAATAATACATAAATACTTGAATGTATAACACCAATACAGCCGTGATCAAACCATTGTTGATCCTGTTGTCTAAGGAGTAGTGAAGCACGACATGTTTGGGTCTTTGCCTCTATTTCGTCGAGTTCCTGACAGGATTCGATATTAATAACCGGTAATCCTCTTAAGAGATCAAGCCTGAGCAAGTTCCAATAAAAACTTCCAAGAGGGTTTATCATCCTTGAAGAAGATAATATTATTGTTAAGTTTCCGTATTTTCCCGTTCATAAAATCATTTTAATTTAATACTTAAAATAAAACATACAATTGTTTGAATTTATATTTTTAAACCTAAAAATTAATACTGCATTAAAATTTAATATTTATGCTTTGAAAATAAAAATATATACAATAGCGTTTTAATATTTTAAAAATTATAATATTGTTTTTACATAAACTGCGTTCCAAATCTACAAATGTTGTTCACGCTTTGGAAGAACCTCTGCTTAACCTGACGGTCTAAAAAAACATAACATAACATAAACCTTATAATATTTCCCTCTCAAGGCTATTTGCAACTTTCTTGAAGAGAATGATAAGTAATAGATTTGACTTTTACCTTCATTATGACTTAATATTTAAAATTTCCAATGAACACAATTTTATTGAGGTGAGGCCTTCCGCATTCAATGCATTCTCAGACAATAACACCAACAAAATTATTAAAAAATTAAAACAATAGAAAAACTTGCGAGAACGAAACATGCCTCAGAAACTGGACACTGTTTTTTCTCAAATTAAATTAATAAAATAAGTCGGTAATAAGCCAAACTTAGATGTTTAACTTTAAACGCTTTCGATTTGATAGCCTAACATTTAAAAAAAGAAGTTGGCGAACCTCTTTTTGCCTTACTTTGCCCCGTCTAAATAGACTATAGATCTGTGCGTGGATCTTATTAGTCAAAGTAAAGGGGGTGAGCCGCTACAGTACAAGGTGAAAGGTCCTGATAAAAGTCACTGGCCGAACGTGGATTCGAACCCACGACATCGCTGCCATGGTCCCGAAGTCCGGCGCGCTAACCACTACACGACTCACCCAAAAATTGAGCATCTTCAGTTCAACAGGTGTAGTGTTCAATCCCCGGGACACTCTCAAACTTTGAGGGGTTTAGAAAGCGTTTCCTAAAAGCGTTTGCACTCTAACAAAAATGTCACTGCCATTGATAGAAAAAAACCCAATGGAAAACCTTTATTTACATTACCAACAATAACCTTTAGATAATTGTGAGCTATTGAACTAGTATGCCAAAAATTTCATATTTTTCTGAGTTACTAAAAAGGACAGTGGAAGTACAAAGTTTTTATAACTCATTGAATTGAGTTTAGTTTTTCTGTTACTGATCGTAAAACACATTTTTGTAACCCAACTAAAAAATAGGAAATATTTTTTGAAACTGAAACACGTTGATTTTTACTCATTAAAGGCGGCGACACACTACCAGACTTTCCACCAGACCATACATCGGACCGAGCATCGAACCGAACATTACACCATTCAGGGACGTAAATTTACTCCGAACATTTCGCCGAACAAGACATCGGACCGAGTAACGTACTGGACAAATTCACTGAGCGAGGTGAAGGAAGTGTAGAGAGAGAGAGGGAGAGCGTGAGTGAGCGAGAGCTCTAGATGCAAGGACCCCTGAAACACTACCGGACTTGCTGTTTTTGCTCGGTACGATGCTCGGTCCGGTGCTCGATTCGGTGAAAAGTCCGGTAGTGTGTCGCCGCCTAAAAACCATTAACTGATATCGAAGAGAGCAGCGGCAGGGCAGGGGTGACGGCGCGGCGCGGCGGCCAGCGGCGGACCCGGTAATCGATATTGCAATTCCACGTCTTTTGTCTGGATAATCCCCGTATCCGGTGACGTCACCGCCGCATCCGCCTCGCACTTCGACGTGACGTGGCGTACTCACAATTATAAGCCTTATCTTAAATTGTTTGGTAGGGCAAATATTTTAAATTTTAATCTACGCAGAAGGGCGTTTAAATTTACCACCCATAGATGAGCTAACGGGTCACCAACAGAAAGTAAAGCTTTTAAGTAACAGCAAAAGTTTAAGGTCCTAAATAGTGTTAATTGCAAATTCAACTAAAATGGGAGCCCGAGCATTACTGTACATCAAACTTTGCACTTAAATCACGGTAACAAACTTAAAAATCTAAAACTTTCCAACATAGCTGAGCTCAAGTCTGGTTAAAAATTTTTGTAAAACAAAGAGCTTAAGAAATTACTATTTGAAAGTCGCTAGTGACGGTTTTTACGAGACTTTCTCAAAGTACTTGACCCTTAAATGCTTGCATTTAATATTCTATTCTCATTCCTGATTTGTCAGACCACTAATTGAAGCAAAAAAAAAAAAAAAAAAAAAAAAAAAAAAATCACAATTCCCAAAATACAGACATTAAAACTCAACTATGCTATGTTTTACACTTGTATGTAATTGCGCATAGGAAAGGGTGGCAGCCTTCTTAACTAACCCTAAATATAAGTAAGGTGGAAAAAGTGTTGTTATTCCCAGTCTCTTAATTGCGTTTTGAGCGTTATATCATCCTGCGACAAAATAATCCGCTATCTGAGGGATTTACCAGTGTGAAGCGACCCCCCCCCCCCTTACCAGCCACTGATTGGCCCATCTCACGTGTCGTCCACATAGCTCCTCTAACGTGAAGGTTAATTAATTAGTAACCACTATCCATCCTAGATCTGTACCTGATGAATAGTTTAATCCTATTTTGTTTAAAAAGATTTCGGAAACAATAATTTTTATGTATAAAATTGTAAATAGGTATGATAGAATTTCGTCCACGAATTTCAGTCACTACTATTATTTATTTTTCATTTATTTAATGATTGGTAAAACGTTTTTAAGGGATACATATTAATAATGTTTTTTTTTTAATCAACGTTCTACAGAATTATACAATCAAACATGAGAATTCAATACTTTATATGAACTATGAGAACATTTACAAACCGGTCATATTTGACAATATCGATGGGGACCTATATCTAACCAGCTAATCAACTAGTGTAATTTTCATTGCACCGTTATAATAGTGAATTTATATATTTCCTTATTTAATTAATGTATATATTTTACACTCAAATCAATCAACTATTACCTTAGTTATAATTTGAATGAGAAAATAATTTTTATCTGCTCAACTTAAGAACTATTAAAATATTAAAATATTTAGAGTGGCTATAACAAAAGAAAATGTATTGCTCTAAGAAGCAAGTGTGCGTGACTTATTAAGGGGTGAAACTACTCCAGTAAACGGAGAGCCGTAAAGCTAGGCGTGGTTGACTCACTGGCCTCTTTTTCGATTACCCGTAAGCGAGTTAAAATTAATTATACACACTTGTTGCATGTATTTAATGTAAACAGTTTGGGTGAATCGGCCAGCTAACCCCCCTTTTTGTTTATTGTTTTTGTTAGTAATAATTAACTATTTTATTATGTGATTTAAAACTATCCATCAAATAAAATCATATATACATTTTATTATGATTTTATCATACCGTATCTTAAGGTTTCTAAATTTTAAACTTTTAACAATAGTTTAAACTTTATCCTATACTCTTATATGAATGAAGTTTGTACAGTATGTAAGGGCCTATGTATGCACACTGATTTTAAAACGACTCTCAGGATTTTCTTCAAACTTTACAAATAACTTTGTTAACTTTACAAATAACTGGGATAACTACCAACCATGTGCTCTGGTATAAGAAAGCATGTACTTTGACTATTTAAGCCAGTGGCCATCATTAACTTAATGATAGTTTTATTCACTTTTTAATTCTCTACTTTATGGTTGTTATTATGTACATGGATAAAAGTAAATTGAAAGAATAAAACAGCCAAACTCTTCTAAAATTTTAATTTAATGATAATAAAAACAAAAGATTAAAAATTATTCAATCAGCTTTTGACTGCATAAAAAATTAGAATACAGTATTATAAAAAAGTACTCCTTTAGAAATCATAAGACAGAATCATTACGGGCGTCGAAGTGAAGATGACGTCCAAGACGGGGTGTAGGAAGGTAGGTCATCAATATTGAGTGTAACAGGGGGTTGGTGAGCGTTAACGACCGCCATTTCATTAAATATTTACCACGGTGGTCGTTTGTTACGTCAATTGTTACCTCCCATTTATTCAACTTATAAGTAGGCTAGAAAACAAGTTCGGCTATTAAAATAAACGATCCTCGACAATTTTTATATAATAATAAATAGAATAATAAGTTAAAATTGGTACACGTTAAATTTGCCTCATGTAATTTAAATTTTGTTGCCGTAAGAACATTGGTAGATTAAACACGAGTAATGGACAACAAAAAACTGAAGTCTGGTGAAGAATAAACATTGTAGAAGTATAAAAATAATTTTCCCTTTCAGTAAATCCTGTCTAAATAATTCAACCGATCTGAGTAACAATTTTGAAATACGTGTATAGAAATTCCATCTCAGATTTAATAACGTATAATCAATCTTGGTCAGAAAGGAAAACATTTCCAAACAATTCAGATTGGAATTCGCGACTCCTTTATTAGCTAATATTGAGGTGAAATAATTCGATTGTATCTGCAAATGCTCTTATTTCTGTTTATATTACGATATTTTTGTTATCATGTGTCACAATGTTTGTGACAGGTAGATGATTGATATAAGTGCTCCAGCTGTTTTTATAAAAAAATATAAGGGGAATTAAAATAGTAAAATTTTGTAATTAACATAGAGTTACATTTTGTAATTAAAATTTTGTTTCTCTCTTATTGAGGCGATTTAAAACTTTGATTTTATCCGCCATTTTTCCAATATGGTGGCTAACTCAAAAATGTTTAATAAAAACTCCTCATTTTTATATATATATTTTTATTTTATACTTAAATTTGAAGACTTTCGTATTCTTTGACTTTTTTCCTAAATCTAGCGGCAAGGGAGGTAAAGGCAACTGAATTTCATTTTTAGTGCCACAAAAATAACACTGTAGTCTAAAATCTTTAACTACCTGTATCTCCAAAACAATACAGTACAAAACACTCAGGAATAAAATGTCTTGAAACAACGATTTACGAACATTTCTTTCATAATAACAAAGTTTTTCAATTTTATCATTTATATTCCATAAGATGATGTCTCTGAAGGAAGTCACATTGGAAAATTCATCTGCTTTTGTCATATTGTATAGCATTTTGAACATCTTTATTTTATAAATTGTATGCCTTAAACCCGACCTCCAAAGGTCAAGTATATCCAAAGTCCAAAGTTATCTATGTAACTTAATGGGCGGGTTATAGGCAATCATGTTTCTTTTCCTTCTTTTTTCTCTGCTCGTGTGTATCATAGGAGAAATCGGCGCATACCGTTAGAAGGGTAGTGTCTTGTAGATGTGCAGAATCACATCCTAATTCTCATCAGACTCCAGGGCTACGTCCCACAGGCTTTCAAAGTTCAAATGTTAATCTTGTGGAGGAAGAAGAATTGATAGAATCATTAGACAGCTGTTGTAAAAACAACTATAAGAAAAGCAGGAAGAACAGATGTTTTAGTTATAAAATGTTTTTAAACTTCATGGGTCCAGAACTGACATTTTGGGCGAATTTCGATCAGGAGGCAATCTCTAGTTATTATTATTATTTTTTTTTTGTTTCAACAATAATTTCAACTAGAACAGTAGCTTGAATGCCTGTTATCTAAGACTCGGCCACCCATTTGAAGATTGGGTTTGTGGCATTGTATCCTATAAAATGAGATCTATGCTTAATTGCTTATATTTAAGATTTCCTTCTGACTCCTCATGTTCCGACCCCCATGAGACATGTACACTGTTATATCGTTATCAAGCCGTTTCCAGACTCTTAGCAACCGTGATATACAGTATTATTTATTACAGCAAGTTTTTTTATGTAACAAATTAGGATTTGAACTCAGGATTTGAATTATAATTCACTCAAAGAAAAATAGATCAATAATTGTTGAAGAAATCCTGGAAAAGGAATTCAATTCAACTATCTTGCAAATTATGGCGACGAAGAAATATATCACAGTAGTACATAAGTAGTACATGTATGCATGTACATGTTTGATGAATTGAAACAGTAAGTTATATATTTTTAACCACGCCCAATCTGTTATTTATAGGCTTTTTGTTACTTTTATTAATATTATTAGTAAGAATATTAGTTAAAATAAAGGGATGGTGATATTAGTTAGAGATGAGGTAATAAATTAAGTATTCAAAATTATAAACTTTCAAAAGTTAGTTGAATGTTTTGTACAAACCGTATGGTATTTTGTACGTTAGCAATTTTAATTGAGTCAGACATCTTCAATACCAATCCCAAGCAATCCTCAAAAAAGAACCATGGCTATTAGATCATTTGTGTTTATTACAGTTGATTGTACACGTTAGTTTTGGCCTTGTAACGTGCGTGGTTTTTTCTTATATGAGATCATTAGATAGGCCTACACCACTTGACTGGGACGGTGGCGTCGTCCTGTAATCCAGCTACTTGGAGGTCACGAATTGTAGATGAATAGTTATAAGCGATGGCTTATGGATACGATATTCGCCGATGGGGATTAACGTCCGCACTAGTGAATCATCCATAAAGACCATCCTCATGATTAGACTGTAACGGTGCAATTTTCGGTGGTGTTAGAATTGCACGCTACAGCCTCGGAATCGCTCAATCGGGTTAAATGTCCAGGGTTATAAATTGATTTTAGCTAATTAACGTAATTCATTAGTGGGCTCAGACGCAAGGTAAAATGAACATCTAGTTCTCAAAGTAAATCCTTAGCTCATCATAGCCCTGAATTTGGAAAAGGTAAATTTAGCTTCCCCGGTGAAATTCTGATTAAAATAATAAAACTAAAATAAGCCACGCGGCCAAATGAAACAACCGAATTCTTCAACTAAAACGCAAGTAATCCTATCAGGATTTCACCGTCAAGTTATCGCCAATTAATCAAATCGGGTTTCTATTTAATTAATTTAAATCACAAATACAATATTGAATTTAATTAATAAAAGTCCAAAGGGTTTTCCGGGAGCTGTTTCGCTCCGGGCCTAACGCTGATAAAAGACAAGTTTTTTTATTTAATTAATTTAAAATACAAATTATTTTATTCCCAGGGTTAGTTCACCCTGGGCCTACAATGGACTGGTGTAAAACGATTCGAAATGAAATAAAATATTGACTCGCTCCGGGCAACCACGCGGTCTACCGGCTAACAAAGTATTCTTAAAGAGTGCGTAAAACAATTCCTTATACAAGTTATTTAATTAACTTAAATAAAAGCAAAATTATAATAACGAGTCTGAATTATAATGTACTACGCTGACTTATACTATTACTAGGACCGTACCTGAGCAATAACGCTTTGTCGGACGCCCGACGTGTATTCATTATATTCGCTGATGAGCAGCGGTAGACGATGCGGCGGGCTGTTCGCCAGGCCGTGGACTGGTGGTGGACCTTGTCGGCTACTCGCCTGACGGTAGTGATGGGCGATTCGCGAATGAGTCGTTCAAATTGAACGAATCAACGGGGTGAATCAAACGAATCATGACTCAATTTCTAAAAGAGCAGATTCGTGCCGCGAATCAATTGCAGAATGTTTCTTGCTCGCTTTCTGGTGGTTCGGTTCGTTTCGTTCGCGAACCAAATGAGAATACTGTTTAGTGTTGTCGTTGTCATTGGTTCGCGAATCGTGATTCAATTGTGTACATCCACAACGCTAGGTGGGTGGGGGGGGGATAGTTGAAGGAGAAGGAAGAGAGAAGTAGAGAATAGCCGATAGACGAAGCTCTAGACGCTCACTCATTGGTTATATGTTTGGGCGGGATGTTTTGGTGAGGTCCCATAGTTCTGTTCGAATCTGTCACCTTCTCTGTTTCTTTAAACGACTTATTTACCGCAAAAACCGATTCGCGAATCGGTAATGTGTTCCATATTTTGACAACATATTGATATAACTTATAGTTCGGTTCGCGAATCAATAAGCTAAACGGCTTTAACTGATTAATTTATCCCACATCTTTGAAATTAATGGATCCGTTATAAAATAACTAAAGTAAATTACTGTTAATAGAATACATCTGATTACTCTCATAATTTATAATTCTATAACTCTGGTTTAAACAACAAAATAAAAATATTATTGGTGAGAGGGGGAGACTCTACAGTGGGAGAAGGTCAGTGTTAAAAATAGGACAGACAATGCGTATTTTATTTTTACCCAAAACATTGTGCTTCTAGACAACAGTGGTTATTACACAGGAATATTTTTCAGTTAATAATTGCTGTTTATAATGTCAACAGAGTGAATACACCCTACATACAAGGCCAGAAATAATTTCTTAAAATAATTTTTGTTTCCATAAAATGTTTACAATGTTAAGTTGATAGTAAATTAATTTAATGCAGTGTGGACTGGGGAGTGAGGGGCGAGGAGGGGTGAAGAGCGGGACAGACGGAAGAGACAAATCGCAAATAGGTCAAGTTCGACGACCTTGGGTACAATAAGCATGACAGCTGAGCAGAAATGTCAGCTGATCAGTCGACATGTTCTTCTATTGGCTCTTTACTTCCTCTTCACTTTCATTTCGCGCGGAAGTTTTAGCGTCTGCGCATGCGCATCATAACACCTGTCTTTGCTTATTTTGTTTCGTGAATCGAAACCAATTTGTATATGAACTATCGGTTCGCAAATCGAACATTGACGCTGGACTTGTATTTAAGGGGAAAGACAGAATCAAATAATCGATTACAACCGATTCTATATTGGGGTTAGGAAGCAAGGAGAACCTGTTGATTTTAATACAATCGGTTCGCGAATCGATTATACGTCTGACATGTATTGTAGGGTAGGGGGAGCGTCCAATAACCGTTTGCAACCGATTTCGTATGTTTAAATAGCACGGAGAAACAACTGAATCAAACGAACGAAATGAATCGGTTCAATTTTCGATTCTTTGAAATTGAGTGATTCATACGAATCGATTCGCCAAGAAGAGCCGTTTTGCCCATCACTACCTGACGGAGGACTGACGACGGGTCCGGTTCCAGGAGTCGAGACGACGGCTCTCCCCACCACCGCCGCGCATGCGCAGCACGGTCTCCAAGTAAAAGTCGGAACAGCTGATTCCTCGGTGAGGCCAACGTCAGCTGATCCTCGGTCGCGCGCAAATTTATATCACCCGAACGCTCGCTTCAACTTTAGACCCTTACAAGACCAATATATGAGGTCGAAATTGTAGTTCAGATTCCACGTTAAACTGTAGGTCCCTAGATACCATTGGCTGTTGGGCTATTAATTAACAGTCCTGTCTAAGGAAAAATGTCGGCCTTAGTCAGTAACAAGACTACAAGATGGCACCACAATAATTTTACACTCATCTCTAATTCATATTCAGGTTAAAATATCCACTGTGAGGTCCCTGTCTCAAAATAGTGATTTATTGGATCACTTTAGAACACACTGAGGGTTTTATTTGGCTATCAATAAAAATACATATGTAAATAATAAAAAAAAGTCAAGTGGTTTGTGCTGACATAAAAATCCTGAAGTTTCCACTTCGATTCCCGGTGAAGTTATCGATTTTGGAACGAACCCAAATACCATTTGTTATTGGGCTTTAATACAATTAATTGATATATTTAACATCCATGGGTTGGATCAATTAGAATTAAATCGTTGCAAAATAATATTGACACATACACAAAAATATATAGAAATCAAATATATAAAAATAATATTATATTTTAAGTTTCATAACTACAATAAATTATTACCTATGGTAGAAACAGTCAAACTACATTCCTTTAAATTATATTATGAACCCATTATACTAAGAAATAGCCTTCATAAAATAAAAAATATTTATTAATAAAAAGTTAAATCAAGTAGGTAATATATCCTTAATCATTACCGACGTTGATTATAATAATAACAATTATTAAATAATACAACGTCAATGTCGTTGTGGGTCATCCAACAGCACCAATTATTCTAATGTTAAAGGTTTAAGGTCGTAATTGACCTAGCCACTCCTGGAACCGGGATCCTGAGGCATGTTGGCGCTGTGGAGTCGAGCCCGAGAACTGTCTGGTAGGTCAGTACTCAACCCACTCTGCTGTGAATGGTATAATAAACAGTAATAAATCATCTTTATCTTTTAACAAAACAGCCGGAGTCATTATAGACCCTATTCAAATCGTGTTTATGGATATCCTTAACGACCTTCTGTTTAGACAGTAATAGCTTCAGTGACAGATTATGTCTGTTTTATTCAAACAAATGTTGAATAATGTCTGTTTTCCTTCAACATCCCTGGAATTCAATAAAAAAATCAAATATTCCTCTATGAAGTTGTTGTTTTTTTTTTTCACTGCCACTTGTGTTTAGGCCATTATTTTAATACGAATCAATATTATTAATTTAGAAACATGTTATATTGGACTTAATAACTTATATGTGTCGATTGTTATATTTTGGTAAACACATAAATTTAATAAACGTCAGAACCTACATATTGTGGAGAATTTTATTTTTGTTTTACAACGATTTATACAAAAATATGGGGTAATTGAATAATGTCTTTCATAAGAGATAATGAAGAAGAATTTCAAATAAAAAATGTATTATGACAAAATAATTCGTTTAAAATGATATTTGAAAATGCGATGTGGAAGGATTTTTTAACTAAAGAAATACGGTAATTAATATAAAGTCTATTGGCCTCGAGTTAAAAATCCTACACATTAATTAATCGGCTGAAATATTTATTATAACTGAGTTGTATCGTGTCAACCTAATTATTTATTATTTCAGTAAGAGTTGTTTAAAAATTAATTATAAATAACATCAATCACAAAGGAATCTTTTACAAAATCACAAAACATCGTGAATTTACAAATCTAGTTTTAACATCAGGATGTTTGAACGTTTCGCAAAATTGACTATTGAATATAAATTGTTTGAAATTGGAGTTGATTAAAAAGCAAATGCTAATGATCGATTGCTATTTCATCGGTGAAAGACCTTAACATATCGTTAAGCATTAACGAGGCCTTAACCTTAACATATCGTTTTAACCCAGAAATTTAATAGGCCTTTAGTTATGTGATAGTATTAATAATTATAATTTGTTGACATACAGTATTATGTATAAAATATTTCAAAGTAGAAAATTATTAAAATAAATTTCGTATCAATGAAACAGTAAATAACATAAAGGGGGAGAGGTATATAACCATGGGCGGAGTTTACCTCAGATTGCTGGGGGGGGGCCAGCTTGGGTCAGTGATAAAGGACAATTGATGCCAATAACCTATACATTCAGGTTGAAACACAGCCATCTTTATAAGCTGCGACGTTCGAAGTTCAAAGTAAACACTTATGGTGGATAGCACAGTCTGATAGCCTACAAGTATTTTTTTTATACGAATACAGTCATGACACTCGGTCAGTTTTTATGCAACCCAGGAAGTGGGAACTGTATCACTAGCGCTCCCGTTGTCTATGACTCCCAATAAGTGATTACCTGTTTGAACTGTTTTAATGATTTATTAATTAAAGGATTGCCCATGTAGTAAATGCACGACATTTTTATTGAAAAAAAAATTATGTCCAGTGTGTTTTAAAGTACGTCACCAAACTTCATAATATGGTCAATTGGGTCAAAAGAATCAAAGTTATATCCTAAAATGCATATTTACCTAGATATCCGCCATATTGTTTTTCCACCTAATAACCAATGTCCATAAAAAATACATTATGTTTTACTGTATGTATTTTTTTTTTTAAATAGCGGTCATTTTCAAATTATAATCTACAAATATCTTACAACTGATATAGATTATGAAATTTTACAAAAGACAAAAAATCTCAAAAATTTAATTATGTTGCAAGGATCTGACAACACATAATGTAGTAGGGTTAAAAAATTAAAAATGTCCGCCATTATGAAAATATAGGAAAAAAATAGACATTGGTGTTATCATAAAGGCCAGTTCCAAGAAGTTCCAACAACAATCCGTCATCGAAATAACAATTATTAAGTGAGACAAACAAAATGGTGGGTATCTAGATTAATATATTTTAAGATATATCTTTTTAATTTGAACTATTTTTACCCTGCTCAATTAACCATATTATGAAGCTTGTTGACGTAGGCCCTAAAGATAACCTTATAGCAAACCCCGGTTTTACTATGAATGGAACAGCAAAACGAACTA
This sequence comes from Neoaliturus tenellus, assembly GCA_030545055.2. Taxonomy (NCBI): domain Eukaryota; kingdom Metazoa; phylum Arthropoda; class Insecta; order Hemiptera; family Cicadellidae; genus Neoaliturus; species Neoaliturus tenellus. The sequence goes on from CM061534.1 coordinate 124,122,896, forward strand.
TTTGAATGGAGGAGGAATTGTCCTCCGCAAGCACCTACAGAAAGACAAGTAAGTCTCTGATGCGGAACTAGGGCCCGCTGGTCTTCCAGGCCGAACACGTATCAATCGTGACTACGGTCATGGGTACGATGTATCGTGACATTGATGTTAAACTCTGCCGATAGTAGCCTACGGATGCATAAAAAGTCTAGTGACATAGAGATGTATAGAAAATGTACAATAATTGCAAATCATGTTACCTAATTTTACATCTTTACTAATTCCAAATGTAAAGATAACGGTAACCATAAAGCTATTTTTGAGATAAATTTTAAGCATCGTAGCGGGGCCCGGCGCCTACCCACCTGAGTTTGACAGTCAGTTTTGCCAACTGTAGGGCCTAAGGTTATATTTTCCCTTAGCGATCTACAAAATATCCCTACTTAGTAGTTCGCGCACATACAAAAGTAAGTTACAATGATCTATTATTTAATTTACTTTTCAGTATGAACATAGGTCGAAAATGTAAATAGAAAATAGTGTTATTTTTTAGAGTAAGTTAAAGTGTGATAAAACTTAGTTGAAAACTAGCGTTAGTTGAAAAGATAGTTATTTAGATTATAAATTTTGTTTTTTACATAAAAGTTTTGAAATTTTTGGGGGGGCCCGGCCCCCCCAGGCCCCCCCGAAACTCCGCCCATGTATATAACAAGGTCGAGGCAATATTAACTTGATCTAATCAACCCTGCTTGGTACAGTAACCCGATTTCTGCTCTATTCAGTGCGGTCCATGTTCCCAAAGTCCCTTTCTCGTAAAGTTGATATTCAGAAAAAGATATAGTTATAAAAACAAGTCATCTAGTCACTATTACATCTTCTTCATCGTCAATACTAACTTGTTATCTTATTATTGTATTTTCTTATTAATAGCCCTAAAAATAATTGTAGGTAACGGCCTTTAGGAAGTCAATTTGTTTTGGGACTTGTTAACAAAAAATACAAACAGGGTAAAAAACCAAACGCTCTGAGTATTTATGGTGAATGAAATGGATTAAATAGATCAACAATATCAAGATCAACAAAATCGAAAAATACAACTTAAAATCCCAATTATGTATGCAAGTGTGAAGTGTATCTCAATATGATACAGAAGTTCTACATGTCCGACTTAATTTGATAATCTAAAAGATGTTTTGAAATTCACTTTTTCACATTACTATTGCTTCCTCAGTAAACAGTCTGAGTACCATTACCTTTATAAATAAATTATAAACTTCTAAGATTCTGTTCTAGTGTTGCTTATTATTTAGACATTTTTCATTTCTTAAAGCCAAAGTCACAAAAAGTTTGCTTTTTAAATTTTTAATCTATTTTTAACCTGTCAGAGGAACAAGTTTATAAATTAAATATTCATTTTAGTTCCGTTTGTTGCTTCTCTTTCAAGTACGTAACCTTAAGGGCCTTACTCTCACCAGATCTAATAAGCTCATTTACAGTCATGAAGCTATAACATTGACACAATCAATTGTACTGTCAAACATGCTGACCAATCTACAAGCTTAACACCTATTTACCCAGCCTGGGGTTTAATTTGATTTCACTGTCCAATTCACCTTGCCTACTAATGCATGCAAATATTGCAAATTGACTACATAGCAATGGGGGAAATGAATCATTGTGACATTAAGTTTAGCTAAAAATCATTTACAATGCTAAAGGTTCAATTTCGTCAACTATTGTTAGGTCCTATGAATGTCTACAATAAGAGCTTATAAGACAATTGCATTTAACTTACATAGCAAAGGTAAAAATCCAAATAAACTGATCCAAATTGAACTGATGAAAGTTACATCCATTTATCTTAAAAAAATCCACGTTTCTATTTAATATTTACTGTTTTGTGTAATTGGAAAAGTACTAAGGCCATCCCTAC
>CM061534.1:124124907-124340585 GCA_030545055.2 Neoaliturus tenellus
CTTTTATGTTATGACTACTTCACTTAATAGGTTTGAGGTTAGAATTATCCATGAAATAGCCTTTGTAAATTCTAACCTATAAAATTACTACTCTGGCTTTCTCTTTCAATTTCTTTTACACTTCATTTTATATCTCAGTCTTCTTTTAACTTCTGAACTTAACACATCGATTATAATGACTGCACAATGTTTAAAATTAAAGCTTTTGCGAACACAACACATATTACGAAGTACTTCTAAACCTTCAATTTCAAAGTGTAAAACTAATTTAAATAGAGTTAGGAAGAAGTACAGTTTTAACCCATTATACTGTTCAACAACTTCTCAGGTTAATGTTGATGATAGTGTTATTTACGACATTTTACATTCTATGTTACACTTAAATAACTTAGAACTTGTTACACCTATCGACTGTGTTCAACAAGTTTTTTTATTTCACCCCCACCATTCCCTATATAAGGGCCCCGACAATAATTCCTACTTCATTATCTTCTATGCTCTTCAGCTAACAACATCTCCACTCTAATTCACACTACAATAATAATGGAAACCAACCAAGAAAATGTTCAAGTTCATGAAATATCATCAACAACTCATCCAAGGGAAAATCCTTCTAGAAATTCAACTTCAACAACTCCTCAGAACCCTGTACAAGTTCCAGATGTATCTTCTACAACAATAAATGATGTAGAAGCTATTCTTCAATCCCTTGTCGGTTTCGACTGACCTGTATGATGATCACCGATAAACTGAACTCTTAGAGTTCAGTCTTTTTTAAAACCCCCTCCATATGACCTTGAAGCAATTATCCCCTCTCCTTTATACACTAACTCCTACTTCAAAAATTAACACCATCTCCTCACCCCTTCTCCACCCTTTCATTTGATTTAGCCTCTCCCCACCTGAAGCTATATGGCATGGCATATGGCGGCAGCGACTGATTTGGCAGCTGGCCGATGGCAGCTGGCCGGCAGCGGCTGGCAATTGGCACGACTTCCGTTTTGAAAGTAACCAAAACCCCACTACTATTTTAGTTTTCTGATAATCACATCTGAATCGCTTATTAAATTGTGACAACACACAAAATCTGTCTCATTAGATTTACTTTTAACTGGTTTACATATTAGGATGAAAGTGATTTTTCTCAGTGTACGTACACATTATTGCAACTGGGACTGGATTAATTATTAAATTAATACATTAATATTTGTTTCAAATGTTTGTATACTCTTTCTGATTACTTACATGATTCTACTTTAAAGATTTCAATATGAATAGCTTAGTTTAAAAAATAGTTTAGAAGTTTCTGTCTTTCATACTAAGTGTGTACAGAGAAAGAACACTTCGCTTTAGAAGTACCTGTCTTTTATCCTAAGGGTGTACTGTACAGTGTACAGAGTTTGAAAAATTTGCTATAAAATATTTTGGCTATAATTTTATTGTACGTCTTTCTTTAACTATTCTGATACGTATTTGAGACAACCGTTTCTTAATTCAATTAGAAATACAGTATTATAAAAAGTACTCCTTTAGAAATCATAAGACAGAATCATTACGGACGTCGAAGTGAAGATGACGTCCAAGACGGGGTGTAGGAAGGTAGGTCATCAATATTGAGTGTAACAGGGGGTTGGCGAGCGTTAACGACCGCCATTTCATTAAATATTTACCACGGTGGTCGTTTGTTACGTCAATTGTTACCTCCCATTTATTCAACTTATAAGTAGGCTAGAAAACAAGTTCGGCTATTAAAATAAACGATCCTCGACAATTTTTATATAATAATAAATAGAATAATAAGTTAAAATTGGTACACGTTAAATTTGTCTCATGTAATTTAAATTTTGTTGCCGTAAGAACAATGGTAGATTAAACACGAGTAATCTACAACAAAATAATACCCCCGTCGCAGCAGACCTGCGTACTCAGCGAATTTCCAATGGAATTTCAGATTATTTACTTTCCCCATAAAACACCATAGGATCGAGTATGTAGGTTTTCTGCCATTGGGTGTTGTTAGAAAATCTAAGTTTATCAATAATTGGTGAATGTAAACACAAAATTGTATCAAACTCTGGCAATTTTTTTATTTTCCCCATAAACCCCATGGGGGTGAGTATGTAGGTTTGCCGCCATATGGGTTTTGTAAGCAAGTATAAGTTAAACCTTATATAGATAATGTACATACGAAATTTGATTAAGTTATGTCAATAAATAAGCAAGATAGAGGGTTTTTCTTGATTTCCCATAAGAATAACATGGAAAACACATTTTTGGATTTGCCCCGTAACCAGTTATGTTATGATAAAAATTCAAAATACCAAATTGTTTGTTTTTTTAAGCTCTTTTAAATGGTTTTCAGTTAAAATTGATGAATTTTAAAAATTAAGGTCCAAAAATGCCAAAAACCCATTTTTTGACCCCTTTGAAAACCCCATAAAACCCCGTTCCCATAACCCGACAATGCTGGTTCGCGAACTCATGAAAATAGACCTGGTCTTACACCTCCATACCAAATTTCATCAAAATCGGAGGTCCCCTTCAAAAGTTATCAGTACCACGGACACATATATATATAGATATATATATAGATATATATATACATATATATGAAAATGAACGAATGGTGTTTTTTGGCTTCTGGGGACCTCAAAATGAAAAAGTAAAGTGGTCCCGGGCTTAGGTCTTACCATGGCTACTACCGTAATAGCGTATTCCCTATAGGGAAATTCGCTAAAACTGAAGTCTGGTGAAGAATAAACATTGTAGAAGTATAAAAATAATTTTCCCTCTCAGTAAATCCGTTCTAAATAATTTAATCGATCTGAGTAACAATTTTGAAACACGTGTATAGAAATTCCATCTCAGATTTAATAACGTACAATCAATCTTGGTCAGAAAGGAAAACGTTTCCAAACAATTCAGATTGGAATTCGCGACTCCTTTATTAGCTAATATTGAGGAGAAATGATTCGATTGTATCTGCAAATGCTCTTATTTCTGTTTATATTACGATATTTTTGTTATCATGTGTCACAATGTTTGTGACAGGTAGATGATTGATATAAGTGCTCCAGCTGTTTTTATAAAAAAATATAAGGGGAATTAAAATAGTGAAATTTTGTAATTAACATAGAGTTACATTTTGTAATTAAAATTTTGTTTCTCTCTTATTGAGGCGATTTAAAATTTTGATTTTATCCGCCATTTTTCCAATATGGTGGCTAACTCAAAAATGTTTAATAAAAACTCCTCATTTATATATATATATTTTTATTTTATTCTTAAATTTGAAGACTTTCGTATTCTTTGACTTTTTTCCTAAACCTAGCGGCAAGGGAGGTAAAGGCAACTGAATTTCATTTTTTAGTGCCACAAAAATAACACTGTAGTCTACAATCTTTAACTACCTGTATCTCCAAAACAATACAGTACAAAACACTCAGAATAAAATGTCTTGAAACAACGATTTACGAACATTTCTTTCATAATAACAAAGTTTTTTTTTTCAATTTTATCATTTATATTCCATAAGATGATGTCTCTGAAGGAAGTCACATTGGAAAATTCATCTGCTTTTGTCATATTGCATAGCATTTTTATACATCTTTATTTTATAAATTGTATGCCTTAAACCCGACCTCCAAAGGTCAAGTATATCCAAAGTCCAAAGTTATCTATATAACTTAATGGGCGGGTTATAGGCAATCATGTTTCTTTTCCTTCTTTTTTCTCTGCTCGTGTGTATCATAGGAGAAATCGGCGCATACCGTTAGAAGGGTAGTGTCTTGTAGATGTGCAGAATCACATCGTAATTCTCATCAGACTTCAGGGCTACGTCCCACAGGCTTTCAAAGTTCAAATGTTAATCTTGTGGAGGAGGAAGAAGAATTGATAGAATCATTAGACAGCTGTTGTAAAAAACAACTATAAGAAAAGCAGGAAGAACAGATGTTTTAGTTTATAAAATGTTTTTAAACTTCTTGGGTCCAGAACTGACATTTTGGGCGAATTTCGATCAGGAGGCGATCTCTAGTTATTATTATTATTATTTTTTTTTGTTTCAGCAATAATTTCAAATAGATCAGTAGCTTGAATGCCTGTTATCTAAGACTCGGCCACCCATTTGAAGATTGGGTTTGTGGCATTGTATCCTATAAAATGAGACCTATGCTTAATTGCTTATATTTAAGATTTCCTTCTGACTCCTCATGGGCCGACCCCCATGAGACATGTACACTGTTATATCGTTATCAAGCCGTTTCCAGACTCTTAGCAACCGTGATATACAGTATTATTTATTACAGCAAGTTTTTTCATGTAACAAATTAGGATTTGAACTCAGGATTTGAATTATAATTCACTCAAAGAAAAATTGATCAATAATTGTTGAAGAAATCCTGGAAAAGGAATTCAATTCAACTATCTTGCAAATTATGGCGACGAAGAAATATATCACAGTAGTACATAAGTAGTACATGTATGCATGTACATGTTTGATGAATTGAAACAGTAACTTATATATTTTTAACCACGCCCAATCTGTTATTTATAGGCTTTTTGTTAATTTTATTAATATTATTAGTAAGAATATTAGTTAAAATAAAGGGATGGTGATATTAGTTAGAGATGAGGTAATAAATTAAGTATTCAAAATTATAAACTTTCAAAAGTTAGTTGAATGTTTTGTACAAACCGTATGGTATTTTGTACGTTAGCAATTTTAATTGAGTCGGACATCTTCAATAATAATCCCAAGCAATCCTCAAAAAAGAACCATGGCTATTAGATCATTTGTGTTTATTACAGTTGATTGTACACGTTAGTTTTGGCCTTGTAACGTGCGTGGTTTTTTCTTATATGAGATCATTAGATACACCACGTGACTGGGGACGGTGGCGTCGTCCTGTGATCCAGCTACTTGGAGGTCACGAATTGTAGATGAATATATGGCTTGTATAGATGAATATTGTAGTTATAAGCGATGGCTTATGGATACGATATTCCCTGATGGGGATTAACGTCCGCACTAGTGAATCATCCATAAAGACCATCCTCATGATTAGACCAATATATGAGGTCGAAATTGTAGTTCGGATTCCACGTTTAAACTGTAGGTCCCTAGATACCATTGGCTGTTGGGCTATTAATTAACAGTCCTGTCTAAGGAAAAAATGTCGGCCTTAGTCAGTAACAAGACTACAAGATGGCACCACAATAATTTTTACACTCATCTCTAATTCATATTCAGGTTAAAATATCCACTGTGAGGTCCCTGTCTCAAAATAGTGATATATTGGATCACTTTAGAACACACTGAGGGTTTTATTTGGCTATCAATAAAAATACATATGTAAATAATAAAAAAAATCAAGTGGTTTGTGCTGACATAAAAATCCTGAAGTTCCCACTTCGATTCCCGGTGAAGTTATCGATTTTGGAACGAACCCAAATCCATTATTTTTTATTGGGCTTTAATAAATTAATTGATCTATTTAACATCCATGGGTTGGATCAATTCCAATTAAATCGTTGCAAAATAATATTGACACATACACAAAAATATATAGAAATCAAATATATAAAAAATAATATTATTATATTTTAAGTTTTATAACTACAATAAATTATAACTTATGGTAGAAACAGTCAAAGTACATTCCTTTAAATTATAATATGAACCCATTATATTAAGAAATAGCCTTCATAAAATAAAAAATATTTATAAATAAAAAGTTAAATCAAGTAGGTAATATATCCTTAATCATTACCGATGTTGATTATTATAATAATAATTATTAAATAATACAACGTCAATGTCGTTGTGGGTCATCCAACAGCACCAATTATTCTAATGTTAAAGGTTCAAGGTCGTACTTGACCTAGCCACTCCTGGAACCGTTATCCTGAGGCATGTTGGCGCTGTGGAGTCGAGCCCGAGAACTCTGTCTGGCAGGTCAGTACTCAACCCACTCTGCTGTGAATGGTATAATAAACAGTAATAAATCATCGTTATCTTTTAACAAAACAGCCAGAGTCATTATAGACCCTATTCAAATCGTGTTTATGGATATCCTTAACGACCTTCTGTTTAGACAGTAATAGCTTCAGTGACAGATTATGTCTGTTTTATTCAAACAGATGTTGAATGATGTCTTTTTTCCTTCAACATCCCTGGAATTCAATAAAAAATCGAATATTCCTCTATGAAGTTTTTTTTTTCTCTCACTGCCACTTGTGTTTAGGCCATTATTTTAATACGAATCAATATTATTAATTTAGAAACATGTTATATTGGACTTAATAACGTATATGTGTTAATTGTTATATTTTTGGTAAACAAATTTAATAAACGTCAGAACCTACATATTGTGGAGAATTTTATTTTTGTTTTATAACGATATAGGCCTGTACAAAAATATGGGGTAATTGAATAATGTATTTCATAAGAGATAATGAAGAAAAATTTCAAATAAAAAATGTTTAAAATGATATTTGAAAATGCAATGTGGGAGGATTTTTTAACTAAAGAAATACGGTAATTAATATAAAGGCTATTGGCCTCGAGTTAAAAATCCTACACATTAATTACTCGGCTAAAATATTTATTATAACCGAGTTTGATAGTGTCAACCTAATTATTTATTATTTCAGTAAGAGTTGTTTAAAAATTAATTATAAATAACATCAATCACCAAAGAATGTTTTACAAAATCACAAAACATCGTGAATTTACAAATCTAGTTTTAACATCAGGATGTTTGAGCGTTTCGCAAAATTGACAATTGAATATAAGTTGATTTAAATTGGAGTTGATTAAGATGCAAACAATAATGAACAACTGATATTTCATCAGTGAAATACTTCAATATATCGTTAAGCCTTAACGAGACCTTAGCCATAACATTTTATAGTTTTAACCCGAAGATTTAATAGGCCTTTAGCTATGTTATAAGTATTAATTTTATTTTTTGACATACAGTATTATATAAAAAATATTTCAAAGTAGAAAATCCTTAAATTACGTATCAATGAAACAATAAATAACATAAAGGGAGAGAGTATACAAGGACGAGGCAATATTAACTTGATCTAATCAACCCTGCTTGGTACAGTAACCCGATTTCTGCTCTATTCAGTGCGGTCCATGTTCCCAAAGTCCCTTTCTCGTAAAGTTGATTTTCAGAAAAAATATACAGGGTGGTTATAAAGTCCCTTCCCCCCTAGGATTTTTCTACAATTTATATTAAAAGTGGTTTTCAATGACGGGATTCATTGTATAGGTACATACTCTAACTTTTGTAGTAATTTAAAATTTTGGGAGTTACCTGAGGTCTAAGATATAGGAGTCAACTTCAAAATTCCTTATGAGAAGCTAGTCATGCAACATGTCAAATAACACTGCCTTTCCCCCCTGAAAACAGTGGTGCAATGATAAATTCAAAAGGGTTACACCGTTTTCAAGATATCTCTAGGTCTAAGATTTAGGGGTCGACTTAAAATTTTTAACTAGAAGCTAGTCATGCGACATGTCAAATAACACTGCTTTTTCCCAATGAAAACAGTGGTGCAATCTAAATTCAAAAGGGTTATACCGTTTTCAAGATATCTGTAGGTCTAAGATATAGGAGTCAACTTAAAAATTTTTAATAGAAGCTAGTCATGCGACAGTGACATGACTCCTACATCGTAGACCTACAGATATCTTGAAAACGGTATAACCCTTTTGAATTTAGATTGCCCCACTGTTTTCAGGGGGGAAAGGCAGTGTTATTTGACATGTCACATGACTAGCTTCTAGTTAAAATTTTTAAGTCGACTCCTACATCTTAGACTTACAGATATCTTGAAAACGGTGTAACCCTTTTGAATTTAGATTGCACCACTGTTTTCAGGGGGAAAAGGCAGTGTTATTTGACATGTCGCATGACTAGCTTCTAGTTAAAATTTTTAAGTCGACTCCTACATCTTAGACTTACAGATATCTTGAAAACGGTATAACCCTTTTGAATTTAGATTGCACCACTGTTTTCAGGGGGAAAAGGCAGTGTTATTTGACATGTCGCATGACTAGCTTCTAGTTAAAAATTTTAAGTCGACTCCTACATCTTAGACCTACAGATATCTTGAAAACGGTGTAACCCTTTTGAATTTAGATTGCACCACTGTTTTCAGGGGGAAAAGGCAGTGTTATTTGACATGTCGCATGACTAGCTTCTCTTAAGAAATTTTGAAGTTGACTCCTATATCTTGGACCTCAGGTAACTCCCAAAATTTTAAATTACTACAAAAGTTAGAGTATGTACCTATACAATGAATCCCGTCATTGAAAATCACTTTTAATATAAATTGTAGAAAAATCCTAGGGGGGAAGGGACTTTATAACCACCCTGTATAGTTATAAAAACATGTTATCTAGTCACTATTACATCTTCTTCATCGTCAATACTAACTTGTTATCTTATTATTGTATTTTCTTATTAATAGCCCTAAAAATAATTGTAGGTAACGGCCTTTAGGAAGTCAATTTGTTTTGGGACTTGTTAACAAAAAATACAAACAGGGTAAAAAAACCAAACGTTCTGAGTATTTATGGTGAATGAAATGGATTAAATAGATCAACAATATCAAGATCAACAAAATCGAAAAATACAACTTAAAATCTCAATTATGTATGCAAGTGTGAAGTGTATCTCAATATGATACAGAAGTTCTACATGTCCGACTTAATTTGATAATCTAAAAGATGTTTTGAAATTCACTTTTTCACATTACTATTGCTTCCTCAGTAAACAGTCTGAGTACCATTACCTTTATAAATAAATTATAAACTTCTAAGATTCTGTGCTCGTGTTGCTTATTATTTAGACATTTTTCATTTCTTAAAGCCAAAGTCAAAAAAATTTCAAAGTCAAAGTCAAAGACAAAAAGTTTGCTTTTTAAATTTGTAATCTACTTTTAACCTGTCAGAGGAACAAGTTTATAAATTAAATATTCATTTTAGTTCCGTTTGTTGCTTCTCTTTCAAGTACGTAACCTTAAGGGCGTTACTCTCACCAGATCTAATACGCTCATTTACAGTCATGAAGCTAACATTGACACAATCAATTGTACTGTCAAACATGCTGACCAATCTACAAGCTTAACACCTATTTACCCAGCCTGGGGTTTAATTTGATTTCACTGTCCAATTCACCTTGCCTACTAGTGCATGCAAATATTGCAAATTGACTACATAGCAATGGGGGAAATGAATCATTGTGACATTAAGTTTAGCTAAAAATCATTTACAATGCTAAAGGTTCAATTTCGTCAACTATTATTAGGCCCTATGAATGTCTACAATAAGAGCTTATAAGACAATTGCATTTAACTTACATAGCAAAGGTAAAAATCCAAATAAACTGATCCAAATTGAACTGATGAAAGTTACATCCATTTATCTTAAATAATCCACGTTTCTATTTCATATTTACTGTTTTGTGTAATTGGAAAAGTACTAAGGCCATCCCTAACAGTGCATACATATTTTTATAGTTTTTATTACTAATGATATAGAAATAAAAGTGCTAATTTAAAGGGGTAACATGGCAAATATATTCGATTGCTAATATGCATTCAATCCGCTACATTTAAGTTTTATCGACATAATTCTAACTTCATGTTATTTAAATCATGGGATGAGTGTATTCTTCATCAATCATAATGACAGTGTCATAGCATGGTGTCATAGTATCATAGTTGCAGTGATGAGACAGCCTTCAATTTTACAATTAAGGCTAATAAAATTTAACTGCCAATCGCTTAAAAATTAGTTTTAAGCTACAATAAGTAGGTTTTTATGCTTCATCAACAACCTAAATTAGTTTTATTGGAGAGTTTAAAAGCTGTTCACTTATCAGGATATTGAAAACACTAACATATAAAAATTTACGAAATATGATAGAAATTCGAAGAGGACGTGGAATATCGTGAAAGAAATATCTGGTCACACAAATCTTCAAGCTCTGAAATATCTTTTGAAGTAAACATTGAAATCGTTAATAATCCATCACTAATATGAAATGAATTCAAAAATTATTTTTTATTTTTTGTCTGTTGTTGAGAGTTTATCAATGAAATTAATAAAACAAAATAATAGTTATATAACTGCGATAAAAAATAAATAAATTCTCAACCATCAATTACTCCGATGGATGAAGATGTACTTATAACTGCAATCCAAAATGGGACTCCATCATTAGATCTTGATGGTTTTATTAAAACAAACTAAAAAAATGCTGTAAAATAATTGATAAAATAAATATATAATAAAATACAACTTTCTACTACTCATTGTCAATCAGAGTTTGACGATAGGGGGTTTCCTGATATAGTTTAAAAGAAGATGCTGTTATTCCAATTCATAAAAATAGTGTCAAATTCCAGTAACTATAGACCAATCTCTTGGTTTTCTGTTTAAAAAAAAATAAATAAATAGATAAAAATTTCGAAAAAAATAATGAAACATTGAGTAGTCTACTTTTATAAAAGTAAAGGTTTTTACAGTAATACTGTAGACAGTTTAAAAGATACGGTTGTACACTGAATTGAGCTGCACGAGTTTATGAGTGAAGTTTGTTTGTAATTGTGTTCATGTTGGAAAAAAGTTAGTGGGATTTTCCTTGATGGTACAACATCATTTGTCACAGCCAACCACAATGATCTACTGAATAAATTATATATTGGTTTAATAAGGGAGTTGGCTATAGATGTTTTCAAAGCTATATAGCTGGAAGGTACTGTAACCATATTAAAATTTATCTCTGTATAAAGACAATTTTGGAACGTTGTAATTTGCAGCCAGTATGTCCTGTGTTATGTGAGTAATACTTAGGTACTAGTTGAATTGGAAGTAAATTTGACCTACAGTAGAATCCGTGTTGTGATATATGTCTGAAAACAATATGACTTTAAGTTCAGCAAAAAACTAGTGTATAAATTTTAATTTATGACGTAATTTGAATTGTTTGAAAAATATCTTATAGGTAGCATTACCCTCTAACTAGCTGGGTAGCTGAGTGGTTGGAGATTTCACCTTTGCAGTCAAAGGTTGCCGATTCGATACTAACAAAGGTTAGTAACTTTTAAAGTTTTGACATTAGACCCAGTTACCGTTTTGTCTTTGAGGGGTTTATTCATGGTTTTATCTAAATTTAAGAGAGTAACAAAACCAGGGTTTTAATGTTCCCCATCATGAAGCCAAAAAAATCCACCCGCTTAGAAATACAGCACAAAAAGAGTACAATTATTTATGGGGTACAAACAATGGTTATAAAAACATGGAACTGTTTGGTTTTTTTAATATATACTAGTAAAAATAATAATCGCCCATGGAGTAAAATACATAATGAACTTATTGTATGCAATTCCACAGCAATTCTCATTTTATTTCTTTTTCAATAAATTTTGCAGCCGAAAATTCAAAGCTTTAATAGTGTTGTAAATCACCATGAACTGACAGATGAAGCATAAGGATGGACTAACCAGCATTGTACCATAATGAATGGGACAGTCAGCTCTGTGTTCACCACATCCGATGGGCTTTACGATTATTACTTTTCTAACGGTCCTAATAATGTGTTTTTAACAAATTTAATCTCCAAATTTATTTTATATTTAAATAAATTTATACTACTGTGAAAAAGTACAGTGTCTGGAAAATGTAACATTAATACTGATCGTGTAACATTTTGGTCAAAGACTAGGTTTTTACAATGTAACCAATAGTCTACGGTGCTGGAAGATCAAATAGAAGTTTTAATATTAATATCCTTGTTCATTGGATTATATTTTTAAAATACTAGATTCTTTATAAATCTAAAAAAATACTTGATAAATTTGGTTTTTTATTTTTATATATTTTGAATTTATTTCTAAATAGTTTTAATATCTGCCACATTGAGCATTTAGAAGTTTAACACTTAAACGCAATACTAAATATTACATAGTAGTACAATTTAAAATATTTATGCTAATTTCGAATTTGTGTAACTTTATACCTTGTAATATTACCACTAAAACTAGAAGAAACAAGAAAAATATATATATATAGAGAGCTTTGAACGGTTTATTGATAAAGGGGTGAAATTAGTAGTTTTGTTTAGTAAATTTCATTTAACTGTCCACATCAGAATAAAAATCAATACTGAACTTCCTGCTCCTATCATTTCTGATGTTAGGCAGTTTTCCTCCATGTCATTCACTCTTCTACTTTGCGCACTGATTGTTTGTGAGACTAAGTACATAATACCAGAGAGTCTGACAAGTAAAACAAGTAAGCAAGACAATACAAGTAAGTTTGAGAGTGTGTTTTGAGAAAGAGATCACGGGCGAGGGAATGGATCGGCGGGTAAAAACGCAATAATCCTGAGTTATATGTTTGTTTACTAGGCAAAGCCGTTGCCTCTCCAGCCAGCCACCTTCTGCTTTCAATAGAAATAAAATCGTATATATTTATTAATTCACTGCAGTTTTTTAATTCAACCTATAAACTTTGCAAGTTTGCAAAATACTTATCATTTCAAAACTCTATGATTGAACCATATGAAGCTGAGGATATACGTATCTGTTTTTGAATTAATTTTTTGACGATTATGTAAAATGCATCATGTACAGTGTTTGAAAAGAGTTTTTACTGTATACAATAATTTCATCTGATTTAAAAAAATTGTTTACTTGACTAGACCATATAGGCCTAAACAAAATAAATATTTTGAAAACAGTACTTTTTTAAATTTGTATTGTTGTACAATGTACGAGTATTTTAAGACTCTTACTCTTAAAACACTATGGATAGTAACTATGACAGTAATGGTTGAGAGAATAAATCCACTGGAAAATAGGCTACACCTTTTGTAAATACCTTAAATGTTATACAACTCATACACTTTATCAGTTTTAAAACGATGAGAAGTTACAATATTTTTGAAATCATATGCTTCCTTTTCTGTTAATACTTTATTATACTTGGTGTTATTATATATCAAAGTCAATTTATGATCATATTGTATTCTCAAAACTGACACAACAAGTATTTATGTTATACAAGACTGTGTAATTATATTTTCTTTTGACACACCTTATCGTAAATTCGAAATATATAATGCTCAGGAGTCAAATGGACTTATATAAACCCAATATTGGCATCTGGTACGGAGTTCAAAAGAAGCTATAGAATCACAAATTCCTTAAAGGAGTTTAAATATGTAAGAAAAATAACGTACTTCTTTAATTTAATAACGCTTATAAACTTTTTAAACAACAATTAACTGTGCTGCGCTGTGTAAAATAAAAATAAATTTATAAAATCAAACAACCATAGGCGATTTACTAAGCGAGTTAGGTTATCAACTTCAAACAATAAAATAGCCTACTAAACTAGTGCGCTACGGTTGGATAGGCTAGTTCCCTATTTAATTGCTTTCGTTTTCATAAACTAATTAGCCGGTTAGATAATAAAATTTAAAGAGCTAAAAAGTTTCATTCTTCTTTACGAGGGCTTTTCCTAGGAAGTTTTCAAACTTTCCATCCTACCCAAATATAATTAGAGTTCCTGGTGAGCAAAATTATATTTTCTTTCTTTTATGGGTTCATTTTTTATCCATTGATAAGTGAGTTTTATTATATTTTCTTGTATAAAATATTAAAACCAAATTACTACACGTTTTAACAAATAATTAATTGATTAGTAGGCCTAATTGTGAATTAATCAATCTTCAAATGTAAATTCCTAATACGCCGATGCTGTTTTAATGTTTACTTTAAATTATTAAATTTTTACTTTACTGAATTTAAAACTCAAAATGCCTAGAACATTTATTTAGAAAAACAGTACCAAGCACCTTATTTTTGATTAATATTTGAGTAGTTCAAACTAAATAAATATACTTTTTATCACAAATATTCTTTATGTATCAGAGGATTTTTAAATAACAGGACGAAAAATGCCCAAGATGATCAAAATGATCAAAAGATCATCAAAGTATAACTTTGATGATCTTTTGATCTATCATTTTTACTTTCTCCCCCTATACCATAGTATATGGAGAAAGTATTGTTTTCGTCAAAATTTTTGAATTTGAGTTGTTGGTGGATTTATCCATTTTGGTTCCCCCTGAGTCCAAAAAAGTGGTTTTCGGAGTGATGTCTGTGTGTGTGTGTGTGTGTGTGTGTGTGTGTGTGTGTGTCAGGATGTATACAGAGCTAGAGAATGCCCCAATGGTCCGATTTTGGTTAAATTTGGTACGTAGGTCCAAACCCACCATAATTCCAGGCGTTTTTTTCATTTTTTTGAATTTTTAATTTTTAAGGGTAGTTTACCCCCAAAAACCCTCAAAAATTGTCAAAAATCAAAATTTCTCAAAAACGGCTCTAACGATTTTGATTAAAATGTTGTGATTTATTAAGCTTAAAATGGTGAATAAAATGACACCACCCGCATCTCCGAGAAAATGCGCGTTCGAAAGTTATGGAGTAAAAAGTGTTTCAAAAATCAATTTTTTAAATTTTCAAAATAGCTGTTGTCTCGAAATAAATTTTACTTATCACCATTAAATCAAGCTCAAAAAACTAAATAATCCAGTATTTTAAATTATTGCTCTACGTCAAGTGGTTGCGGAGAAAATTCAATTTTTCGTTTAGCGGTAAACGCAGTACGTTGTTAAAAGTCACAGACGCGCGTAGGGTCAAACGAGCGCTGCTCAGCTGGTAGCTATCCGACTGAGTCATCAAGACATTAATATTTGGAGCTTTTAACACCTTTTTTTATATTGTTGGGAGAAAGTATGTGTCAGTTAACTGATACCGTTTATTAATGGTTGTTATTGATCACACGAGATACCTAGTATCAATATGCACTACAGGCTTGTTAAACTCGTTGATATGCAATATTATACATAAAAATCCATCACCGAAAAGACTAAATTAAAATAAGTTAAATGATCACATTCTAACGGATATGATCAATTACATTACATTTGAATCCATCAGTTACATTAGTTTCAAACTAAAAATTATTTGCACTTTTCAACTCTCGGATTACAGTAGACAATCGGCCCTGAATAAATAGACACATGGTTTTATAAGACGTATTTCTTAGCTTGAATAAACCAACGAATATCTTTTGTTAGTTTAAATTTTGCAGTGGGTCGGATTTTAAGTGGTTTTCTATCCCTAACTAACTCAAGACATCGAATTGTTCGGTAGTACGGTACCACATTAGACACCACTGTGCAGAACATACATTAAGGCTCAGTGTGTGATTAATGATCCGCATTATGTTTGCGGCACATGGTATTACTACCGGATACAGCACATCTGTACGGCACATGGCATTACTATATGATAGAGAACATCTGTAATCCATCGATACAACATCATGTATTTATGGATACAATATAACTGTATATAATACGGTACAAGACGGCTGTACGTAATACGGTACTTACTTAAAAATTTATAATATTGAATCTTATTTAATTTATTTCAATTTGTTTCATTATTTTATATTGATTAAATCTACTATATATTTGTCAAATACCACTCACTCACGTATCAACGCACAGCCTAAACTACTAGACCTAGAACCTTGAAATTTTGTATGGACGTTCCTTTTAGGGTGTAGGCATCCACTAAGAAACGGTTTTTGAAAATTCCTTCAGGGCTCCGCCCCACACGTCTTCAAAGTTACCATGTTATTCTTATGGAAGTAAGATTTTTGTATTGGAACATATGATTACATTAAGGAATATTAATTTTGTAAACAGCTGTTCTGATTCAAATTATTGAGGGGAGATTGGTAATAAGGAACTAGAGCATAGTTGCGGCGAGTGAGCTTAGCGACCAAGCTAAACCTGACGGGGAGTGATTACTGACTGACTCATCATGAAATCTCAGGAACTACCAAACGTATTTACTTGAAACATTAAACACAGGTTCGTCTTGCCTCTTAGGTGCTCACTAAGAAATGATTTAACAAAATTCCTTCAGGGCTCCGCCCCACAGGCCTTAGAAATTTTAATATAACGGTATCCGCATGGCCAATTTTAAATACGAATTAGGAAACCTGCACGGTTGAAATTTGGAGTGATCTTTTTTTTCTTAGGTGCTCAAAAAAGTGCTTTAAACATCCCTTTTAGGGCTCCGCCCCACAGGACTTCAGAATTACTTTAGGGCCTCCGGGGTCGATATTTGACATGGACGTTTCTCTTTGCTCATGGGTGCTCACTAAAAAACGGTTTTCAAATACAGTTTTCGACGTTCTTTAGGACTCCGCCCTACAAGACTTTAAATTACTTTAGGGCTTCCGGGGTCGTTATTTGACATGGACGTTTCTCTTTGCTCATGGGTGCTAAGAAAACGGTTTTGCAAACACAGTTTTCGAAGTTCTTTAGGGCTCCGCCCCACAGGACTTCAAAATTACTTTTGGGCCTCCGGGGTCGATATTTTACATGGACGTTTCTCTTTGCTCACGGGTGCTCGCTCACTAAGAAACAGTTTTTCAAATACAGTTTTCCAAGTTCTTTAGGGCTCCGCCCCACAGGACTTCAAAATTACTGTTGGGCCTCCGGGGTTTAAATTTGAATCAGACGTTCCTCTTTGCTCATAGTTACTTACTAAGAAATAATTTTGAAAAATTTCGTTTAGGGCTCCACCCCATAGAACCTCAAGATTACCATGGATTCTAGGGGGTATAAATTTAACGTGGATGTTCCGTTTCGCTAACAGGTGCTCACTACAAAATGGTTTTGTAAATATAGTTTTTGTAGTTCTTTAGGGCTCCACCTCACCTGACTTCACCTGACACTAAAATTAATCAAGGGCCAACGTGTTTTAAATTTGACATGGACGTTCCTTTTTGTTCATAGATGATCTATAAGAAACAATTTAGCAATTTTTTTTGGGCTCCTCCCCACAAATTCTCAAATCTACTATAGATCCTACGGGTTGAAATTTAACGTAAAGGTTCCGGTTTGCTAATAGGTGTTCACTAAGAAACAGTTTTGCAAAAAACTGTTTAATGTTCTTTAGGGCTCCGACCCACATGTCTTCAATATGACTGTAGAGCCTACGGGGTTGAAATTTGACATGGTCGTTCCTATTTGCTCATAGGTTAGGGCCTTTTCTATTTAAGAACAGGTTTTGCGAAATTCCTTCAGAGCTCCACTCACACTACTTCATTGTTCCAATGTCATTCTCAAGGAAGTAGATTTCGTTGCTCTTCAAAACGATTGTATTACCTATAAAATAAATTCAATCACGGGCGAAGCCGTGACGGGCAACAGCTAGTCTACTATATATTTGTCAAATACCACTCACTCATGTATCAGAGTATCTCAATGACCATAGGGTATAGAGGGTTGAAATGTGGCATGGACGTTCCTCTTTGCTAAAAAACGCTCACTAAGAAACGGTTTTGCGAAATTCCTTAAGGTCTCCGCCCCACAGGACATCAAAATTTCTATCTAATGTTAACCTTATGGCCAATTTTTTATCCAAACCAAAGCAACAACGAGTCTCAAAAACTATGGGACCTACAATGTTGAAATTGGTAATGAGCAACGTTCTTTGCTCATAGATGCTCACTAAGAAACGGTTTTGAAAAATTCCATCAGGGCTCCGCCACACAGGACTTCAAAATTTCTATCTAATGTTATTCTTATGGCCAATTTTTTATACAAATCTAGGAAACAACGAATATGGAAACCCATAGGACCTATGATGTTGAAATTAAGCATGGACGTTCTGCTTTGCTCATAGATGCTCACTAAGAAACGGTTTTGCAAAATTCCATCAGGGCTCCGCCACACAGGACTTCAAAATTTCTATTTAATGTTATTCTTATGGCCAATTTTTTATACAAATCTAGGAAACGACGAATATGGAAAACCATAGGACCTATGATGTTGAAATTAAGCATGGGCGTTCTGCTTTGCTAAAAGGTGCTCACTAAGAAACGGTTTTACAAAATTCCATCAGGGTTCCGCCCCACAGGACATCAAAATTTTTATCTAATGTTAACCTTATGGCCAATTTTTTGTACAAACCAAAGCAACAACAAATCTGAGAAACTATGGGACCTACAATGTTAAAATTGGGCATGGGCGACGTTCTTTGCTCATAAATGCACACTGAGAAACGGTTTTGCAAAATAACATCAGGGCTCCGCCACACAGGACTACAAAATTTTTATCTAATGTTATTCTTATCGCCAATTTTTCATACGAATTTAGGAAACAACGAATCTGAAAAACTCTAGGACCTTTGCTGTTGAAATTTGGAATGGACGTTCATTTGTGCTTATGGGTAATCACTAACAAACGGTTTTTCAAAATTCAAACAGGGCACCGCCCCACAGGATTTCATTTCTGTTCTAATGCTATTCTTATGGCCAATTTTTAACATGAATTGAAGAAACAACGAATATGAAAAACAAGATGACGTAAGGGAATCATTTGGAACATTTGGAACGGGAGATCCACTTTGCCCATCATCGGTGCTCACTTAAATACGCTCTTGGAAAGCATCTTCAGGGCTCCGCCCTACATGACTTCGAAATTACTCTACGGCCAACGTGGTTGAAATTTGGCAGGGACGTACCTCTTTGCTCATAGGTATGCATTAATAAACTGTTTTGTAAATATAATTTTTCTAAATAACTTAGGGCTCCGCCCCACCGTACTACAAATTTACTCTAGGGCATACAGGGTTGAAATTTTATGTGGACATTCCTCATTTCTCTTATGTACTCACTAAGAAACGGTTTTATAAATATAGTTTTTATGTCCTTTAGGGCCCCGCCCCACTGGACTTCAAAATTACTCTATTGTATATGTTTTTGAGATTCGGCTTGGACGTTCCTCTTTGCTAATAGGTATTCACTAAAAAACGGTTTTGCAAGTATTTTTTTTTAAGTTTTTAGGGCTTCGCCACACTGGACTTCAAAATTCTTTGGGGCTTCGGGGTTCAATTTTAACGTGGACGTTCCTCTTTACTCATATGTACTCAATAAGAAACAGGTATTCAAAATATACTGTAGGTTTAGAAGTCCTTTAGGGCTCTGCCCCACTGGACTTCAAAATTACTCTAAAGCCTATGGCGTTCAACATTGACGTGGATGTTCCTCTTTACTCATACGTACACATTTAGAAACGGTT
This sequence comes from Neoaliturus tenellus, assembly GCA_030545055.2. Taxonomy (NCBI): domain Eukaryota; kingdom Metazoa; phylum Arthropoda; class Insecta; order Hemiptera; family Cicadellidae; genus Neoaliturus; species Neoaliturus tenellus. The sequence continues at coordinate 124,144,104 of CM061534.1, forward strand.
TTGCAAGTATAGTTATTGAAGTCCTTTTAGGGCTCTGCCCCACTGGACTTCAAAATTACTATTGAGCCTACAGGGTTCAACTTTGACGGGGATGTTACTCTTTTACTCATACGTACACATTTATAAACGGTTTTGCAAATATAGTTTTGGAAGTCCTTTTAGGGCTCTGCCCCACTGGACTTCAAAATTACTATTGAGTCTACGGGGTTCAACTTTGACGTGGATGTTCCTCTTTACTCATACGTACACATTTAGAAACGGTTTTGCAAAAATATAGTTTTTGAAGTCCCTTTAGGGCTCTGCCCCACTGGACTTCAAAATTACTATTGAGCCTACGGGGTTCAACTTTGACGTGGATGTTCCTCTTTTACTCATACGTACACATTTAGAAACGGTTTTGCAAATATAGTTTTTGAAGTCCTTTTAGGGCTCTGCCCCACTTGACTTCAAAATTACTATTGAGTCTACAGGGTTCAACTTTGACGTGGATGTTCCTCTTTACTTATATGTATTCATTAGAAATAGTTTGGATATATAGATTTTGAAGTTCTTTAGGGCTCTGTCCCACTAGACTTCAAAATTACTATTGAGTCTACGGGGTTGAAATTTGACGTAGACGTTCCTATTTACTCATATGTACTCACTAAGAATAGAATGGTTTTACAAATATAGGTTTTTATGTCCATTAGGGCTCCGCCCACACGACTTCAAATTTACTATACAGCCTATATAACTTACATGGTTGAATTTTGATGTGGATGTTCCTCTTTGCTCATACGTACACATTTAGAAATGGTTTTGCAAATGTAGGGTTTGAAGTCCTTCAGAGCTCTGCCCCATACTGGACTTCAAAATTACTCGACGGTATACGGTGTTGAAATTTGATGTGGACGTTCCTTTTTACTCATAAGTACTCAATAAGAAACGGTTTTGCAAATATAGATTCCTGTAGAGTCCCCACTGTACTACAAAATATCTCTGGGGCCTACATGGTTGAAATTTGACTTGTACATATAGGAGCTCACTTAGAAACGGTCTTGCAAATATAGTTTTTGAAGTCCTTTAGGCCCCCCTCCCTACAGGTCTTCAAAATTACTATATGGTTTATGGGGTAGAAATTAGACAAAAGATTCGGCAAAATTTTGTGCTCTGCTTACACTTCTTCAATGTTTTAATATAACTCTTAAGGATTGAGATTTCGTTTCTCTTTAAAGATATTCTATCACATATGAAATAAACTCAATCACGGGCGAAGCCGTGACGGGCAACAGCTAGTACATAATATACTCATAAATAACTGAAAAACAATGTAAATAGTTAATATTTACATTGTTTTTCAGTTATTTATGAGTATATTAAAATCACTTCACAAAAACTAATTTAAAAAATGAAGATGCAAAAACTGAAACCAGCAGCGAGCGCATCGGCGATTGATCGTTCCTCTTAAGAAATATCAATGAGCGAATGAGTTGTATTCATTGAATGCAACTAGTAAAAGCGTCCCGACATAAATGTTACATTTCAGTTGGCTGACAATTGGTGCGATCTAAACTGTTTAAAATGGTACGATAAATGCTCTTCAACCAATATTTAGTAATGATCAGTTACATTAATTTTAAGCTAAAAATTATTTTCACTCTTCAACTCTTGGATTATATACAATCTCTTAAACGGCCCCAAATAAACTGGCACTTGGATTATTTACCTCTTCTGGCTAAAAATAACGATTATACAAAATAAAGTTGATTTAGTTTATTTTTTAAGTTTGTTTGACTTCCAAATCTAAATAAAAATCTAAGTTAAAATTTATTTTATCAAACACATTTTGCCTTCATACGAAATTGATATTAGTTCCTCATCTTAATTTGGATGTTTATTAGAAATTTCTTTGACGGGTAGAATCACACATGATATATGCTTGTCTTTTCATAAAAGTAAGCTTTGTCTAATTCAAAGAATTAATCAAACATGAGAGGGTTATTTAGCTTAGCAAAGCAAGATGGATGATGTACCCGGAAGCTAGCGAGTTCTGCGATTCAGACACTTCCTTTGGTCATTGAGTCAGGTGACGGGTTACAAAAACATGACTACATAAATCACAGTCTTGCAAGACAGGATGCTCTCTACAGTTCGTGAGTGTCATCGTTTTAATCTAGGAACTCTTTTATTTACTAAGTACTTTATATTGAAAGCTCGAGTTTCAACGAAGGATAAAGTACAAGCATTTTTGTAATTTAAGTTACTAAATATTAACATAGTAGTATTTTAATGTTCCACTAAATCTCTGTTGAAGAAAGTATTGGTTTTCAGAATGTTATAATATTTTATTAAAAAAGTATTTGAGTCACTTGCCATCCCTAAGGAAAATATCACTTCTTTCTTTTTTGTGATAAAACTAATTAAAGTTGGGCAAGCTCAACCATGAAATCCTTAGTAAATGGTTTAATAATAGTATCATTTGACTTTTTCATTCTAAAATTTGTTTCTAATATTAAATATAAGTAGCTGATTATGTTAATGAGTTAATGGTATTAGTGGTGTTAATAAGATTTTGGGTAATTTCCTTTTTCTTTAACTTTTTGATTATCATCGCATACGTGTTGTTATAAGCACTAAATAAAAACACAATTTACGTCATACAACACTTTATTGATTGAAATTTACATATTGGTAATATATTTCAGTGATCTATGTCACCATCTTCAGACCGACTCAAATTATCATGGACTCCATGGTAAATGGAGTCGGTCTGAAGATGGTGACATAGATCACTGAAATATATTACCAATATGTAAATTTCAATCAATAAAGTGTTGTATGACGTAAATTGTGTTTTTATTTAGTGCTTTTTCTTTAAACACGTTCTTATAAAGATATGGTATAATTTAATAATGTACACATTCAAAGGTTTAATGAACGTTTCTCCTTCTTTTATAAATTTGACAAATTATAAAGATTAACAAAAGTACCAAATTTGAAAACTCTTTTTTGTTATTAAATATTTTGTTAATAAATGATTTCTGAGAATTTTTTAAAGAAAGTCATTCAAGGTTATAATTAATATAACGTTTGAAATAATTTTTTAGTATTCTTAAATTTTTGAACAGCGCTCTTCTGCTTGTTTCGTTACAGTTCCTCTTTCTCCAATGATGACTCATAACATTCCCCAGTTATTTTTAACTCTACATTATTGTGTGACAGAAATGTAAATTTTTTGTTTTTATATAGGCTATGTTTAATTAGATAAAATTATTCATTTACTCTTTAAAATAACATTAAAATTTTATTATTTCAATATTGTAATTAATAACATAATTTAACCTCACTGTAATTTTGAAAAATATGAATGTTTTTTTCATTCAACAACATCATAGAAAAAATGTAATAAAAATTCTTTCAACTCTGCTAAAATTAATGCCAAGCAAATAAGGAACTTCAAATTGAGTTATAAAAGTTGGGCAGCCACCAATTTCCTCTCAAGAATATTATATTCTTTTCCCAAAACTTTTGGTAAAATCATGTGGTGCCGTTTGTTCAAAAACCAGTTATGAAGATTCTTACAGCATATTATTGAAATACATAATTAAAATTTTACGGAGAAAAATAAACATATTTTAAAGCTTTTATAAAAGATTATTATACTGTGTTACAAAAAACTTAAATATCTATTGATAAAATGAAGCCCCGGAACTGCGATTTGACATATTATGAGAATAATAATTTACCTCCGTCTGCAGTTCGAACTTGTAGTTTTTGCAGTTACATGTTGATGGGCCTATCTATTTTTCGTTCGTTACCGTGTGAAATGTGAAATGTGTGTATTTTAAATCATCTAACGAAGCTCTTGAAGCGGATTTTTTGTTCCTGTACAGCTTGATAATGGCAGAATTGCCGAAACATAAAAATGTAGCTGCAAAAACTGCAAGTTGAAACTGCAGACGGAGATAAATTATTATTCTCATAATAAATCTATTAATAATTTATAAGCCTCTAACCAACTGCAGAGAATTTTATTTCAATATAAATTTAAGCTTCTTCGAAATAACCAACAATGTACGAGTACAATGTACAATGTACCTCGTGTAATCCAAAGTAACCAAGTGGTGATTATTATTAGAAGGAAATCATTGATTCCTTGGTCAAAATACATGATAAAATATAGTAGTAATAGTAGTTGTTGCTGCTGCTGTTGCTGCTTATATCAAGATTTTACCACTGACTTATCGTGACCTCAGAGAATCTCATAAAAAGTGTTACCCATACATAATAATGACCATGAGTAAAAACCCCGTTTAAAATATTTTTTATGTTACACACCATACTGTATTGTTTTGGCATTGGTCTTATGGGTTGCCGGCAACGAAATAACAACGAAAAGTAGGCCTAAACAAAAATAAAAGAATGATACTTTTAAGCATTTGCGTTTTAGAAACAGCTGTTGACTGAATAAAGGTTTTGAAGTGTAAAGTTGGTGTAAACTTCAATACCTGGTTACCATGATACTATAGCAAAAGTAAATTAAAACCAACGAACAAGGCTTGGTTTTTTTTTTAAGAGGTTGGCGGACCTCTTTTTTGCCTTACTTTGCCCCGTCCACATAGACTATTGATCTGTGCGTGGATCGTATTAGACAAAGTAAGGGGGTGAGCCGCTACAGTACAAGGTGAAAGGTACTGATAAAAGTCACTGGCAGAACGCGGATTCGAACCCATGACATCGCTGCCATGGTTCCGAAGTCCGGCGCGCTAACCACTACGCCACCGACTCACCCAAAAGGTTTTTGGTGTTCCAAAACCAACCCAAAAGGTTGGTTAACCTGGTACTAATCACTAATGTTTGAAAATTATCTCATTATAAGTATCATTTCAGAAATAAAAATAAAATTTGAAGATGAAAATAAATGTTAAAGATTTATTAATAAATTTAAAAGTTTCAATATTTGTATAAATGACAAAAATAAATAGGAAGTAAAATTCATTAGGCTTCAATGAAAGAAGCACTTTGTGATTGCTTAGTTCCGTTAAGTTTGTAAAGGGTTTCAATTTTGGTAAACCGATAGTCTGCTTAAAAGATTAAAGCTGTTATGGTTCTAATGAGCTACCCTTATAAATAAATTTACCACCACATCAAAATACATTTTATATAATACATGTTTACCATTGCAAACCTAAACGAACCAATTGTTTTCGCTCTGATTCTTTAACAGTTCAGTTTTATTTCAACATAAAATTTAATACAAATTTAATTTTACTATAAAATTATTGTTTTATATTCAATTTATGCTGATAATAATTTTGTTACTTATTATACTGTTACCAAGCATTGTGACTTCATTTAAAGGAGCTTGGTTTTTTACTACCAAGGGCATCTGGTGTACCAAGGGGTACACCAGATTTCACTGGCATATATGCATGTTAAGGTTATTTTCTTGAACAAAGGTTCAACAAGAAAGTTATAAGAAACTATAGGATAATATACACTTCGTGCGAGTGAGCGTAGCTGACAAGTTCACCTGAAGGGCAAAAACTCCTATGGTTGGCATTGCAAAGCATGCCGGGTATCACCTAGTATTTTGTAACTGAACCATATATTCTTAATGTTAGCATACATTAGAGAGTTTTTGCAACATACGGTAAACATTACGGTAAACGCTAAACGCTATTTTTATATTGGTAAATTTATATATAATTCGCAGTTCAAGGTGGTGGAACCGGATAAATAATATATGAAAAGGATGAATAATATATGAAATTTACCGCTGATCACTTTTCAACAAGTTTTTCATAGCTTTAAGTAGTATAAATAGATAAATCAACCATAAATGAAATGGCGTTTACCGTATGTTTTTACCGTATGTGCAAAAACTCTACTACAACAGCTGTATAATGATTCAATCAATCCCCCTTCTCCATCTTCTATCTACTATATATTTGTCAAATACCACTCACTCACGTATCAGAGAATCTCCAAAACTATAAGGCCCAGAAGGTTAAAACTTGGCATGGACGTTCATCTTTGCTCAAAAACACTTACTAAGAAACGGTTTTGAAAAATTACGTCAGGGCTCCGCCCCACACGACTACAAAATTTCGTTATAATGTTATTATTTTATCATTATTTTATAATTATTCCAGCTGATGCAATGAACAAAAAGTCCACCAAAAATTTACTCCTCTTATTTTGTGAATTTTAATGGTGTTAAAGCAAGTTTTAGTTATACTTGTTATTTCAAAAGAAAAATTTGGCTCCTTTTTTCTTTTAAAGCTATAATTTAAATCTCTTACCAGAAAATTCAAGTAAGTGTTTAAAAAAATAGTTTCAAAATAATGTTTTTTTGGTTATGTTTTTTATATCACAACTAATGTAATTGCATAATAATTCAGCTGATTGTATTTTTATATAAAAAAATATATTACCTACAGAAATGAAAACCATCAATAAAAGATCTCTTATTTTGTTTTTGAAAATTATAATTGTACTGCAAATGGTAACCATGATTTTAGCAGCTCAGTTTTCTGAAATTAATACTTACAGACATGTGAGTCAAAGATGTAGGCTTAAATTATACTCAGAAAATTCAAATGCTATAAGTTTTCTCTTGATTGATAAATTAAAGCAAGACCAAAAAGTAGCCAGACTAAACTACAGGAAAAATAAATTCTCTTGGAAAAGTCAATGGAAATTGTGTTTTTTAAAATTTAATAGTGCTCAATTCCTGGCTTTTGTAATATTAATGCTTAGTGGAGACATTGAGTCAAATCCTGGGCCAAATAATAGAACACCTAGCCCTAAATGTTTGTATCCACAAACCTTAAACAATTCAATTGAATATAATGACAAAGAAAAATGTAAGTTATGTAACAAATATTTTAAAAGGCTCAAAGCACACATCAATGCTATTCATAAAGAAGATGGTTTTTTAAAGTCTTTTCACAATAGCAAGCAAAAAGTTGAGTCAAAAGTGAATGAATTATCCACAGTTCAAAGAAGTTTCAAGGATTTTACATATGGTAACGTTAATGATTGGCTCGAACTTTATGATGATGATATAAGGACTTGGTGGAGCAATCACTTAACTGTCCCTAATGATTGCCTTTTGGTAGATCCTATTACAAGCCAGGTTATAAAGATTGAGAAGAATGAAGAACTATTAAAACAAACTTTAGATGGGTTGGCATTAAACAAATACAAATATATTTTGAATTGTGTTAATAGTAGAATATCAGAAGCTGCGGTTAAAGGATGCCATTGGTCTCTTCTTGTAATTGAAGTAAACCAAAACGAACTAAAATGTTACCATATAGACTCACTATCACCAAATAATAATTATCATGCAAACATAATAGCTACAAAATTTTGTCATTATTTGAAAGGAAACACAAATATCAGTGTAAAAGAAATAAAATGTTATAGACAAAGATCAAACACCGAATGTGGTATACATGTGATACACAACTCGACAATTATCTCAAAATGTTTATTTGAGAAGAAATCAATTCATCATGATAAGAGGTTTAAGAAAGAGTTTTGTGTACCAAAAATATATCAACAAGTATTCTCTCACGAAATGTCTGACACTCCTATTTTAATAGAAACGTCTAATAAATCAGTAACAGCAGTTCAAGACCTTACCGGTACTCCAATTGTTTCCAGCACTGAAAGTTGTAGGAAAAGAAATGATAATATAAATTATGACATAAATCATCCATCCATCGGTTCACCAAGTGATCTGAAATTAAGTGTTGACAATAATACACCCACGATTTTCAACGAAAGTATCATAGCAGAAATGAGAAAATGCAATGAATGTGGTAAGGCCTTCAAAAACTCTAACGGATTGTCTATCCATATATCTAAGGCCCACCATAATAGCCATAGAGGTAATATTCTTAAAAAATATCATAATGATTTAGTAATTGAGCCAGACAATGAGTTTGATGAACAGCACAAAATGAATGATAGCCCAGTAAAAATTGAAAGAGAATTGCAGCATTGGCTTAATACTCTCCAAAATGAGGAAAACAACGAAGAGTTTATGTTAAAGATTGAAGAATTTTCTAATTTTTTGTCAAATGCTATATATCAATTGCCGGGACCAAAACATCCAGCTCGCAAATATTATAACTTAAGAAAAAAACAAAAAGAAGTTTCTCAAAACAGTAATTATAAAAAATCTACAAACCCTGAAAGAAAAACCAAAAAGGAAAGACAGAAGCGAAGAGAAAAATATAATTACGACCTGATTCAATTTGAATATTATAATAGGAGACGAAAAGCAGTAAGAAAAATAATTGGAAGTGATAATAAAGCATGCAAGTTGAATCTAGAGTTGTTGAGAGACAAATTTGGAAAAAGGTTTTCAAAACCTATTAATGAAACAATAACATTAATCGAAAATAAATGTGATGATCGATTAAAAGAAACTACAAATTTACATTACAATTCTACAATAAGTGAAGAAGAAATTCAACACGCAATAAATGGAATAAAAGTTGATACTGCACCGGGCCCAGATAAAGTACTAATGAGGACGATTAAGATAAAGGGTGTATCAAACATACTTTATACTATTTATAATAGGATTCATGAATCAGACATAGTACCTCCTTGTTTTAAAAAAGCAAGAACAGTTTTGATTCATAAAGGTGGAGATGAAAATGATGTCAACAACTGGAGGCCGATAACAATCTGTTCCGTCCTTAGAAGAATATATGAGAAGATCCTGGACCAAAGATTAAAATCATATGTCACGTTCAATCGGTTTCAAGGAGGGTTCACCAATGTACCGGGAGCACATAATATAAATACCCAAATGCTAAATGAAGTGTTACAGGAGGCTAAGCGAAAAAGAATTGATTGCAGTATTCTATTCCTGGACATTGAAAAGGCATATGATAATGTAAGTCATATACATTTAGATTTGGTCCTAAACTCATTGCCCATTCCAACAAAGCTTGCCAAATCAATCTTGCAGTTACAAACCAATAATTTAACTCAAGTTGAGACGGCAAAAGGAAAAACCAAACCTATCCCAATCATGAGAGGTGTATTGCAAGGGTCACCTCTTTCTCCAACGTTATACAACTTATGTGTTGATAACATTTTAGATCAGATGTCAGAACAATCTCTCAGTGAACAGCTTGGTTTTAAACTTTGCCCTGACCTACCACCAATTAGCATATTAGGTTTTGCAGATGACACAGTCTTAATAGCAAAAAACAGAGAGAGTGCAGTCCTGTTATACAACACGATTACAAATTTATTTCATGACATTGGACTGAAAATCAACCCAAAAAAGACTAAGGTCATTAGTATAAAGAAAGGTAAGATTCAACAAGAAAGCTATTTTTTAGACTTAACAGAAATAAAATCAATTGGATCTGAAGACAAAATTAAATATTTAGGAGTAAACTTTGCACATGAAATAATATTTGACCAATGTGAACAAATTAACTCTCTAACAACCAAAATTGAAAAATTAACATGTTCTCCTTTTCTAAAGACTGAACAAAAGATATTTGTTTTAACTAACTACATTTGGCCAACTTTGATTTACCCGTTTCAAACTGCACCATTGAAAAAATTTTCACTTAGTTTCTTTGAAGATGTAGACAAAATTTTACGTTCCGCTCTAAAGGAGGTATTAGATTTACCAAATGACACTCCAAGCGCATTTTTTTACAGTTCTTCAAAATTTAAAGGATTAGGCCTATCAAAATCATTATGGGAAGCAGTATTGCAACACATAAACATTTGCCGCGTATTACGCACAACAAGAAACCCATATCTTGATCAACTGAAAAATTTTGATATTGAAGAAAGTTACTGTCTCAAGAAAATTGGACTTCAAAACGATGACCAGACTAAACAAACAGTAAGGGCATTGCGAAACGCATTAAAAGACGAAGAATTTGAAAAATGGAGTAAACTGCCTTACAAAGGCAGAGGCATAAAATTATTCCAGCAATGCCCTAAAATCAACAAAAGCCTCAACTCTTCACAGGGATTGACAGAAGCTGAATACAAGATGTATTTAAAACTAGTAAACAATGTAGCTCCGGTTAGAAGTATCAAAGAGAGGTCCAAGGACGGGAACCAGTGTCGGCACTGTTCCGACACTGAGAATTACACGGTTGAAACCTTACCCCATGTCCTTGGACAATGCCCCTACAGTGATCTTCTTCGTAACACGAGACACCACACTATCAGAAAGATAATTGCTGATCAATTCAGAATACAAAATAAATATGAGGTGTACGAAGAAGTCACTGCAATCGAAACGGGAGGATCAATAAGAAGAAGCGATATAATTGTCATTGATAAAGAAAAACATAAAGGTTTAATCATAGATCCCACAGTACGTTTTGAAATAAGCGCTAACCAGCCAGAAGAAGTGAATAAGGAAAAGATTAACATATACAAAAATACAATTCCATATTATAAAGAAAAATACAAACTTAATGAAATTGAAATTTATGGAATTCTTATAGGGGCAAGAGGCACAATACCCTACTCTGTCCAAGAAATGTGGAAAAAATTCAATCTTGAATGTAAATCACTACATAACGTGGCGCTGACAGCAGTTAAATATTCAGTCAAGATACTGAAAAATCACTTATATAATGTTAAATCATAGTATCCAAATTTTTGTTTAGTATTCTTTGTCAATTGGCAGTTTACAATGTGTAAAAAGATGTAAATTTTGAATAAAAATTTTCTTTATATATGGGGGATTTTTAATATAAATAAAGACAACAACGAATCTCCAAAACTATAGAGCATGCAGGATTGAAATTTTGTATAGACGTTCTATTTTACCCATTGGTGCTCACTAAGAAACGGTTTTACGACATTCCTGCAGGGCTCCGCCCCACACGACTTCAAAATTTCGTTACAATGTTATTCTTATGGAGCACTTAAAATAGGAACATAGGAAACAACGAATCTCCAAAACCATAAGACCTAAAGGTATGAAATTTGGGATGGAAGTTCCTCTTTGCCTATAGGGGCTCACTAAGAAACGGTTTTGCGAAATTCCTTCTGAGCTAAACCCCACACGACTTGAAAGATGTGATGTAATTACAACTGTTGAAGATTCAAAACTATCAGCTGTTTGTGAAATAATAAATTTAAGGGACGACATAGACATATGACAATGTTTTTATCTCTTTGTAAACAATTCAGATGTTGTAAAATGTTTATTAGTTAAGTTAATACAATAAAAGGTGATGACGAACCTTGAACTATTAGAAACTTACAGTGCTCTCGTCCCTCATAGGGTTCAAACTATGCCTGGAGATGGTCCCTGTCTTTTGTCTGCATTATCCTTGGCTATGAAAGGGTCTATCGCAGATTGTCACAATATACGACCCAAAAAGTTTGGCATGGACGGTCTTCGTTGTTTATAGGTGCTCACGAAGAAACACTTTTGCAAAATTCCTTCAGTGCTCCGCCCCACAGGCTTTTGAAATTGCAATATATTTAATGTTATCCTTATAGCCAATTTAAATACAAATTTAGGAAACTACGCATCTCCTAAAATATAGGGAATGCGGGGTTGAAAATTGGAGTGATCTTTTCTTCCATATGTGCGTAACAAAAACTGTTTGCACATTTTATCTGTGTAGGGCCCCGCCCCACACAGAACCTCAAAATTACTATAACGCTTAAGGAGTTAAAAATTGGCAAGGCCTCCTCTTTGCTAATAGTTTTTTAATAAGAAAAGTGTTTTCTTTCAAATAATTTTTTGAAGCTTTATGCCTTTGCTCCACTGGACTAAAAATTACTCTATGACCTCCTGGATTGAAACTTAACACGGTCGTTCCTCTTTGCTCATCATAGCTACTTACTAAGAAATGGTTTTACAAATATAGTTTTTGAAATCCTTTAGGGCTCCACCCTCACAGGACTTCAAAATTACTATGATGACTCATCCTAGGACAAAGAAAGAACAAAAATTAAGAGAAAAGAAAAGAGAAAAAAGCAGTTAAAAATAATTGAAAGACTTGAAAAAAGTTTAGAGTATTAAATAAATCAACAATAATCTTGTTGAAAAATCCGGAATTGTGAATTTTTAATTGTGAAACGGATAGAAAGACTTTGGGTATATTCTTCATAAATGTAAATTCCCATACAATGTAAATTATCATCAGAGGAATAAAATTTACTAGAGATCGCCTCCTGATCGAAATTCGATCAAAATTTCAGTTGATCTGGACCCATGAAGCTTAAAAACATTGTAGAACTAAAACATCTGTTCTTTCTAATTTTCTAGCAGTTGTTTTTACAACAGCTGTCTTGATTGATTCATTCAATTCTCAATTCTCCATAAGATTAACATTGGAACTTTGAAAGCCTGTGGGGCGTAGCCCTGGAGTCCGAGGTGAATTAGAATGTGATTCTGCTCATCTACAGGACTATACCTTTCTAATGGTATGCGCGGATTTATCTTGCGATGTACACGAGCTGAGAAAAAAGGAGGAAATGAAACATGCTTGCGTATTAATATATAGATTAAATTTATTATTATTATTAAATTCCTTGTGGCCAATTTTAAATGCGAATCAAGGAAACAACGGATCTCAGAAACTGTAGGACTGTAGACTTTGTAGTCGGCGTTCCTTTATCTCAATGGTGTGCACTATGGAACAGTTACGCAAATTCCCATTAGGGTTCCACCCCCACAGAATATAAAAATTACCATAAATCCTACGGGATTGAAATTAATCGTGGATGTTCCTCTTTGCTAATAAGTACTCCCTAGTAAAAGGCTTTGTAAATATAGTTTTTTTTAAGTTCTTTAAGGCTCTTACTGGACTTAAAAATTACTCTACACCCTATACGGGGTTGAAATTTGACACAGACGTTCCTTTTTACTCATAGGTGCTCATTAAGCTAAGGTTTTGCATAATTCCTTCAGGGCTCCGCCCACACTACATCAATGTTTCAATGGAATTTGAAAAAGATTCAGTTGCTCTTTAAAGACATTTTATTACCTAAAAAATAAACTCAATCACGGGCGAAGCCGTGACGGGCAACAGCTAGTATATATATAAGCGAAATCCCACTCACTGACTCATCACGAAATCTCAGGAACTACCAAACGGATTTACTTGAAACTTTGAACATAGGTTTGTCTTGCCTCTTAGGTGCTCACTAAGAAACGATTTTGCAAAATTCCTTCAGGGCTCCGCCCCACACATCTTCAAAGTTACCATGTTATTCTTATGGAAGCAACATTTTTGTATTTGAACATATGGTTACATTAAAATATAATATTAATTTTGTAAACAGCTGTTCTCATTCAATTTATTGAGGGAAGATTAGTATAAAAATCTAGAGGATAATTCCCTTACGAATTCTAAATTTTGCGGCTTAGCGACAAAGCTAAATCTGACGAAGAGTGATTACTGACTGACTCATCATGAAATCTCAGGAACTACCAATCGTATTTACTTGAAACTTTAAACACAGGTTCGTCTTGCCTCTTAGGTGCTCACTAAGAAACGATTTTAGAAAATTCCTTCAGGGCTCCGCCCCACAGGCCATCGATGTTTCAATATAATGTTATCCGCATGGCCATGCATGGCCAAATTTAAATACAAATTAGGAAACCTGCACGGTTGAAATTTGGAGTGATCTCTTTTTTCTTGGATGTTAAAAAAAGATCTTTAAACATCCCCTTTAGGGCTCTGCACCACAGAAGCTCACAGTTACTGTATAGCCTACGTGTTGAAATTTGACATGGACGATTCTATTTGCTATAGATACTTATTAAGAAACTGTTTTGCAAATATAGTATTTGAAGCACTTTAGGGCTCCACCCCACTGGACTTGAGGATTCCTTTAGGGCCTCCGGGGTTTAAATTTGACACGGACGTTTCAATTTGCTCATGGGTGCTTCCTAAGAAACGGTTTTGCAAATAAATATTGTTTTCAAAGTTCTTTAGGACTCCACCCCACAGGACTTCAAAATTACTTTTGGGCCTCCGGGGTTCAAATTTGAATCAGACGTTCCTCTTTGCTCATGTAAGTTACTGACTAAGAAATAATTTTGCAAATTTCCTTTAGGGCTCCACCCCATAGAACCTTAAGGTTATTATAGATCCTAGGGGGGTTTTGTTGCTGTTGTTATAACTACTTTTGGGCCTCCGGGGTTAAAATATGAATCGGACGTTCCTCTGGTCATAGTTACTGACTAAAAAACTGTTTTGCAAATATAGTTTTTTTTTTAATTCTTTAGGGCTCCGCCCCACAGGTCTTGAAAATTACTCTAGGGCCCACGGGTTTTAAATTTGACATGGACGTTCATCATTGCTCATAGGTGATCAATAAGAATCAATTTTGCAAATTTCCTTTAGTGCTCCTCCCCAAAAATTCTCAAAACTACCATGGATCTTGCCGGTTAAAGTTTAACGTAGACGTTCCGTTTTGCTAATAGGTGTTCACTGAGAAACAGTTTTGCAAATATAGTTTTTGATGTTCTTTAGGGCTCCGCCCCACATGGCTTCAGCATGACTGTAGGGCCTACGGGGTTGAAATTTGACATGGTCGTTCCTATTTGCTCATAGGTTCTCAGGACCTTTTCTATTTAAGAAACCTTTACTCTCTAAGAACAGGTTTTGCGAAATACCTTCAGAGCTCCACTCACACTACTTCATTGTTTCAATGTCATTCTTAAGGAAGTAGATTTCGTTGCTCTTTAAAATAATTTTATTACCTATAAAATAAATTCAATCACGGGCAAAGCCGTGACGGACAACAGCTAGTTGAAACTATAAGCCTGGCGTAAACAACTACAGACTGAGTCCTAATCAACGATACCAAAAACTTTAAAATCGTAAGTTTAAGTTGTAGGAGGAGTTCCCATCACAAAAATCACCTCGGGGTCATAAGTTTGATCATAGTACCATGAGATTTTAATTTTTTTTATATCAATTTTCATTTTTATATTCAACCTCTTGGATGTTAATACGTTGATGGTAAAAAACTATGATAAGGCACTAAGCTATAAATTTCTCAAGGAAACACTGCTCCCCTGACGAAGACATCAAAAGGCCATTGCGTAAATGTTTTAGAGAACCCAAAAGCGTTAAACAAGCATAAAGTTAAATTGGCTTTTAAATATTCATATTCTCGTACGTTAAAAGTTTGAACGGTTATAACTTTTCACTAAATAATTTATAGGTATGTTTAACGATTTCTAAAATATTAGAATCGTTTTAGCATTCAGCTCATGAGTAATATTCAAATAATAACTAAATAAAAATAATAATTTATTAGTTTTTTTTCTAAACGTCTTTCGGTTTTATTTTGCTTAGTACTTTTTTATTTTAATATCATTATCATGATTTTGATGCGTTTAATACCCAGCCATTTTACATTTTAGACGGAAAATAACTGAAGGACTTACAAATAGTATATTTCACCACTAGTCCGGAAAGTGACCCATTTCTGGGCGAGATAGTGTTTTACGCGCGAGGCGAAGCCGAGCGTGGAAAACACTATCGAGCCTGGAAATGGGCTTTCCGGACGAGTTGTGAACGACACTTTTCATCACGACGCAATTATTAATAAATGTGGAAGTTTTAAAGGAGGATTATTTTTGTAAATTCTTCGACATTGGACAAAGTAAACAAAGCTGGAATTCAAAATTTAATTTGTTTTAAACCCAGCTGATTGTTGCTGTACGGAAAAGTTTGTTTATCTTGGACGGAAAGTAATGTTTACAAACATTACTTTCCGTACAGGTCAGTAAAAATCAGCTGACGGTAACAGTTTGGGAAATGACTACTTTCCAAGGTCTCAGCTGTACGGCAAGTTGTCACTTTCGTATACGGAGTGATGAAAAATACCTTTTTGACAATACAAACAATTTACAAAATACATTTCCTGGCAAGACATTTAGTTTCAAAAAATGCAGCCAGTCTGTATGACAGACTTAATTAGTCAAGTGGATCGTTACAGTCATACCAACATCCTTGTATAATTCCTCAGTTTGGCCACAACATCGCAAACTAATTAGTCAGCAATAACAAAACAGTTATGGTTAATCGGCTCACACAAACCTAATCTTGTCATTTACACATTAGGCCTAGTCATATTAGGTACTGAATGAGTGTTACGTGAAACAAAGACTTTTTTAAGATAAAATAGTGATTTTTTTAAT
The DNA here is from genome assembly GCA_030545055.2 of Neoaliturus tenellus. Lineage (NCBI taxonomy): Eukaryota > Metazoa > Arthropoda > Insecta > Hemiptera > Cicadellidae > Neoaliturus > Neoaliturus tenellus. The sequence goes on from CM061534.1 coordinate 124,160,272, forward strand.
AGCATAGAAATCAATTGTAAATAAGCACTGTAATTCTTTAAAATAAAATTACTTTAGACAAAAAATCATAAACAAAATTTACTTTTTGACTGTTGTTTTCTGTAGCAGTTTGAGCCAGTGTTTTGCTTTGTTTGTCGTTGTCCCTCGTTGTTATTAAAGCGTTCCCGTTACGTTCTGATAAAATGTTACCGAGAAGCAGCGGGCTGGCGGCCCCGGGAATCGATATTGCAAATCCCCGTCTTTTGTGCGAGATCCAGTGCTAGATCTTGACTGGACAATTTGGGAGTTTTCAACAAAAGTAGTTACAGTTGAAGTATTAAAACTCTACCTTGCCCATTGTAACAAAAAAATAAATGATTATTATCTGCAAATACGAGTAAAAATCCCGAAAATAATAACTGAGGATGTTTTGTGTGTATGGCAACATATCAAAAGAATAAGACAAGCTAGTGTACAATTTAATATCACAAAATATTACAATTTTCAGGCAGTATACATAATACTCGGCAAAATATCTTGAAAATTTATATTATTTCCTTATAACTGTTTATGAATAACTAATTATGTAAGTAGAATAATAATTTTGTGTCACTAACACATGAACTACGAAACGATTAAGTGGAAAAGTAACCAATTCTCTGTAAATTTGTGTATTTAAAGGTTACTTAAGTAAGTTTAATAAAATTAAACTGTTATTTATAACCAAGCCACAGCGTAACTACGTAAAGGCTTGGTAACTGCTTTGATAAGAATGGACGTTTAAGATGAATTTACCAACATTTACCACGTGATGGTCCACGTGGGGTAATTTAATATATTATTTTTGCTTTCTTCCCCCCCCCCCCAGTTTGTCGGTAGTGTCCTAAAATATGGACACATTTCACCACAACGCCATTGAAGGAACCTTTATGGATGAGCAGATGTTTATGGGAGTCATTTCAACCGAGCACCTTCCGTTCAAATTAGAAATTTATACGAGTATTTTCACGCTTCGCAAATTTCTAAACTTTAAGAACGAACGGCAATATATGTGTGGTGGTATCACATGTTTTCTTAATACTATAGAACGTCTCCTGATCAAAATCTTTGTTGATCTGAATCCAAAAAATTTACAAATATATTTTCATTTTTATATTCAACCTCTTACATGTTAATACGTTGATTGTAAAAAAACTATGATAAGGCACTAAGCTATAAATTTCTCAAGGAAACACTGCTCCCCCGACTAAGACATCAAAAGGCCATTGCGGAAATGTTTTAGAGAACCCAAAAGCGTTAAACAAGCATAAAGTTAAATTGGCTTTTAAATATTCATATTCTCGTACGTTAAAAGTTTGAACGGTTATAACTTTTCACTAAATAATTTATAGGTATGTTTAACGATTTCTAAAATATTAGAATCGTTTTAGCATTCAGCTCATGAATAATATTCAAATAATAACGAAATAAAAATAATAATTTATTAGTTTTTAGCGAATTTCCCTATAGTGAATACGCTATTACGGTAGTAGCCATGGTAAGACCTAAGCCCGGGACCACTTTACTTTTTCATTTTGATGTTTATGGGAGTCATTTCATCCGAGCACCTTCCGTTAAAATTAGAAATTTATACGAGTATTTTCACGCTTCGCAAATTTCCAAACTTTAAGAACGAACGGCAATATATGTGTGGTGGTATCATATGTCTTCTTAATACTATAGAACGTCTCCTGATCAAAATCTTTTTTGATCTGGATCCAAAAAGTTTACAAATAATATTTTTTTACGGAAACATATGTTCTTGCTCTTTCTAGCAGTATTTATTACAACAGGTGTCTAATGATTCAACCAAATCCTTCCTCCATAAGATTAACATTGAAACTTTGAAATACTGTGTGGCGTAGCCCTGGGTATTAATCTGAATTATAATGGGATTCTGCTCATCTACAGGACTCTACCATTCTAACGGTATGTGCTAAATTTCTCCTAAGTTGTATAAAATCTGATAAAAAAAGGAGGAAAACAAACATGCTTGACTATTAATATATAGATGTGCATTTACTTACTAATGACTAAAATTTGTGACCTATCACTCTTGTTGAATTTCTAATACAATGTTTAAATTAATTGTTATTTCGAGTCGGAAATAATCGCGAGGAGAGAGTGGTGGCAGTGGAATCGCAATAATCCAGACTTATGTGTTTGTTTGTACAGTAGCGTGATGTCCTCAGAGCGCGGCGCGGCGTCCTGCTCAGACCCGTACAAGCTTTGCTTGCTGCAGCTACAATGGTGGCCTTGTATACGAATGTTCCAGGGTGTCTCTGAACTATTTCCAGAGTATCACAACATTTCCAGATATTATTCCTGGTTTAAAACAAGCTAAAATATAAAAATTTCCAAAACTCCATATTTAGCATCTATTTTGCACTTTTTATAGAATCATTTTAAATTTAAGACCTACTTGTCACGAATAGAAACTTGGTGTACAACAACTTTTGGTAAAGGCCTAATTTAAGAAAAAAATAATTTATCAATTGTTGAAAATTCACTTTCAAAAATTGTGGCTGTTTAAAAATCCTTTATTGTTGTAAAAAAATATGGAGTTTTGAAAATTGTTATATGATATTTTTGCAGGAATAATACCTAAAAATTCGGCAAAGTGTTCAGGAACAAAATGTAAACTTGTAAAAGAGTAAACATAATTTGATCATAAAAACAAATGGAAAGAACTTTTTAAAACAACAACTTCTTAACTTTATTTTTATGAAATTATAAATTGATTATAGACCAAGTATTATCTTATTTACAAGCACTAAATCGTGCACCCAATTTGAATTGGTTTAAAATTCTAAGCATAATTGGAAAAAAATAACACTACATACTGCAGCATTTACCTGTTCCATTCGTTCTTGATTTATGCGCAGTAACTTAGTCTACTAATCGAAAAAAGAGTGGTTCAAACTAAAAATAAAGTGCAAAAGGTAAAATTATCACTTATTTGTTCACGAACGCCTCGGTTTTGGATATTTAACAGCTTTATATTTTAATAATACATTTTTGTGTAAAAGTATAAAGCAAAAGTATTCATCCCGAACTGTGGATCATTGGACCAAACTATAATACGTATCGTGGGGTGAGCCTTGTGGAATCCTGAAGAAGAAGTGACGAAGAAGTCCGGTAATATGGGAAAAGTCAATGTTGAATGATAACTTCGTTCTCGTGAGATCACTAAATGTTTATCCATTTGTTTGAACCGAACAGGAAAAGTAGAGACCAAAATATTATAAATAATGCCGGTAACTTTAACACGGCTTTGAAACATCTTAATTATACATCACTAGGTGATGGTTTTTTAATTATAATTTCTTTTATATTTTATTGATTATGAAGATTGTACGAATACGTCTTTAAGATATGGTGTCACAAAAATAAAAGATTCCATAAAAGAAAGCACTCTGTTGAAATAGGTTTTGTGCGGCATACTAACTGAATTTATAACATTATTTGATAGTACATTACTATCAAGGACTGTTGAAGACCTTTTGTTGTATGACATGATTGTATAAAACATAAACCATTCAACCAAAAGAATGAAAATGACCTATGCCATTAGAAAAACTAACGAGGTACTTTTTTTGCTATTAAGAAATTACTAATCCAACAAAAAATATAAAATGTTTTGATCAATTTATATTGAAATTAAATCTAAAATTATTCTTCATGTTAGTTAATGATGAAAATGATATTTTTACATCATTGCATTTTCATCGCCAAAGTAATAATATCCATTTTCACAAGATTGCCATTAAGTACCATAGTAACAAAGAGCAGGTTTTTTAAAATGAGTTATTTTGACATAATAAACAAAAAAATTAAATAAACATTCTCAGAATCTCGTTGCTGCAGAATGTGGGAGGATGTTTTCGACTGACCGTCCATCACTCTCCTAATGATAAACATGTCAGCCAGTCGTATCCGAGCTTCGACCCTACATCCAAGATTTTGTCAAACCATTTTTGGATGTCATCGAAGGATTCAGTATTTAGTTAATCCATCTGTTTGGAGTGAATGTGTTTGGATGTTACTTTAAAAAAATATTATTAGTAAATATATGAAAAGGATACTAAACCTGTGGATGGAAATCCAAATTGTCATCAAGAAAATATGCCATCTATGTTCTTCAACTGTTTAAAATTTCAACCGTAAAAAAAAGGAGACAATAATTTAGAGCAAGATAGTTTAAAATATCACCCTGCTTTTGCTTAATTTGATTTTTCAAATCCATTGCAGTTTAAATATGACTGAGAGCGTGAACTACATTAGGAGCTTACCAATAGCTTACCAATATTTGTGTATTAAGAGCGCAAAGTATGTCATTGCCGCTCGAGAATTGTAGAACCAAACATACAATGACCAACAGCTGTGTCAGCTTGTATAAACATTTGACCTCAATCAAATTGCTATTGTATTTATCGTGCTGGAATGAACATTGGCGCTCTAGAGCGAAAATGAATCGGGAACCGGAAATGAACTGTTTTGTATACATTTTACAGATGTGGCAATGTGATTATTTCTATGCAGTTGTAGGAAAATCTATAGTTCACAACACTACACCGTAACTATCTATTTTCGGCACTTCATTTGAATGCCATAAATTGGGCTTTGCAGCCTTAGGTCTGCGGACGTTTACACCCCTAGGGATGCACGGACAAGTGTTCTATACAATCCAGTGTTGCCAACTTATTTTCAAAGCTTACACGACGTTACTTAGTTAATTCATTCATTTTGTGTCCTTAACACACTGTAAGAAAAATATAAAACTCACAAAATGGTTTGTTGATGGTTTATTTATTGGTTAACCATGCTTGAATGAGGAAGCAGCAAAACTTCATAAATCATGTAGTATGGTGAAAAATAGATTTCGCACTTCAGCTAATTGGTCCAATTTTGCCATTAAGTGAGAAAATATACTATTACAGATTACTTATCATATCGACTAACCTAACTTGTTTATGGTTTTAGTCACATATTAGAACATCGTAGGTATTAATTTTGTACTTATGTTTATAAAGATTATTTTGAACTGATGGAATTATAACTTACTGTGCGATGACAGTCAACTTGAGTTAGTTTGTTCTGTCAGGTTGGACACTTTCTCGTTTTTAAGTTTGAATGAACTATGCATTGATAAAATTAAGATCGTTAACATCGTGAACACTCGTGTAAAATAAGAGCTTTATTGCCAGAGAGAATAAGGTTCCATTTAAGGCGTAAACCAGCAATCCTGAAAGCTGGTGGTTATGGTCGTGAATAGCAACGATCCACTGGTTGCTGTGATTCATATTTTAGGCTTCATTGATTTCAGATAATCATTGTATAAAATACTGTAATAACAATATTTGTAATTATTGTAGTGTACAGTATCTATTGTATATAATATTATCATTTGTAAAATTATGTTTACCCCTCTAACAATTGTGTTTAAAAATTTAGAACAATTTTATATAATTTATTTATTATGATTTATTTATTACAATTTGTATTATTTAATACAAAAATTAAATTTTGCTTCGTTTAAATGTGGAACATTTTATTCTGGTCACGATTTTTCTTTCAGAAAACACTACCCAACACATTTATTATTTCTCTGAGGATATGAACCAATGGAAACTGTGTCTCATTGACAACTTGTGTACAGTACAGCCTTTTTTGATAGAAAAAAACCATAACTGTTTTAAATGCGTGTAACTTCAATATTGCTACTCAGTGCATTGCAACTGAATAGTACGTAATATAATTGGATTTAATGTCAATAACTGTTGGTAGTGTTTTAGTTCTGGAGTTGAGAGGATTCTTTATTGAACGAGTGCGGACCAGTTCCCAGTTCTGCTCACTGCGTCGTTGAGAGGGTCTGGAGACGAGAAATTGACTCATTACGGGGAAACACTCAGCAGCCATTTCATTTCAGGTTTTTATTTCTGTCATGGTACTTGATGTATATAGGGAATATTAAAAAAATGTAATTTAATTATATTTATAAATTATACATTCTCCACTAGATCATTACTTTGTGGCTTGTCTATTTGATATTAATGTCAATGACACTATCGACAGTTATTTTATCTCGACTCTCTATACCCGGTATTTTTAACAAAGCTGTAAAATATGTGCTTTAGAGTGGAAAAGAGACCATTAAAAATTACTTGGAAATCGTAGATTGGGACTTCGTCAAATCAAGTTGAAGTGCACACCAGAGAGTAATACTGCAAATATATAACGTGATAAAGTCAATATTAATGGTAATCTTACCTCCGTCAATCATCCAACATAAAAAGGTTAAAATCTCCTACGTTGCTGACATGTTTCGTTGTTATCACAACATCTTCAGAGCATTCGTAGTCGTCAAAAGTTAAAATTAAACAACACAAACACGAACATTGAGACACACACGCATACGAACAGTTACATGAATGGCCTATCATGGCGACACGGACGGTCCCGGCGCGGGTAGCAGACTGCGGCGCCTAGGTCACGCAGTCTGCTACCCGCGCCGGGACCGTCCGTGTCGCCATAATTCATGTAACTGTTCGTATGCGTGTGTGTCTCAATGTTCGTGTTTGTGTTGTTTAATTTTAACTTTTGACGACTACGAATGCTCTGAAGATGTTGTGATAACAACGAAACATGTCAGCAACGTAGGAGATTTTAACCTTTTAATGTTGGATGATTGACGGAGGTAAGATTACCATTAATTGTTCAAACATCATCCAGGGGCCACAAAATGGATTTTAAAAGTCATTATTTTGGCAAAATTGTATTCTCTACATTTTGAGATGCAAAACATTCATTGAGTATGTTAAATTCCATGCAAGAAATACTGATTATGTACATGATGCTCATGTATGCACATTATGTACAGATTATGTACGTTAAAAAATAAATCTCACCTGAAGTTTTCATCCTTCTGAAGTCCACTGCATGTTTATCCTTCTCGCCAAGATATCCTGTAACAAAATAATTTTTTTTATGTAAAACAAATGCCATTAACAAGAAAAACTACTTATATCTAAAATTGTAATCTCTAAAATAGGCCTAGTTTCTTGGAATAAAAAAAATCTAAATTATATACTCCCGAATGTGTAACTGACTGACTCACTCATCGGGGTATCAGAAATTCGTCAAAAGTCGGTAAAATAGATCTCCTATATATTACTTACTACAGAGTGATTCCCAAGCGAGAACTAAACTTACCGACCTGTATTATTGAGAAAATTGCCAACATACTGGGAGTCGCGGATTACCGAAACACTCTTTTTAAGAAATTTTATAACATTAACCAATTGTGCCTTTATAGGTAAAGCGGTCTATCCACCGAGAGTAATTTCAATGTACAGGGTGTATCTGAAATTACCTCTCCAGACCGGAAGTCACTGATGTCAAATACTAACTCTCACTTTAAATAATTTTTTTTAGTTTTACACGGTTTTTAAGAAAACTTTACAATTTGATCTTGTACGCGTAATTTTAGCAGTTTATTGAATATTTGAGGTTAAAATTTAGATTTTCCTCATTCTTCTCTGAGCATTTTAGGTTAAGCAAAAATGTCTTGGCACAAAAATGTCTTAGACTCTTTTAAATACGTTTCCAACAAAAATTGTCAGTTTGGTCCAAAAAGTTTTTTTATTAAATTTACAACATGACGGAGATTAATGAACATGTATTTAAATGTTTAGTAAAACTAATCACGTGATAATTGATGTTTTATGATGGTATATTATTTTAAATGAGGTTCTTAGACATTTACATGTTTGGTAAGTTCTGTTATATGTAAAATGTTCAGACATAATATATGTTAAATTTTCCCCAGTTAAAAAAAAAATAATGTCATGCTATTTATTATTCTAAATCAGTATGATTAGGGTTTAAAATATTAAATTTTAAAGTTGCTTCAAAATTACGTCTGGTCCCCTCTGTATTGAAATCAGTGTCAATCAACAGAGCAAAATGTGTTTACCTACAACGGCACAATTTGTTTTTTTTATTTTTTTATTTTAAAAGAGGTGCCAGGTTGGTATGGGACACCCTGTAAGACAGTATCATATTTGCACGATAGTCCTCCCAAAAATTGGTTCTTTATTTGGGATGGCACTTAATTTCTAACAAACTCATTAAGCCGCGTCCGCACTGGCCGAACATTCGTGGCGAACTTGTTCGGCGAACACAAAAATCAACAAACATTGTTAACGAACAATTAACCGGCCATATGATTTACATACTAAACGGTTAGCAACAAACAAACAAAAGTTCGGAAGAACTTTCTTCGGCGAACATGTTCGGCCAATGCGGACGCGGCTTTAGGAAGTACATCATTGACTTTACCTGATAGCATGCTAATTTAAATTTTACAATTCAACAAAAATTTTAACTAAAATAGCAGATTACACAATTGATTTATCTTTTAGTGCGTAATTAATGTTTAGTTTAAAAAGGTGGCAGTACAGTATTTTCATTTAAAATAAAAAAGCTTTTTTATTTCCTGCCCCAGAAAACTATCTGATTTCAAAATTTAGCGACCAAACATTTTTACCCAAAATAAATATGACATTATTTTTTTTCTACTCTAGCGGCCAAATTATAACATCTGAGGCAATCCTCGCGAACATCTTTCAAGTTACTACAAGTTTGGTTCAATGAATTTTCGCCCCCCAGTCCACACAATTAAACATAATTAAATGTTTATTTATTTTTGTGGGGAATTTTATCCCATGTAGACGTAATTTTACAACTACTATAATATTTTACTCAGAACCTCAACTTTGCACATAGACATATCTTGCACAGTACCAATATCAATTAAATTATCAAACTTAAAAATTATCATGATGATTTTCAATATCACGTATTCTTCTATTGAAAGTGAGTCGGAACGAATTGCTATATCAAGCAACTGATTTGCTTTTACTGTTACTTTGCAACTGTTACTAGCAACTGTTTTACTTTGATTGTTATTTACTGACCTGGTCCTACGGCTAAAACATACGTCCTTTGATGTGTATGGTAACTTTAATATTTTAACCATTATTTAACATACTTTTGTTAGTAACTACTGTATTATTGTATTTAGAAACTTGAAGTTTTTTTATTTGCCTTGACAGTAATTTTTTAGGAAATTAGGTAAATTTAAAGTTTTACATTATTAAAAACTGAAATGAAGGAATTGTAATGAATGCCAATATTACATTATGTATTTATCATTGTATGTTCAATATTACTGGATCGTTATGTTATTCCCTGGAATTTCAACACAACTAATTGAAGGATAGTAACTGAATAGTATTTTTGTAAATAAAAGGGGTTTTTGGCAAGTTTTATTCACTTTGTTAAGATTTTAAATTATTTGGTTTAAAGGAATTTTTCATTGTTTTCGATGATCTACTGCACATTTTTATGCAGTTTATCCATTTAATTTTTTCATATATTTATTTATATGAATTTTATAATTTTAACTAAATACTTATACAATACCTACATACAAAATTTATTCACAACTCCATTAACCTTTATAGAATTCGGGGGAATTAGGGAAGGAGGTTTGGAGAAAGAGTGTCTGAAACGAGCCGTAGGCGAATATATTTTCATTCCTTAGATTGAGTTAGTTGCACAAGTTCAAATTTAGGTTACTTCTGCAGTCGTGGGAGTTAATATATGTTATAAATAAACTTACAAACTCATTTATTTTGCTATTTTGCTCATTTACAAACACTTATATTCATATGTAATCTGTTCATTATATGCGACTTAAACAACAATTAACGAATTTCTGGGCAAAACCCTGAGGGGGCATGGGGGCGGAGCCCCCATCGAGCCGCAGGCGAGTACAGTCTTATACAGACACATGTTCTAACCAACGCTTTAATAACCATTTAAACTATTAGTTTCCTATTTGATTTCCAACTGAAAAACAGTGTTAAGGATTTAAGAAAATATTTCCATTCTATGACTTATGAGATATAGCCATTGCTAACCAACTTAGTTTCAAACACATATTTAAACTAAAGCACAATGATATCGTTGGTTTAATGTTTCGTAGTCTCAGTTAAGAATGGACATGTGTAGGATTATAGAAATGATGTAAGAAGTCTTAGTAGTTTATATCTATAAACAGAACACACAATTTACAAATATTAAAAACCCAGCCGTCGGGTAAGCGCCCTCTTTCCCTAGTGAGAGGGTTTTTAATTTCAGTCGTCAATCCCAAAGCGAGGTTTAATAACCGTCACAGCATGCGGTGTGGTTTTTGCTCCTTCCTTGCTCTGCAAAAGAATCCACTCCTCAATTCAATATCACTAATGGATCAGATTGTCGCAAACCGCTCTACATGTTCCATTTCTTTTGTAATTTAAACTTGCAATTTATAAAATGAACCACTTCATCAAAATATGATTAATAAATTACTAGGAGAGACAAATTTGTCCATATGTGCGATTGCAGAGTCTGAAACGGCATAGGCCTACAATTCGTTTTCCTGTTTGGCAAAGTCTAACGTCTTTCTCTTAATCTAATACGGTATATGTTTAATTATTACAGCACGAACTTAGGTAGTTAAGAGACCATAAGGATGGATACTTTATGGATACTAAATAACGCCCGCATGCCTAAAAAGGAATTTTGACCTTTATAAAGTTAAATTTTGAAATGTTGGTTTCATGAATATTTAAGTAATTCATCTGTCCCTGGAATAATTGTAATTCAGAACTTGATGTTTTTTACATAGCACCGATAATGACCTCCATATTGTTGAAATGATAACGGGCCTTCAACAGTTTTAATTTCACCAAACAGAGGAAAGACACTTTATAACTTCAAGAATACCTGGGGTACCGTGCACTTTCGGTTTGTTTGTTCCGCTCTCCAGAAATCTTATCATCAGAGCGCGATGACATTAATTTTATTATTTAGAATGCAAAGCCAAATATCGTGCCCACATCAAACTGGTAAAAAGAATGAACAAAGTTATGAGAAAATTCTCTTTCTTTACCATATTTGAATGAAACTTAGATGCATTCTCTACTACATAATATTTATCTTTAAACCCGCTTCATTAATTTACGAACCACAATGATTCATCCACATTATTAATTATTGCTAATTATTCATTGTTGTATATTTTTAGTCTCATACGTCAAACAAGCCCTTCTATGTTTCTTAAATATGTGACTTTTATGTGTGAAATACTGAGAATTATGTGATAAGTAATACAGGGTGTTCCTGAACTCTCTGCCAACCTTTTCAGGTATTATTCCTGACCTAAAGACAAGCCAAAAATATCATATTTAACATTTTCAAAATTCCATAGTTAACATAGTTCCATAGTTAACCGCTACCTTTTTATTTTTCAAAGAATAATTTTTCTTTAACAACGATTTGTTGTAATAAGATGAAATTTGGTATACTGCTTTTTGAGATAAAGGAATAATTGAAGGAAATCAATCAATTAATTTATTAAATTCAAAATTTCATAATGACGGCTGTTCAAAATCTTTAACCCTAAGGAAATTATTTGTATAAGAACTACATAAAGTAAAAAATATGTAATGAAATGAATTGTAGAAAATTTTAATTTACAGTACAACGCAGTAAAAGCTATAAAAATCTATTCACCATTAAGCAAAATAGAGCGATTTAAATACAAATAGTCCCGAATTTGCGCCGGTTGCCGCGATTAAAGCATGGACGCAGCGCCAGCTCAACAATGGGTCTCATTCCCAAAATACTCCCGGAGAAGCGACTTAGTATCACCGTGATTAGCCTATGTTAAATTGCACTGACTTGCTTATTTATGAACTGATTTACATAATTTGGCATCGTTGTATTTTAAGTCACATTTTATAATAAAAACATAACATATTTGTTACCTCATGCATTTTGTATGCAATTTAATGTTAAAAATTTTAAACAAGCACGATTTTGAAAATATGAATTGTAAAAACTGATTATTTTTCTTCAATTAGACCTATGTAAAAATCTGTAAACCAAGTTTCAACTTATTAGAATAAACCGTTTTAAAATAAAAGATTACGAGTCGTTGCCAGTCGATACTCGACAAACACAGCTCCAGTCTGAGCGCTAGGCAGATGGTGTGAAATTGTATAAAATAAAAAACAATCACATAATTAAATAAACTAATTATCACTACCTAATACTCTTAATGAAAACCCATTTTGTCAGTCATCGTTGTATTCGAATTTGAAAGTTAACTGATAAGTAAACAGAAAAACTAAATAAATTAAAATGACAGAAGAGAGACAGGTTGTTTTTATGAAGACAGCTGTTTGTTTTCTTGAAATAAATCATATGTTATAGGTAAACTTACTAACTTTTGTCTTGTATTTAAAATACATGGAAACTCTAAAGTCCAATGGGGCGAAGCACATTGAACTGAGGGCAACACAAATTGTTTCATGAGGTCTAAAGAGAATTTCCTTTAATTTGACACCTCAATCATCAAAATCGGTTCATAAATAAGAGAGTTTTGCTGCTCACAAGAAATTCCTTACCTTACGGAATTAGTAAGATTCTTTAAAGCATACAAATTGGCGGCTGTATGGTTTGTAAATTTTTAATATAATATTTTGGGTTGTCTTTTGGGAGGTCGGTAGAGACATCCTGTACACGTGACTGAGGGCTTAGGCAGATCGTGAAAATGATTATATTGTACAGCGATTTCAGAAATTATTGGTTTAAATACGAGTGACTTAATTTATTAAATAGTTATTAAGTTACTATTTTATGCAAAATATATTAATAATCTGTCAAATGCATTAATTTCTGTTACAATTTAAACATTTTCAAGTCTAACTCTGAAAATTGAATAATTTGCATGATTTCTAACAGTGGAGAACATAGCTTAGTTATATTAAGTTGAAAAATCTTGCAAATGTAGTGATAAATTACACAGCAGGAAAAAGTGGCCCTTCAGGGAACAATTTCCTTGCGAAAACGTAACTAAAGATATTTTACGGGGAAAGATAGCGAAAATAATGGCAGTTAAGGTCAGAGAAGTTTTACCCGCAGATTTTACAAAATCATTATGTATTTTTCTATTATTACATAATTTTATTATAATTTTACTTAGTATCCCCTGCCATGATTGAAGGCGATGATAAAAAAAATATAACACTGTTGAAATAAATCCGTCATTCGTCTCCTTCTGATCCATCAAAGAAAACGATGTTAATGTTTTTATTATATTGATAACTAAATTTTAAAATCAACTATGCCCGTTAAAATGTAATGTGTTTAAGACACAAAAACAAAAAGAAACAAACTGGTGGACGAAAACAAACATTTTTGGTAAACAATGTAATATAAGACTATAAAGTTATTACCACTCGCCCTTTGTAGTGTTTACTTTAAAAATGCTCACCAGAGTGCATAAGAGTCTCAGAAAAAGTTTTTATGAATATCATTAACATATTTTGTATCTATAAAATTGGTGGAAACGAATAAGATTGGACGCTTAGTTATGTTATTTAACCCGTGTTGTTATCCTCGATAAACCAATTGGTAGATATGATATTCATGGAATACAACATGCAATTATGTTTTATCACAAAATTAATAATTATTTCAAATCAACAAGGTACCTGACATGTTATATTTTTTGTTGATTGTTGAGTCTTTTATACTAAGAATATTGTATTTCCTTTAAACTATCAAGCGTAAGTAATAAACAAATGCATGAACCATATTATTCATGGGATACTTCTATGTATTTTATGTATTTTTATGTATAGTATATATACATTGTTATGTATTTTACAGCTTCTACAAATTTAAAACTTCTACCGTGGTAAATTTTACGTCATTATTAGGCCTATTCTCGATCATGTATAAAAATTATAACAAAGTAAACTCAATTATATGTGTTTTCAGTGCTAAAAAAACTATGAGATTTCTTGTTAAACCATTTTATTTTCACAAGTATAATATGACGGTATAATATGGCGGTAGTGAGCCAGTTACGCCAAGAGACGGCGACGCGAGTCAGCCACTCTCAAGAGGTTATTAATTATGCCGACCGCAACCTCGTTCCGTTCAACGTCTCGATATAACAAGCATTTTCTCGTTAAAATGATTATATTTTTATTCGAAACTAATATTTTTTACAATATTTAGTTACTCTACCATATTGCATTTTTAATTGCTCACCAATTCGATTAATTAGTGTTTCCACTTTACTCCTTTAAGAGCCACAGGACATTTTATAAATATTAAAAAGCATCGTATTTGTTTTTTAAGCTGCAATAATAATTCTTCGATATTTTTCAATATATATATATATTTGTTTTATTTTCCCTAAAAGAAGTTTATAGATGATTTAACGTAATCCCTGTTATGTTCCACAGCTTTGTTTTTTTTAAATTTAATATAACGGTATTTTTTTTTATTAAATAAAACTTCAGATGAACGCATTACATTTTTTTTACAAAATTTGATTGACTAAAGATAGAAAAACTGTCAAATAAATTAATAAAAATAACTGAAAATGAACGATAGCATGTTAGTCAAATTTTATAAATCCCTGAATATAATCTATGTGTTAATGTGTTTGTTCTAATACGTTTTTGCCACAACATTCCCTCTGTCTTTAACATCTAACCTAAAGTATTCACTGATGACCGCTATGCCTCAGCGTTTGCTGGGGCATAACAACTAAACGTCGCGTATTTGCTGAATCATTAATGGGTTCGCCGAACTGTTTACTCTATAAGCCCCATTGTCATTTTGCTTTTCTGTATTTAAAAATATGTTCTTGAAATATATTTTTTAATTTCATTACATTAAAAACCACATAAGCCCCTAACATTGTAAGTAAAAAGTATTTATGTCGCAAATATTAACTTTGTAGTTGTTTTTAGAGATTTTAAAATGACAAAATTAAGGAATCAAGTCTGAAATAAATTAAATTAAAATCTCTAAGCGAAACGTTCAAAATGTATCACTATTGTTTTACAGTAGCACACACACAATGTGCACCGTTCTGACGAAACGCGAAGATGATTTCATACCGAAAATGCCAACATTTACCTGAAATAAGGTTTTTTTATTCTATTATGTCGTAGAACAGTGTGAAAAAACCATTGTATCTAAAACTATATGGAAAAGTTAACATTTTATGACCTGATAAATGGTTTTCCATTTGCCACATAATTTATGTCAATGTAGTGTGAATGAAAAGGTTAAGCCAAAATGAGAAAAGTATTAAGGTTGTGTTGTAATGCTCTGCCTCCACAGATGAAATAGCATTGCTCCTTCGGACAGTTTAGAGTTCATGGACCTGAACAAATCGAAAAAAAATACCAAATTGGTTGAATACAAACCATTTTTATAGAAAAAGTTGAAAATTTAAAAACAATCTGGGGAAGGAATACCGTAATGTTTGACTACCAAGAAGATATAAAAACAAAACGAATGTTATACTCGTCCAAAAAAGACGAAAGAAGTCTTAGACAACAATAACTATTGAACTACATGAAAAAGGTCAATGTGAATATGTGGGGAGATATTTCCATATCACTAAGCTGGCGCTGATCCTTCATGACACTGATTCCACAACAAAGCCAACAGATATCTAAATTGGGCTCGCATAGCCCATAATCGGATTCTGAATACGGTTTACTTTCAGTTGGTTAGTAAAGTTACAAATTGTAAGTTAGTGATAATTTTGTTATGATGACAAGTAGTTGGAATGGACACAAACTAATATGTGCTGCTTATTTCAATATTTTCTGCGTAGAAGTTCAAAATAATGTTATTTTATATTTGTGGCGTTATTTTATTTATAAAATGGCGCAAATCAATGGGGGACAAAAGTGAAAATATGTTTATCACTCACTATATGGGCCGGTTTCTCGAAGCAAGTTTAAGCCTAAAATCAAGTTTAAACCAACATTGTCCATATGATTAACATTGAGTTAAACTTAGTTTAAGCTCAAATTATTTGGAGAAACCGGTCCTATAACATATAGATTAACCTCGTTGATCTCAACTGAAATTTTTTGTTGAATTTTGACCTGTGGTTGGTGTCTTTAGTCTATCTAATTTTCAAGCATGTTTCTTTTCCTACTTTTTCTCTCAGCTTGTGTGCATCGTAGGTGATATACGGCAACCAGAAAGGTATTTTATTTCATTTATTCATAAGGACAAGTCATTTACAATTAATTAATGTGCTCAAACGTGTTTTAACTTAATACTTATAAACTGTTGTTGATACATTTGGGTGACTTAGTTTATAATTCAATCAACTGAGTTCAATGAAATGCTATTAAATAAAAACCAATGTCATGTATTGGATAAAGACCAATGTTTCTACATTGGTTGTAACATGCGAAAAAAGGGGATTTTCAAGATACGAAATAATAATTAATTTAACTATTTAATTAGTTTTGTATTTTCTTAAAGAGGAGCATAATCCCTTTATAATACAAATTGGTCTCTAGGGCTACTTCCTAGAAGATTTCTATGTTTCAATATTAATCTTATGAAAGAAAGTTAAAAATGAATAAAACTAAAAAATATGCTTAGTGAACTATTTTAAAACTAATTGCGTCAAGATCAACGAATTGCACTTAAGTGGTCACTCTAGTTTTTATTAAATTAACCAACATGGTTTCCAGTTGTCTTGAAAGATAAAATAGTATCAGCGATCGGTTGGGAAATGATCCGTGACAGAACTGTAGTAGTGTTCTCGCCCTCTCTCGGCGCCACTCTGTTGCTAATAATACAGCGCCATCACCTCTGCCGCCACAAGCCGCAACACAACTCCACTCAATCCGTATGACACGACGGTCGACGACGATGGCGTACTTCAAGTAGATATTGCATCCAAACATTCAAAACTTCACTTACATAAACAAAAATTAAAAATGTTCTATGAACTTTTGGTCACGAGACCATTAGTTCAGCACATCAAGTTAGTAGTGAAAGAACTTAAATACGATTGTTTTACAGATTTTCGAGTGGAATATCACGGTACCATCCGAAATAGAATAATTACAATTTAGGCTAATGAAACTGTATGGTCTTGAATCGATAATATGATCGTTGAACAAACCAAGAGGTTATTATAAAAATTAGTTCGTAAAAATAATTACTTTTTTATCAATCTCACAGTTCAGATTTTTGTTGTTTGATAATATCAAGATGGACATATAGAAAATGATAAGTTTTGTTAATATAACATATAGCCTAACTCAGTTTAGGATCTCAAAAGTTTACTGACACTCTGCATATGTCACGAAGATTAAATTAATGATGAAGTCACACGTCACCAGTTTTGTTGATGGGCTGTCAACTTCTACATGTGTGGGATTCCACGAGATGGAAGCTATTTTAAATATATTAGAGCTAATGATTTTAATAGATAAAGCGACTTATGTCATTTTCGACCATTAAAAGCCTGATTTTGTAAACAAACATTAGATACTAAAAGAATGAATTTCGGATTTAAATTGAAAGCTTAATTAATACAGTATTCTGAAGTTAATGTATGTCGTAATAAATATCAATACAAAGAAGGAACTTTAATTTGATTTACATATCAACCTATGTTTTCGTATATTAATATCGTGAGATATCTGACATTACTTAAAAAGTCACATTACTTTTTACCAACTTAAGTTTAAATGTTCATCAAACGGAATTGTTTGTAACTGCGAACTAACAACAGCCTTGGTTATTAAAGAAATAACAATCGAAAACTAGTCTCATAAAGTTTGAGTTACTGCTTTGAAATACCAAGACATTGTGATGCAATCTTTTATAATACCGGTTTTATGACATCGTCTCTCACTAAAGTACCTTATTACAGCTTTATTTTTTACTGAAAACAAATCTAAATTTGATCTAGAACTTTTATCTTGAATATTATGTGCACCGTTGACGTCTTGTTAAACAAATCATTAATTATTGGTACTCAGTAACTTAAATAATAAAGTAGTGTATAAAAATGTTGGTTTCAATTCACATTCGTTGGTCCTGTTTCTTGTACTATATTTCTGCATTATAGTTTACAAACAAACTGCGATTTTTTGTCAACACAAAACAAACTGCGAACTATTCAATTCCTCCATATTTATTTTCTATACTGTATAAGTTAGAAGGTTTAAACTCCGCACATCTATGTTAGATCTAAATATCTTTTTTTCAGTGTCCCTGATGACTTCCATTAGGAACGTCCGTAAAGGAAGTCTTGAGGAAAAACTTAATTGCTGGCCTACCTCATATCATACATCATTTTAAAGGGCTTTGTATTCTAAGCAATTTGCCACAAACCTGACACCAAAAGATCGAGTTATCGGGAGTTATGGCTTTTCTGTTTTCAGCCATATGATTTTAATGCTAAGTTTGATCGCCTGCCATTTTTGATTCGGTCATCCCTTTGAGGTCCGGTTTTCAGCATTGTATTAAACTAACTAAACCTTCAATGTGATTTACATATCAACCTATGCTTACATTTAAGAATCTCGCCTTACTCCTAGTGGACCGTCCACCATTGGAAGTGGAGAGTCAATGAATCCATGAAAAACAAGATATTTAGGTCTGACCTAGATGTGTGAAGATTAAACCTTCAAAATGTTATTTTATAGAAAATAAATAGGGGGGAAGGGTCTTAAAACTCACTCTGAAAAAATATGATGTAGAATAACGTCTCATAATTAAAAAACACAGAGTGCGTACATAGATTGTTTATTGATCTGTAATTGCATTAATATCAAAGTTGGACAAACAAATAAAAATAAAAAAAACTCTTGTAAGGCATTTTTTATTATTCAAACCTCAGGTGTGATTGGTAGCAAGTGAGGCGAGGCGAAGGAGATAGGCAGTGAACTCATGTTTATCCTTACAATACATCAGCTGCTGCCGCCGAGACCGGCCATCTGTCTTGGCTGACGGACAGGTGGTTACCGTCAGCACCGTCGCCGTCGCACGGCCAATCTGAGGTGCCCATCTCGACTCGGTGACTTGGTGACCGTCAACGTCATCGCGGTCCTGCTTAGTTACGATCAAAAACGGGAGGATTTACAATGGATAGGACTTTCAGTGATGATTTTTCCAAGGATTTAATGTAAATTTTTTATATTCTATTGTTTTTGTTTGAAATTTCTTAAAAGATTGACAAGTTGACTTAAGTTTGACTTTTTGAATGTTATGCAGTTGTACATGCAATTTTGGATTGTTATCATTCATCTATTTACTTTATAATTATGTGATCTTTCATTGTTACATTGTTTATTGCATTTTTATTATACACTTCCAGTAGCTTTGAAATAGAATATATTTCATGTGTTTTATCATTTACTTGTGAACATTTTAATTTTAGTTCTAATTAGCTAATTTGCATTTTAGCTTTAATTTAATAGTTTTTCTCATTAACTTAGCCTAAAATAGTCTAAATTTATATTTTATTTGACGATAGATGGTACTACTAGGTACTTGTGGATAATGCAACAGCTATTACAATTGTTATTAACATCAATACAAGTACATCTCATAATTTCATTATTTTGATATGACAATAAATAATACTCTTAAACAACTGAAAATCACACATAACGAAAATTAGAATTAGTCTGACAAAATTATTAAAAATTCCACCAAGATATTGTGAGATTATCATGGGCTATGCACAAATTTCAACTTAAACCCAAATATCGAGGAAGCTATTCAAATAATGGAAACTTCTAATTTAAAAAGTGGTTCATTACTGAACTTTGAACCCGTGTTAGAAAGTGAAACAAAACAAATTATAAAAAGTCTTAAAATGAAATGGTCAAGTGGTTGGGATGAAATTCCTTCAGCCCTACTTAAAATATGTTATAACCATATACTATCCCCCATAGCTCATTTAATAAACCTTATGTTTGCAACAGCTGAATTCCCTCAATTACTTATGATTCGATACTAACTGCTCTATCGAAGGTGCTCGAGACTGTCATGAAAACTCAACTAATGGAGTACTTCGAGGACAACAATTTGATCTCTAATGCCCAACATGGGTTTAGATCCGGCCGATCAACAACTACGGCCCTTGCTAGTTAGGTCAAGCAGATTACAGATGCATTTGAGAGCAGAGATTCCATCATGATTAGACTTTGTGATCTCAGCAAAGCATTTGATGTTGTCTCGCATGACATCATCATAAAGAAAATGAGCAAATACGGGATTAAAGGTCTGGTTCTACAAACTATTAAGGATTTTCTGACAGGGAGGAAGCAAATGGTCTCCGTTGGTGCTGTGTCTTCCATAGTGAGAGATTTAAATCATGGAGTGCCGCAGGGATCTGTCCTCGGACCCTTGATTTTCACAATTATGATAAATGACTTGTGGCTAAATGGAAGTACCCTCCTTTTTGCAGATGACACCTCCCTACTCACTCGAGGAAGTGAGATAATCCAGCTTAGGGCGGAGGCAGACATTCTTCTCGAACCAAGGACTGGTTCTCCTGCAACAAGCTTAAGATCAACGACGACAAAACCCAATCTCTCCTTTGCTCGTTGAAGACGGGAGTTCAGAGTGGAGATCCAGTCAAACTGCTCGGCTTCTGGATTGACCCTAAGTTAAGTTGGAGTCGCCACGTAGCTCAGGTATGTGTTAAGCTTACGAAAGTAATATATCTCCTTAGGAAGCTTAGAACTATAATTACGAAACCATACCTGTTGAACGTCTACCATTCGCTGTTCCAGAGCCATATTACTTACGGCATTGTAGTATGGGGTCATTCCTCCTCAGTGTATGACATTTTGCTTTTACAGAAGAAGGCCTTGAGAGTTTTGACGTTTTCGGGATACCGTGACCACTGTAGGCCCATTTTTGAGGAGTTAGGTGTTCTCACGGTATATAGCCAATACATCCTTAACAGTTTGGTCCTCCTCAAGGAAAACATTAGCTCTTTCTCCAAAAGGGAACATATGCACCACCATAGAACGCGCCACGCCCAAGCTCTGGACATCCCTCGCTGCAGATTGAGTGGAACTCAGAAAGGGTACCTTTACTTCCCCATGAAAATTTACAACGGGGCTGCCTGAGGCCATACGTAACCTTGAGCCTAAAAAGTTCAAGCAAACGCTGAAGGGATGTTTGGTGGGTAGGCCGCTCTACTCCTTCGAGGAGCTTCTTGAGGAGCCACTTTTTGGTCACTAACCCCCGCCCCGCCATCTCTAAAAGTTTTAAGTATTAGTTTTATTATTAATTAATTATTAAGTTGACGCAACCTATCCGACAGTGTCGGTCAACGGTGGAGACATCAAGTATCAAGTAAGTAAGTAAGTAAGTATCAAGTATTGCTCGAACAGTACCTATTTTTAAAAGTGAAAATCCTTAGTAAATTCAGAATTATAGGCCGGTATCTCTACTGCCAACTTTTTCAAAAATATTTGAAATAGCAATTTATAATCAATTAATAAACTAATTTTAATCAAATAATCTTTTAATATCAAATCAATTTGGATTTAGAAAAGAAAAATTACAACTATGGCAATATCAAATTTTGATAACAAAGTGTCAAAATTTCTTGATGAATCCCAGTATGCCGCTGGAGTATTCTGTGATTTATCAAAAGCTTTTGATTGTGTAAATCATCAACTATTGTTAAAAAAATTAGAGTTTTATGGGGTAAAGAAAAAAGCACTATCATTACTTAAGTCTTACCTCATAAATAGAAGAAAACGTGTTTCAATAAATGACCAAAATTTCTTTGACATTCAAAGCAATATTAAAAATGCTGTTCTTCAAGGCTCAATTTTAGGTCCACTTTTATTTTTAATCTATATTAATGATTTACCTGTAGTTACTAAAAATTGTGAAGTGATTATATGCTGATGCTCTTTACTATGCTCAGACTCTGACATTAGCAAATTACAAATCATGATAGACTATAAATTAAATAAATTAGAAGAATGGTATACATTAAATGGTCTTAAGTTAAACCAAAATAAGACACAATTCTTGCAATTTACAAATCGTAACCTAAAACAAATCACAATAAATAATTTCCGGTCAATAAATACAGTAGAAAATACAAAATTTTAGGCTTAAAATTAGACAAAAATTTCAATTGGAAGTCTCATATTTCATTACTGCTAAAAAAATTACATAAAGCATTTTATGTTATTCATTTTTTGTCCAATATAACCGACTTAAAAACCCTCAAAATTATCTATTTTGCATATTTCCATTCAAGAATAACCTATGGAATTGAATTGTGGGGGAATCCAGTTGAAAGTAAACAAATATTCAAATTACAAAAGAGAATGATTAGAGTAATGTGTAAAAAACACCCCAGAACCCATTGTAAACCGTTATTTCAACAGTTAAATATATTGACTTATATATTAACCATTGCCTTCTTTATTCATTTAAAAAAGTCTCGTGAATGTCTTTAATAGTAACATTGATATTAAAGATTTAAATAAAAATCATAAATTTAATACCAGATATAAATATATAAATTTCCATCATCCAGCTCATCATTCAAGTCTCTTTCAAAATTATCCTTGTTACATGAGTATTAAATTGTATAATTCTTTACCCAACAAAATTAAAAATGTAATTGATGAAAGAAAAATGAAAAAAGAAATTGAAATTTTTCTTCAAAGGGAATGCTTTTACTCAGTAAATGAATATATAAATTATGAACAAAACCATGAGTATTGAGAAAAAGCATTTATTCATATTTTTTGTACTTGTATAATGTAAAAAAATTATGTAAAAAAATTATAATAATGTAAAAAAATTGTACCTTAAATGCTTAATGGCCTGAATTTGTTAACCAAAGTAGTATAAAAAAATTAAAAGAAACTATGAAAATTATTGTATTTAAAACATTGCCCAACGACAACATGTTGTGTTAATGCAATAAAGAATTTGTATTTGTATTTGATATTCTTGAACAAATAGATTTTCCGTGAAGTTCTATGAATTAAAGTTTGGCTTCCCTCGAGTCACATTAATCCTTATTAAACGTTAACAATCATAATGGTTCCAATAATGGTTCAATAATGGTTAACAATAACCATTAGTTAACAATTTTGTACAATTAAGGTCTGCAAATGGGTCATCATTAGTGGTTTTGTACTGCATAAGCATTTTACACGAGTAAGCCATTTGGTACCTACCACTAACTATAGTCGGTAGTAATAGAACATGCAGGCCAAGGACAAACTAATTAAATAAATTTTACACATATATATAAATCCTATACTATAATACGAGCAATGTCTGAAGGGATGTGTGTTCCACGATTTCAAAATCTACCGTGTAGATTTTCCTGAAACTTTTTATTTAAGAGTGAATTGGTCCAAAAATAAGTTTAAAAACAGCCTCAAATCCCAAGAAATATCAATTTTAGTGTTAATTTAAGTGTAAAAATCGTAATTTTTAACATTGCTCTTATGGGTTGCTATTTTGGTAACGAAAGGTATACAAAAATAATAGAACATAAATGTTAAGCATTCTTTTTAAACAGCTGTTAACTGTTAAGAGGTATTGTTGGTTGTTGATGGAAATGACTCTATAACAAAATTAAAATAAAACCAACGAGCAAGGTTCGGTTAACCTGGTACTGAGAAAAACAATCAGCTAATTTATTGAACTACTTGACCGGTCTATTCTATTGCCGACAACTACATGACTGTTACTCTATTTCGAATACTTAATTATTACACTTATTTACAACTGTAACATTAACTGATGTTTAAAACACTCAATCTAACCCCAATGTTCTTCTAATGGAAAATATTAAGTTTCAGTTAAGAATAGCGCCTTTCTTTTAAGAACGATTCTCATCATTTGATCACTACCAGACCAACCACAAATGAACAAACAACAAAAGCCTGAAAGTCAGTTGAAAATTGTAGAGGAGTTCCAATAAAAAAACACTCGTACATCCTAAAGTAAGTACTTTTGGCCCTATACTTTATGTCGTGCCTTGTCAACCCTGCATTTATGAGTATATATATAATAAATAGCTATACAACAGTGTATGTATAAACTATATGCTAAGAGAAAGGTGGTAATATACGATAGTTTGGGATCAAAAATCATCCATTTTTGCAAATGTTTTGAGGAAACATAGTCAGTAGAAAGAAATATCTTTATCCAACAAAAAATAAACACATAATCATACGTAAATAATCTTACGCAAATAATCTCATATTAACTAATTTTATTGTCATATTAATCATATTTATTAATATGATAATAATTTAAAAATGAAAAATGAATTATATCATAGTTAAGAATTTTTTTCTGTTATGTAAAAAAGGTTTTTATAATTATAATTCAAATAAAATAATAATAAAACACTACAATGGAATCATTTATGAGTACAGAACTAATACTGAAAATCATTATTCAGTTTAAAAGGATTACTTGAAAACTATGATAATGACAATTCTAGATATCGTGAAAAGTCTAAGCCCAAAGACTTATCATACCTAATTTCCTCATAGAAACCTTATTATTGAAACGTATTGGTATTTTTATTGAAACTTCTTTTATAATTCGTACAAGTAGGCCTACATTATAAGTAAGTAATATGAACATTAAATTCGTCGTTATTTTTTACTTTTTTAAATAATTTAAACATTCAACTAGTTTACGGTATTCCGTAAATATTCAACAATAGCATGTCACCTGAAGTCTGACCAAGGTAGATAGAATGAGACTTGTACACGACCCTATCTTGGCTTTGTTGTGGAATCAGTGTCTGAGGGATCAGAGCGGCTTAGTTATATGGAAATGTTTCATCTTCTGGCACCTAAATTCATGGATAAATCTTTGGTTGGCGTCTTTAGTAAGCTTTTATGAAAATTACAGTTATAATTTAACATATTCAAAAATCTTAAACATTCATACAATGTTATATAGTAATGGAACTCCGATGAGCCTTAAAGTTTTTAATTTTCTTCGAATACTTTTGTAGTACTTATCGAATATTTGTCACATCAATTGACAAAATCGTTTATCGAGTAAGGTTAATAACAAGCTTAGGCTTCAGATACTATTTAAATAATACAGCCCAAACAAGCTCCATTCAAGCACAAATAATGTTATTAATGGATTATCTATGCAAACACATGCAGATTGCGACTATTTTGACCACCCTGTGCTACAATGGATTGTGGCCTCCATAAACGCCCGGTTTATTTCGAGATTACAGTGGCCAAGAGGATTTAGAGTCTCTTATGTGTGATACCAAATCTAGCCATTGAATGTGATCTAAGTACTTAAATATTGTAAGTAAAAAAATGAACTACAAAATAAAAATAAACAATAACTCATTAACAATTTTTAACCCGAAATTCACCGTCATTTAATGCGTGGAAAGTAGTGCAAATAAGTCACTCTTATAGTGACATGTTTTATTAAAATATAAAACATTAGTAGTGGGGTTTGGTTACTTTCAAAACGGAAGTCGTGCCAATTGCCAGCCGCTGCCGGCCAGCTGCCATCGGCCAGCTGCCAAATCAGTCGCTGCCGCCATATGCCATGCCATATAGCTTTAGGTGGGGAGAGGCTAAATCAAATGAAGGGGTGGAGAAGGGGTGAGGAGATGGTGTTAATTTTTGAAGTAGGAGTTAGTGTATAAAGGAGAGGGGATAATTGCTTCAAGGTCATATGGAGGGGGTTTAAAAAAAGACTGAACTCTAAGAGTTCAGTTTATCGGTGATCATCATACAGGTCAGTCGAAACCGACAAGGGATTGAAGAATAGCTTCTACATCATTTATTGTTGTAGAAGATACATCTGGAACTTGTACAGGGTTCTGAGGAGTTGTTGAAGTTGAATTTCTAGAAGGATTTTCCCTTGGATGAGTTGTTGATGATACTTCATGAACTTGAACATTTTCTTGGTTGGTTTCCATTATTATTGTAGTGTGAATTAGAGTGGAGATGTTGTTAGCTGAAGAGCATAGAAGATAATGAAGTAGGAATTATTGTCGGGGCCCTTATATAGGGAATGGTGGGGGTAAAATAAAAAAACTTGTTGAACACAGTCGATAGGTGTAACAAGTTCTAAGTTATTTAAGTGTAACATAGAATGTAAAATGTCGTAAATAACACTATCATCAACATTAACCTGAGAAGTTGTTGAACAGTATAATGGGTTAAAACTGTACTTCTTCCTAACTCTATTTAAATTAGTTTTACACTTTGAAATTGAAGGTTTAGAAGTACTTCGTAATATGTGTTGTGTTCGCAAAAGCTTTAATTTTAAACATTGTGCAGTCATTATAATCGATGTGTTAAGTTCAGAAGTTAAAAGAAGACTGAGATATAAAATGAAGTGTAAAAGAAATTGAAACAGAAAGCCAGAGTAGTAATTTTATAGGTTAGAATTTACAAAGGCTATTTCATGGATAATTCTAACCTCAAACCTAGTAAGTGAAGTAGTCATAACATAAAACTAACGAGAGATGATGACCGAGCGGATGCGAGGCAATGAATGTTTGTAGCGAGATAAACTACCCACCTTTATAGAGGCAATAACTCCAGCCAGATGGCGGCAGATGGCAAGCAAATGACTGGTTGACCGACTTTCACTTGAGTAGTAAGAGAAGTAGGGTTCTGTGTCTATCCCTACTCCTTGGGGTCAATGACCGACCGGAAAGGTCAATGACCTCCCCCCCCCCGAAAAAATGGAGCCCCCCCCCCCGAAAAAATGGAGCCCCCCCCTTCCCCTACTCTTTCCCCCACTCCTTCCCCCACTCCTCCAGGTCAATGGCCGGTCACCACCGGTTGTTGACTTTATGTGGTGAAACCAGACTAAATATGGCAGCTGCATGGATAATTCTAACCTCAAACCTGCTGCGCATGCAACAATTTCTCTGGATCGGAATGAGTCTATGCTATGCGCATGCGCCTAGTCTTGTATTACTCACTTTAGCGCTACTGCACATGGATAATTCTAACCTCAAACCTTGGTTTTGTGTTGTTGCGCATGCGCCGCTCCCCACTTCTTTACCTTTCTTTTATACTGCTGTGAACTGGACTGGATTGAACACTGTATTGGAGTGAAACAACTTCCCCCACTCCTTGAAAACCCGAGGAGCGATAGGAGCTATACCTTTGCTTCAGTTGCCAACAAACTTCATAGCGAAAGGTTGTTGGCGACTCAGCAAGAAGTTTCAAATATATAGTAGGCCTATATATATTTGAACTTCTTCTACTATGTTGCGTTTTTTAATGCAATGTGGTATGTGTGTGTGTGTGTGTTTAGTTGTAAGGTGTATTTAATTTAAGAAATAATTTGCGCATTGCGATGTTAGTTATAAGTTGGGTTTAGCATTAAGGTGTATTAATTTTTAAGAATAATGATGGTATTTAGCATTAAGGTGTATTAATTTTAAGAATAATGATGGTATTTGGTTGTGTTGAATTATTTGGTTTTTAATAATGATGTGTTGGTACTAATAATTTATGTTTGTTTTGTGCATTTGTTTTGCCTTACAGCTAGATGTTAGGGGGTAGATTAACTGTAAATTCAGAAGTTCAGTTGAACTTCATTTAAAATGGGTGGGACATCCGCAAGTCGGACTTTTTTTTGCATTTTGTTTAGGAATATGATGGGTGGGATTAGTTTGGGTGGGGTTAGAGTTGCGTTTCTGCATTAACTGTTCCAGTTTCCCTGAAATTAATGGTTACGCTTTGATGCGGACGGGAAGTTACGCTTTGATGCGGACGGCCCAGGGACCTCCCTTGCAGAACGTAACTAGTGGGTTGGGAGTGGGAACCGCTAGGCAAACAGGGTGGTGGGAACAGTATTACTGTTCCCATCACCTTGGATCATTATAAATCTTGAATGACCTTGACCCACTTTCGGAAAGGTCAATGACCCCCCCCCCCGAAAAAATGGAGCCCCCCCCCCCCCGAAAAAATGGAGCCCCCCCCCCTCCTTTCCCTTCCCCCACTCCTTCCCCCACCTCCTTCCCCACCTCCCGGGCCAATGACCGGTCATGACCGGCTGCTAACTCCTCTCATTTGCATACCGTTATAAAAGCCGAGCCAGCCGCGGCCAGTGTTTCATTCTGATTCCAGACGTTACGCTGCGAACTTAGAGTTATAACCATGTCTTCTGTACCGACTACTACTTCTACTTCGACTTCTATTTCTACTACAGCTGTTCCTGCACCTAAGAAAACTCTTCGCCTCAAAAACCTTCCTGATTGCTACAAGAACCGACTTGCATCTGAACCTTCAACTTCTAGAGCTATTCTTCCGCCAACTAACACTTCTAGACTTCGTAGTATTTTTTCACTTCCTTCGCCTTCGCCTTCAAAGGACTCCGCACCACCATCAACTACTATGCCGCCACCGCAGAAGCCAGTTCATCACTATCCTAATACCCCTTCCGTTGAAACCATTGTTCATCGTCTTAGCACACCTATTATCCCACTATCACCATTGCCTCCTACCCCACCACTTAGTACACCTAAAGATCATACCTATCACAAAACTGATTCCTCTCAATCTGCTACTAAACCATCTCCTAAATCAGCTCCTAAACCAGCTCCTAAACTTACTCCTAAACCTACTCCTAAACCTGCTCCTTCAGAGCAATTTCAATTATTACAAGAAGAGCGTCGTAGGGCATTTAGCCGTCCCACTACTTGCCCTGAAATGCTTACTAGGGGAATTAAGAAATGATCACCTTGTGGGAGGAAATGTGTAAAAAACGAAAGTTTTTGCCGTGTACATGTCGTAAAACACATTTCTGAACCACAAGTGACAGAAACCCCCACTGTTGAATACCAATCCAAAATTATTGGTGTGAAAGGAAATAGGCTTAAGAGAGGTTGTGTCTATTTTTTTGAAAGTGTTATTGACAACGAACACATTTTGGCAACTTGTAACGGCTTAAGATATAATATTAAAGTGATTGAATCCTTGCGCAAAGAGAAATCAGTTTATGAGTTAGACTCTAAAGACTATCTCCTCAGACACAAACTGGATGGTATTACAAGGTGGGGGCGTAGCAAGTAAATTCACATAGCTTTTTCCAAATTATTGCTTAAAAAATACTGGGGGAGAAACACAACGCGTTATAGCGTTGTGTTTCTCCCCCATTATTTTTTAACACTCTAAGTCTCGTGACCTACTTTCATGTGAGTAGTGAGTAAAGGATGGTTCTGTGTCTGTCTGCATTCCTTCGGGTCAATGACCGGACCTGAAAGGTCAATGACCCCCCCCCCCGAAAAAATGGAGCCCTGGAGCCCCCCCCCCGAAAAAATGGAGCCCCCCCCCCCGAAAAAATGGAGCCCCCCCCCCTTCCCCCACCACTCCTTCCCCCACCATTCTTTCCCCTACCACTCCTCTGGGTGAATGGCCGGTCATGACCGGTTGTCTACCTACATCTAACCGTTATACTAGCTACTCCAGAGTCTTCATTCCAATCCGTGAGACCACTGCTGCAACATGCCTACTCTATTAGAATTATGTTTGCGACAGATAGTTTCAAATATAGTGTTGGCGGAACTTGCATTTGAAGATGGAAACCTTCCACTAACACTACGTCAAGAAGTGTATTCTTTTTATAGGGAAAATTTTGGAGTTTTTCATTATCTTCAGTATAAATTTATGGATGGAACAAATATGTGTCCAGAATGTGGTTCGGCTGCAATAGGAAATGGATTATTGGATTTTACAATAGATGGTGGAATTTATGAATACAAATGTTACTTGTCATACAAGTTTATCATCCCAGAAGAAGAAAAATGTGATATTTGTGCAATTAATTTGTACAAGTTTATACAAGCCGATCCTGCTGAAATTAATTTGGAAAACAACATTGAACTGCCTTAAGCTCCATAGCAGTTCACCAAACCCAGCGAAACGGCCCTTTTCAGGGCCACCTAAGACTTGAATTTAGGGATGTAAGCTATTTAGCTTACATGCGACTTAGCAGAAATAAGTTCTGCTACATGGCTAGTTTGATCTATGTAGTAGTAGGCAAAGGAGGGTTCTGTGTCCGTCCCCACTCCTTAGGGTCAATGACCGGATCTGAAAGGTCAATGACCCCCCCCCCCGAAAAAATGGAGCCCCCCCCCCGAAAAAATGGAGCCCCCCCCCTCCCTTCCCCTACTCCTTCCCCCACTCCTTCCCCCACCTCCTGGGCCAATGACCGGTCATGGCCGGCTGCTAACCCCTCTCATTTGCATACCGTTATAAAAGACGCGCCGGCTATGGCTAGTGTTTCATTCTGGTTTCTTCCACCACTCTTGTTGCTTCGCCGCTCTTGTTGCTTTGTTTCTGCCAGTCTTAATATCTTTATTTTTAAAATGCTTCCTTACTTTAATGAAAATTTTAATCCTTCAGAAAATGCAGATGTTTTTCAACCACCTGAAGATGGTTTCCAACATCATGAAGAAAATGCTTTCGAAGAACATGAAGAAGATGTAATAGAAGACATGGATAATAGCAGTGAAGATGAAAGTGAAGATGACAGTGAAGATGAAATTGAAATTAATGAACAATTCAAAGTATATTTTATAGAAACACAATTTCCTTTTGATGTAGTTGAAAGATTTATTTTTGAAGCACATAGATGGCTAAATTTAGGATTCAACATTATAATTGGTTCACCTATTGTCTACAATAACAGTAACTTCTTCCTTCTAACTCCAAATGATCGAGAACAAATTCTTACTTGGCAGGACGATGTGATGAGATCATACGAACTGAACATTGGTGTTGGGTACTTTGTTGCAAGAGTGGTTTAATAACCACATTACCCTTCCCCAACCTCCACCCTATCCTTTCCCAATCCTTATTCCTTCCCCCTCCCTATATTTAAAATTTATAAAAGTGGGGCTATGAACCTTCAGGTTTCTAGTCTGTACTCGCACTTTGTGCCGTGAAGTACATCTCTTGTATTTTTTTCTCCACCTTTTAAAATATTATTTATTTGAAAAAATGCCTCCTAATGTGAATTACCATTTTAATTCTTCCGAAATTTCCGATGTTTTTGTACAACCTGAAGACATTTTAAATAATGATAGTGAGAGTGAGAGTGAAGAAGATGATGATTATAGTGTTGAACTTAGTGAAGAACGTAAAGTTATAGCAATTGATCCACAATTTCCATTTGATACAATAGAAAACTTTTTGGTTGAAGCTAATAAATGGTTAAATTTAGGATGTTATATACGAATTGACTCTTTTATATTGTATGGTGATAGTCATTCTTTCCTTGTCACACCAAATGACAGAGACCGCATGTTGCAGTGGGCACAATCTATGATGGAGTGCTATGAACAAGGTGTGGACACTGGTGGCTATTTTCTTGCACAAGTAGTGTAATAACAAAATTACTTTTCCCCCACCCTATACCCTATCCCTTCCCAATCCTTATTCCTTCCCCCTCCCCATTTTTTAAAATTGATAAAAAGGCAGGCTATGAACCTCCAAGTTTCTAGTCTGTACCCACACCTTGTAGCATCAAGATGCTTACCAGACTTGATGGTTTTATAGCCAATGATATTAATATATGGAGTTTAATAACAAACTTACGGATAAAAATTGAAGAAAAAATTATGGGAAACAATGAGCTAGGAGTTATTGTTTTTGTTTCATTAGTAGAACATTTTGAAATTTTGTATAGTATAAAAGTAACAATTAACAATATTAATGAACTATTTCCTTGGACAATATTTATTCGCAATAAAATTGAAGAGCAGAAAATTATAGTAGATGTGACAGCAATGAAATATAACCTAGATAGAGAAGAATAGATACTAACCCCCTTCCTATTCCTTTGTTTTGCAAAAATAGTGGGGGTAGGAGTATATATAAGACTAAGTAAGCGATACATAGTTTGTTATTTGAAGTAAAAGAAGTAGTAAAGAAACATGTTGTCTAGAGATACTCCATTTATTAATTATTCTCAAGTTAAAGATGTTTTTGAAAGCACAAATGAAATACAGGAAGAAAACATAGAGGAAACTTATGACGAAACTGATAATGATTCTATGATGGAAGAGGAAGAAATGGTACAGATTGAACAAGAACTATTTGAAGAAATGATAAATGATAGTGATGAAGATATAATTAAGGAAGCTATTGAAATATTTATATTGGATTCATCATTGGAATCACCCATATCACCTTTACTGTCTTCTGAATCTGAATCTGAATTGGACTAAGGTACCCCCACTATTTTGAAGAAGTAGTGGAGGGAAAATATCCCCACCACAAGTTAAAAGTTGGTGGGGGAATGTTTATAAATGTGTTAAATATTTGTGCAGGAGATCAGTCTTAAAGAGACTAGTGACCGAAGATGTTTCGTAAAATACCTTTTGATCCTTCATACTACAATCTGTTTGATATACATCGTTTTCCAGACATTGAGGAGAAATTGTACAAGAAATTTTGTTCTCTACTGGATAAACCACAAAAACTACCACCTAATACTTTTACCTACAAGCTACCTATCATGGACAAGGACGATGTAAGCAAAATACCATTGGTTCAAGTCAAATTTTTGGAAGAAAAGATTCTTGTTTGTGTCAGGGAAGTATTTCACAATGATTATTCAAAAAAATTGGCTTTCAACTTTATTCAAGAACATGCGGGATCTGAAAGAGAACAGTATCCCGAACCATATTACAAATATCTTTTCGAGAATGGAGCGAGTGTAACTGTAGAAATAACCATTACATTAGTATAACTCTCCCTACCATTGACGTCTCCCCACTATTGGCATCTCCCCACTACTGACTTAAATTTGATGGATAAATGTGTTGACTATCTGTGTAGAAGCTCACTCTTCAAGAAATTGTTGATCAAAATGTTTCATCATGTACCGACTTCTTCCTTCAGGGAAAAACAAAGATTAAAACGACTAGAAAAAGAAAGACAAGACCGAGAAGATATGAAGATGGAATTCAATAGACTACAATTTCAAATACCAGGAATTGAACTTGGAGCACCAAGATTGAAAACTCTCCACTGGGCTGGAAGTTATATCAAATTTTTGAAAGTACAAGTTGAAGCAAGAGATCTAAAATTGAAAAGATTAGAAATGGAAAATCGAGAATTGAAGAAATTAATATCACACATGTCTGGTAATACAACTGTTCAAGAAGGTGAAGAAGAAGGAAAAGAAATTTTAGGAATCTAAATTATCAGCACCCCTTTTAGAGAATAGGGAATAGATCACTTTGTGGTAATGTAATAACATGCTGCTTAGTGATCTATTCCCAGTTCTCGCTTAATATCCGATGACCTTGACCTACATAAAAGTGGTGGGGGTAAGAGCATATAAAGAGATAGTTATGGATATAACTTTCAGTACAAGTCTAACACTATGGACAGCTTGTTAGTTTTGTGTTTAAAACAAATTATCAATAATGGGTTTCTTTACCGTTATATAATAACATCAAATAAATGTGAAATACCTCAACCAATTCGTGAAATGGTCATGAAATTTAAGAAGGACAATAGTGGATTTGGTATTTATCTTGCTTTTATTTTTGAAGATGGAACAAAAATGTGTCATGATTGTGGAAAAGCATCTGTTTTAGACTTTGAACAATTTGAAGATGATGGAGGTAAATTAGTTCACCTTGTAAAAGGCCAAGTGATGAAATTTGAAACAGTCAAGAAAAAATGTAACATTTGTGCACAAAACTTGTTTGAATTTATTAAGTATAGTGCATTAAAATCATGATATCCCTTCTACATATGAAGAAGGTGGGGAAGAAAAAGAGTGGGGATTATAAAGTGGTGGGAGAACTTGTATAAATGTAGGCTGTTTGAAGAGACTTTTAATATTGTTGCAGCATTTGTTGAAACAACATGCAGTTCGAAGTTTGCCATTTTAAAATTAAATATGAAGATTGGAGCTCTGTTGCAGGATTTGTCAAGTCTAAAGAAGATAATCAAAAGTTGCTAAATGTACATTGCTATATTCACAATGAAGAAAGTCATGACAAAATAATGGCATATTTAAACACACCTAATGTAACATCAGAAAGCTCTGCATTTATAAAATATTTAAAAGAAGAAGATTTGGATGTGACCCTAGAAGTTTGGTATCTAATTTAAATTATTGTGGTGGGGGAAATGTAGAAGTTATTGGTGGGGGAAATGAGATAAACCAGCAAAATTGTAGAACAGAATTCACTCTATACAACGATGGAGCATCCTTCCACAACACCTGTATTGGCATCTGTGGATTGGCATCAAAATTATCAACCAAATACTTCAAGTTCAAATTGTTATGAAAATCATCAGCCTAGCACTTCAAATTCAAATTGGTATGAAAATCAGCTGCCTAGTACTTCAAGTTCAATTTGGTATGAAAATCAGCAACCGGCCACTTCAAGTATAAATTGTTATGGAAATCAGCAAACTATTACTTCAACACAAAATTTCTATGAAAATCAACAGCCGACAACATCAACTAATTTTTGTACATCAGTATTTAAAGTATCAAAACCCCATTTGGATTGTAATAAGTTAATATCAGCTCAATCAGGAAGAATCAGGAAAAACACATACATGAGAGAAAGGTGCAAGAAAGAAAGGATAGAATTTACAAAATTACAGTTAACAGTTCCCTCTATTAAAGTGGGATGTACTAGAATAGAAACTTTGCAAGCAACCAATGCATATTTATTGGAATTGTTAGAAAAATTGAAAAGTTGGAGAAGAAGAATGAACATTGTAAAAAGTAAACACTCATTCCCCCCCAAGAAAAACAAAAAAAAAATAATAAAATAGTAAAATGAAAAAAAAAGTAGATGTAGAATAGAGAGCGAGGAATAGATCACTTTGTGGTAATGGACTAACATGCCACTTAGTGCTCTATTCCTCGTTCTCGCGTTATATTGGATGACCTTGACCTACATTAGTAGGGTGGGGGAAATTGAAAATGGTGGGGGAAAGTGTATAAAGGAGAAGCCTACTGTAGAGGAATCACTCTGAAAGTAAACTTGTCAGAAGTATGGACTTGACCACAAGCAAAGGAGAAGATAGAAAACAAAGATTTCGAGAAATGGCTAAAGTAAGAGAGTCAAGAATAAGGTTGAGATTTTACAAACTACAGAGATTGATTCCTGGTGTTAAGTTAGGAGAAATAAGATCAAGAACGGTAGACATGGCGGCTGATTACATCAGTTACTTACAATCGGAATTAATGATAAAGGAAGCAAGAATAGAAGAGCTGGAGCACAAGATAAAACAACATATTGAAACATCGAACAATGAACCTATAAATTGTGTAATAAAAGAAGAAGATGTAAAAGACTTAAATTAAACAAAAAAATGAACTTGGACTTTGGTTATTGATTGGACACTTCTTAGAGAATGGGGAATAGATCACTTTGTAGTAATGAATCATCATGCTGCTTAGTGATCTATTCCCAGTTCTCGCTTAATCAAAAATGACCTTGACATACTTAGCAAAATATCATATAAGCCGGATCAAAAACAGTTATTCCTCATTTACTGGAAATGGCTCCTGTAGACAACACCGATTATCCAAGGAAATCTATGATTGAAATATTGTATAAAATTCAATTAGAGGATTTAAATATGGAAGAAGATGAAAATAATAGCGAAACTTCAGAAGTAGAAACTATAAATGATATGGATGTGGATGTAACAACATCAGAAGAAGAAAATGCCAATGATGTGGAGAATGAAAATTTGGATGTAGTAATATCAGAGTCTTCGTCATCATTTGAATATGAAGAAATACATATTGAAACTCCAATTCATATAGAGAATATTAATGAAGAATCTGTTAGTAGAAGATTAATATTTTGTCCAAGACGTTTGTTTTCTTCTGAAAGTGAAGAAGAAGAAGATGAAATAGTAGTGGGGGAACTATTATAAAAGAAGGAAAGGGAGAGCTCATTTCATTTATTGGCGAAATTTTGAAGAGTGAACACCACCAAACATGTATCATTGCGATAAATGTTTGGAATCGTTTAATGATGATATTCTGTTAGAAATACATAAGGAACTAATTCACAACAACATAGAAGAACAAGAAGAACAAGAAGAACAAAATGAAATAACAGCAAGACCTACAACAACTTTACCAAATTTACAAGTATCAGCTTTACCCGGAAAGGTAGTAATGCATCATAAGATTCAAAATGAAGATTTAAACTTAGAAGAATTTATTAGAGAAGCAAAACCAATCATCAGTAGAACTTTAAAAGAAGAATTAAAAAGATTGAATTTTCTCAAATTTGGATTACTACTAGAAGCTATGTTTATAAATGTACAAGAAGAATTATCACCAAGAGGATTTATAACTAAAAATCAAACTATCATAGGAAGTTCAGACATTGATTCAATAGTTGAAAAATGTATAGAAGAAATATTAACTAAAATTCAGGAACATGAAGGACGAGGATCAGGGTGGAGTCTTATAAGTATTGAAGGATTAAATATAAGAGTTCATAAACATGGATATGGACTAATGGGATCTAGTTATATTCGTTTACCAAAAATAATTGAGGATACAAGATCATGTGTTAATGTGAAAAATCAAGATAACGAATGTTTTAGATATGCGATGACATGTAAATTTGTACCAAATCATTGTAATGAACCAAACCAGCACTATGAAAATCAAAGATATAGATATAACTTTCAAGGAATTAGTTATCCTGTATCACTAAAAGATATATCAAAATTTGAGAAGAAAAATCCCGGCACATCTATTAATGTTTTTGGATTAGATAGTTCAAATAAAGTTTATCCTTTACGTATTGCTAAAGAAGAACTAGCAGATCATACAGATTTACTACTACTAACACAAGGAGATGTATCTCATTATGTGTATATAAAGAAATTTGACTCTCTTGTTAATAAACAACTTTCAAAAAATCGAAACAAAAAGCTGATCTGCAAAAGATGTTTTAATTTCCAACGAGAAGGAAGACAAGGAATGGAATGGTTACAAGAGCACAAAAGATTATGTAACAATAATTATGAAGCAAAAATTATTTTACCTTCAGAAAGCAGAGCATTTATTACATTTCAAAAAGTTCATCATCAATATCGTATCCCTATAGTTGTATATGCTGATTTTGAATCAACACTAATTCCTATAGAAGATGAAAATTGTGAAGCTAGAAAAAGTGTCAAATATCAAATGCATAAACCAAATAGTTTTTGTTTAATGGTTAAATCAACATTATCAGAAGAACATTTAAACCAATATGGATTAACTTCAGAACCTCTAGTATATCGTGGTGAAAATGTGGAAACAATATTTCTTGACCATTTATATTTAATAGCTGAAAATGTACAAAGATTATATACAAATATCATACCAATGAAACCGATGGAGGAAGAAGAGGAAATTCAACATGAAAATGCAACTCATTGTTTCTTATGTAAAAATGAATTTACCATTGACAATTATAAAGTTAAAGATCATGACCACCTTACAGGTTATTACAGGGGTGCTGCTTGTAATAAATGTAATTTGAGCTATCGTTTACCACTATTTATTCCTGTGGTTCTCCATAACCTCAGTGGGTATGATGCTCATTTTATAATACCTGAATTAGGAAGAGACGATGGTTCGATAGATGTATTGGCTGAAACTTCAGAAAAATTTATAAGTTTCTCTAAAACAGTTGGAAATGTCAAATTAAGATTCTTAGACTCCTACCGATTTATGCCGTCGAGTTTGTCTAAACTTTCTGAAAATTTAAGGAAACAAGATTTTTTTGAAACAAAGAAGATTGTAAGTAACGACAAACTGGATCTCGTACTTCGGAAAGGTGTTTTCCCATATGATTATATAGACAGTTTAGAAAAGTTTAATGAAACATCACTTCCGCCAAAAGAAGAATTTAAAAGTAAACTATACGACATGGACATATCTCAAGAGGATTATGATCATGCATGTAAAGTATGGAATGAATTAGGATTTACAACATTGGGAGAATATTCAGATTTTTATGTTAAATTAGATGTAACTTTATTATGTGATATAATGGAAGAATTTAGAAATACATGTTTTGCAGCATATGGATTGGACCCTCTTCATTCATACACTTCACCTGGACTAGCATGGCAAGCCATGTTGAAAGAAACAAATTGTAAATTACAACTTCTTACTGATATAGATATGGTTTTAATGTTAGAATCAGGAGTTCGAGGGGGATTGACACAAAGTGTAACCAGACATGTTAAGGCTAATAATAAGTATCTGCCCGATTATGATGCATCAAAACCAACAACATTTCTAGGTTATTTCGATGCAAATAACTTATACGGATGGGCAATGTCAAATCCCCTTCCATATGATAATTTTAAATGGATAGATCCAGAATCAATTGGAAACATAATGGATATACCAAAGCATGGTGAAACTGGTTACATTTTTGACGTCGATTTTGAATATCCTGAACATCTTCATGATCATCATTACGATTTACCACTTCTTCCAAAGACTGAAATTTCCCCTACTGGAAGATGGCCAAAATTATTAATGACTTTAAACAATAAGTCTAGGTATGTTGGACATTATTGGATGATACAACAGGCTTTACAACAGGAAACATAATGGATATACCAAAGCATGGTGAAACTGGTTACATTTTTGACGTCGATTTTGAATATCCTGAACATCTTCATGATCATCATTACGATTTACCACTTCTTCCAAAGACTGAAATTTCCCCTACTGGAAGATGGCCAAAATTATTAATGACTTTAAACAATAAGTCTAGGTATGTTGGACATTATTGGATGATACAAATAAAAGATGTGCTGTGTACATCTTTACATTAACATTACATGTGCAGATACATCTGATCTTTTCTGAAAGGTGAGCTCAAGTAACATAAAGTGACTTGGGATTAAAAATTACAAAAATTAATCGAATACTACAATTCTCTCAATCTTGTTGGCTGAAACCGTACATCGACAACAACACAAGAAGAAGAGCTGCTGCTACATCAAGTTTTCAAAAAGATTTCTTCAAACTGATGAACAATGCAATATTTGGCAAGACTTTAGAAAACAAAAGGAAACATAAGAATATCAAATTAGTAACTGATCCAGTAAAATTACAGAAACTAGTGCAACAACCAAACTTTGGTTCATCCGTAATTATAAATGAAAATCTTGTCGTCATTTCTATGAACAAAAAATCAGTTCTATTGGATCGTCCTTTATATCTTGGAATGTCAATATTGGATATTTCTAAAACACACATGTACGAGTTTCATTATAAGAAGATGGTTAATTATTATGGAAGAGATAACATTGGTATTGTATATATGGATACGGATGCACTTATTTACTGGATTAAAACAAATGACATGTATGAGGATTTACGGACCTTTGTATATAAAGATGATTTTGATTTTTCCGATTATCCTAAGGACCATCCAAATTACGACTATGACAAAAACAAAAAAGTATTGGGAAAATTTAAAGATGAAACAAATGGTGTGCCGATGATGGAAATTGTAGCATTAATGTCTAAACTCTATTCATTTCAACTGTACATAAATGAAAGGAATGAATATCAAGTCACAAAAAAAGCTAAAGGAATAAAGACATCTTTCCTAAAGAAGAACGTACAGTTTCAACATTATAAAAGATGTTTATTTGAAAATGTTGAAACAACTGCAACATTTAACACTATTAGAAGTTATAACCACCAACTTTTTAGTGTCAAACAAACAAAGTGGGCATTAAGCTACAAAGATGACAAGCGACATATTTTAGAAGATAAAATTAATACTCTACCATTTGGCCACTATTCCTTAAACCCTATCGACCAGTAAACCTATTCTTCGTCCTTTACCTTCTTCTTTTTTCCTTTCCGTAAAAAAGAGGGGACATGGCAAGCTCAATGCCATGTTCCCTCTTTTTTACACTAATATTAAATGACCTTGACCTATATTTCAACTATATATAAGAGAATAAACCATTGTATGGATCAGTATTTCTACAAACAGTGTGCAAGCAACACTTTAAGATGGAAAGTGTAAAGGATAAGATTGTAAATGAACTACATAAACCAGCAAGAAGAAGATTTCCAAGAAGAAGTACAATCATTAAAGGAATGAATGATCTTTACCAAGCTGATCTTATTGAAATGATACCACACAGTAAATTAAACAAAGGATTTAAATATATTTTAACAATTATAGACTGTTTTACTAAAATAGCTGATGCTTTACCCTTGAAGGACAAGACTGGTAAAAGTGTTACCAAAGCTATGGAGACAACAATACAAAGAAATAAATTTAAAATTAAACATTTACAAACGGATGATGGAAAAGAATATTTTAATAAAGATTTTGGAGCTTTGATGAAAAAATATAAAATAAATCATTATTCTACAAATTCTGAAGTTAAAGCTTCAATAATTGAAAGATTTAATAGAACATTTAAAGGAGCTATGTATAAACAATTTTCAAAACGAGGATCATATGTGTGGTATGACATATTACCACAACTTATAAAAGAGTATAACAACAAATTTCATCGCACCATTGGAATGAAACCTATCCAAGTAAACAGTGCTAATGCTAAAATTGTATTACAACGCATCAAAAATAATACAACACCAAAAATAGAAAAGTTACAACCAAAAAAGTTTAAGGTTAATGATAAAGTTCGTATAAGCAAATACAAAGGTGTATTTAGTAAAAGATATCTGCCAAATTGGACTAATGAAGTATTTACAATTTATAAAGTGCAACCAACTATACCTGAAACTTACATTTTAAAGGATAATAAGGGTGAATTACTTCAAGGTGGATTCTATGGACATGAGTTGTTAAA
This sequence comes from Neoaliturus tenellus, assembly GCA_030545055.2. Taxonomy (NCBI): domain Eukaryota; kingdom Metazoa; phylum Arthropoda; class Insecta; order Hemiptera; family Cicadellidae; genus Neoaliturus; species Neoaliturus tenellus. Next base: position 124,201,086 of record CM061534.1, read on the forward strand.
ATCAACAGTTGGTGATGTATATCTTGTTGAAAAGGTTTTACAAAGGAAAAAGGATATGGTTAAAGTTAGGTGGTTAGGATTTGATAAAAGTGAAGACTCTTGGATTCCTTCAAAAGACTTGGTATAGTTATTAAATAGCTCATTATGTGTTTAACCTTTAAACAAGATGGAGATTGTACAACAAAAAGATCGATTTAATATTAATAATATTGATGAATTGACAGTTGACAATAATAAGTTAAATCATGGTAAACATGGTGAATTACTACCAAATACTATAAGATGTTTAATAACTGGTCCTTCAAATTGTGGAAAAACTAATGTTGTCTTTAACCTTATAACTAATCCTAAAGGTTTACGCTTTAACAATATATATATTTTTTCAAAATCATTGCAACAACCAAAATATCAATTATTAGATAAAATACTTGCAAGTGTACCTGAAGTGAATTTCTACAAGTTTAATGCTAGTGAAACAATAATGCAACCAGGTGAAGCAAAACCATTTTCCATTTTTATATTTGACGATGTTTCTTGTGAAAATCATGATACTATAAGAAATTATTTTGCTATGGGAAGACATAATAATATTGATAGCATTTATATTGGTCAAACATACAGTAAAATTCCAAAACAACTTATAAGAGACAATGCAAATATGTTGATCATCTTTAAGCAAGATGAGACAAATTTAAAGCATATATATAATGATCATGTTAATGCGGATATGCCATTTGATAAATTTAAAGAAATGTGTGGTAAAGCATGGAATGAAAAATATGGATTTCTCGTTATTATGAAAGAAGAAGATATTAAAAATGGTAGATATCGTATAGGATTGGATAAATTTGTATTAATACGTTGAACTACCTATGCTACATCTAGTAACACTTTGAACTTCACAGTGTAAACATGGTGAATCAAGAAAAACTATTAAAAGAAATAAAATCACTCAGTGATTCTATTAGGATAAAGAATCGTGCATTAAGGATGGGTTTAAGTGAAAGAGAAGAATTTTTAGAGAATACATTTAAACCTATCACGGAACCTTTAAAACAGATATCAGAAACTATTGGTAAACCTCGTTATGAAGGAGATGTTTTACTACCAGTTTCTAAACAAGAAGTACAAGCATTAAAAAAAGAAGATGATGATGATGATTCATATACAAGTGCTAGTGAACAAGAAGAAACAAAAAATGAAAAAGAATCAATTGTTGAAAAGGAAGAACAGCCAATACCTGAAGCAGAACAATCTATTCCAAATTTAACTCAATTGAGTAGTGATATATTACAACATGGACCTCTTGGACGAAAATATATAATGAAAATGCTACATGACATGAAATCAAATCCAAATTTAAGTAAATCACATGTATATGGAGCAAGAATTGATGGAAATGAATTGAAAATTGGTAACTCTAAGCTTGAAGTAACTCAAGACGATTATATCATTATTGGTGACCATAGATATAAAGGAACAAAAGGATTATATGAATTAATTTTTAAAAATATACCAATAAAATATTCAGCAAAAGATTTAAATACTTTTAAAGAAATTTTACAAAATACTAACGCTCATAAAAGAAACTACTCAAAGGATGGAATGATTAATCGTTCACGTGCAACAAAATATAGTATTGTTATAAAAAAATTGTTTCCCCCACGAAAATTACCAACATTACGTACTACACCGGCTGTGAGACAACCTTTAAAAAGAAAGTCTTTATCACTTATGGATTTATCACTTCTTGAACAACATGGTAAAAAGAGTAAAGGAGATACTTCAACATCTGGTAAAGGATTAATGAAAAATCTATACAATACAAATGTTATCTATTACAACGACATCAATAAATTAGTTGACAGAATGAGACTATTGCATGAAGCTATGGAAGCCGGTCATACTGGTTTAAATAATGAATGGGTGGCTCTAGTTGATGAACTTAAAAATCGTGGTATAATTGTATAATTGTCCGCAAATATAAAGAAGTTACACGTATAAGATGTATCAGTTCTAACATGAGCGTCGACAAGTTCGGACGCTACTCCGCATTAGGAGTGCAAGTTGGAGAAGACAGAAAAAGAAGCGGATTACCGCAAACACCTGAAGGTGACTATAACATAAGTAATAAACGTTTAAAATTAGTTAAAGATCCAGAAGAAGATACTGATGGAGCAAATTTAAAGACAGTAAAAGAAGCTACTTCAACATCATTGAAATTACATAAGAATACTTATGATGTTGAATCACATAGATTAATTAATGTTGGTAAACCAACTGAAGGTTCTGATGCAATTACTAAAGAGTACTTATCATCTGAACTTTTAAATACTTTAAAATTGCAATGGGGTAACAACTTAAAAGATGGACAAACATATGATGCTGGAAATTATAGAATAACCAACGTGGGAAATCCCAAAAATGATAAAGATTCAGTTAATAAAGAATATTTACATTCTATAATACCGGAAAAAACTGAACATGGATATTCTTTTTATAAATTTATTATAAATGACATTGGATACCCAAAGGAAGACGGTGATGCTGTAAACCTAAAATACATCAAGGACAACTGTATTTTACAAGATGTTAATGAAATCGATTGTCATGGTAAAACATTGACAAATGTAAAGTTTGGTTCTCAACCAAAAGATGCTGTTACTATAGAACAATTATCTAAAGAATTAAAAAAGGAAACATCCAATTTTGTAAAACATGAAGATGCCGTGTTAAAGCGGGGAGATAAATTTATACATGGAAATGAAAAGTTTAATTTAATGCAAGGAAATAATGATGAATGGGATGCAGGACGTAAAACAATAACAAATGGAAGATTTGGTATAAAAGATACAGATGTACCTCTAATGGTGCAAACATTAATTGCTACTGGTGGTACATTAGGTACATACAATGGTCGTAATAGAAGAATAAAAGATATTTATCCTGGTTACGAAGCAAATGATTGTGTTACAATGAAACAAACAATAACTTGGGATAAACACTTTGGGACCAAATATGATGCAAAGATGAAGAAAATAATTAATATTTTACCAGGCGAAGATTCAAATGATGCTGCTACTATTGGACAAGTCATAAAAACATCAAAAAGTGATTCAACAGCTTACACATGTAATGATAAACGTATTATGCAATTACATGATCCTCAACATCCAAAAGATGCTGTAAATTTAGATTGTTTAATAAGAATAGTGGGCAATTTACTTATTGATACCCATAATCATATAGCTAGTACAACGAGTCATGTGATAATTCAACCCGATGAACGGGAAGCTTGGATTAAAAATAGAATTATAAATCAATATATAATTAATTTGAATAACTAAGTGTTTAAATATAAAAAATTATACATAACTTATTCATTTATGTAATGTATCTTGTGGAGTAAACACACCAGTTTATATAAGACTACATAATGAAGGCCGTATCACTCAGTCATCATCAAGACAGCAACAAGAGAGGACGTGGTATAACTTCAACTGCGTTATCCCTGCTTAGACGGATACCTATTGGTGCTGTTGTAAATCGAGCAATAGACGCTTTACCATACGAATTACATATTCCTGGAGGTTATCAATATTGTGGACCTGGAACTAAGTTGGCAAAACGTTTAGCAAGAGGAGATCCTGGAATTAATAAATTAGATCAAGCTTGCAAACAACACGATATAGCATATTCAAAGTTTAAAGATTCAACAAATAGATCAATAGCAGATAAAATTCTAGCAGAAAAAGCTTGGCAAAGAGTAAAATCAAGTGACGCAAGTATTGCAGAAAAAGCAGCGGCTTGGGCAGTAACAACAGCCATGAAGACAAAAGCTAAGTTTGGTGGTGGAAGACGACGTCGCAGAGGAAGACCTGCAAAAAGAAGAGCTCCCAAAAAAGGTGGAAATATTAGAAAGAGACGTCGTAGAACTCGTAAAGCAAAAGTAAAAAAGGCTTCTGTTTGGTCAATGGTAAAAAACGGAGCAGGTTTATACCTAAGACCGTACCGTGTGTACTAAATAAAAAAAATCAATTGATAATTCCAAATAAAGCCTTAAATAATCATCAGTTAAATGATTATGTAAAATGTTTGAAAATACCATTCTTTCGAGGAGTTTTTATGAAAGATGCATTACCAACTAAAATATGGAAAAATGAAACTGGAATAGTAAATTTGGATTCCACCTATGGTCCAGGCACTCATTGGGTATGCTATAAAAAGCTCGGACAAACCATTTACTACTTTGACAGTTTTGGCAATCTACCACCGCCTAAAGAACTTCAACATTATTTTCAAAACTCCAAAAACATTTTTTACAATTACAAAAGAGAACAACCTAACAATACTGAAATATGTGGACATTTATGTTTGGAGTTTCTAGCGAAAAGTGTCAGTCACCTTTAAGATGTCATCGTATACAGTGTCACTGAGTGGAAATTCATCCACATTAAAAAGTACTCTATTCCCAGCATTGCGTTTATCCAAAGAAAGATTATGGGAAGCGGCTTTACTTGATTTGACTACCTACAATTCAATTCCTAATGTTACAGAAGGAAAAAACAATTTACTACATTATTATGAAACTAAGGATGCTGCAGGAAAATACTCAGAATTGAAAATAATTACATTTCCTACTGGAGCTTATGAAATTGATGATATAAACCAATTACTACAGAAAAAACTCGGAGAAGAAAATATCACCGTTAAAGGAAACAATAATACTTTAAAAGCAGAAATAACTTCAAAATATTATATCGATGTCGGAATGAAAAACTCTATTGGCAGTTTACTTGGATTTACAGATACAAAAAAGAAAATCTTAACTCCTGAAACTACTCATTCAGGTAATACAACTGTTACAATATTAAAAGTAAATAGTATTGATGTAACATGTAATATTATACATGGATCATATAGAGAAGGAGTAAATCAGCATATTTTACATACATTTTATCCAACAGTTGCTCCAGGTTTTAAAATTGTTGAGAAGCCACAAAACTTGATATACCTACCGTTAAACACCAGTTTCATTTCAGACATCGTACTGAACATATTGGATCAAGACGGTCATAGTGTTGACTTTAGAGGAGAAACAATTACTATACGAATACACATCAGAGCGGCGACATAAAAATCAACATGGGATTATCATTTAAACCACAACGGAAGAGTCGGGAGCTCAGTAGCTCCTCGACATTGGAAGAGTTAACATCAGACAACATTCGTTTTCTACAAAAGATTGGATTGAAACTTAACAACGATGGATATCCTGGATATATCTCAAGGACCGACATTCGACGAAACACTATGGGAGAAGGAATATCACACACACAACCCTTACACTTCATCAAAATTAAACAATAATGATGAAATAAGAATTCCCATTCAACAACAAGATATTTACACATTACCATGTGAAAGTTATTTGTACATCGAAGGAAGGGTATTAAAATTGGATGGAAAAACTGCTTCAACAGTTCCTTTTATAAATAACCCAATGGCATATCTTTTTGATGAAATAAGATATGAGATATCAGGGGTGACAGTTGATTCAACAAAAAAGGTTGGTATAACAACTACATTAAAAGGATTAACATCATTAACACCACATGAGAAGAATTCAATAGTCACTGCCGGATGGGTTGCTCCTGATAAAGACACTATAACACCTGCTTCCAACGGTCATTTTGATTTTCATGTACCTTTACGATTGCTTTTAGGATTTGCTGAAGATTACAAAAGGGTTATAATAAATGTTAAACAAGAATTAGTATTACTCAGATCTTCAACTAATAAGGACTTAATACTTGCAGACCCTGCAACTACGGAAGATAAACTGGAATGGCAACTACAATTGGATAAAGTTGTTTGGAGAGTACCTCATGTAAGATTGGCTGATGAACATAGAATCGTATTGTTAAGAAAGTTAAAATCTGACCGTGACATTGTAATGCCATTCCGAAGTTGGGAATTTCATGAATACCCTACATTACCTCAAACAGAACGACAAACATGGACCGTCAAAACATCAACTTACTTGGAACGTGCAAGGTACATAATACTCGGTTTTCAAACTAAGCGAAAAGATGTTATTACTGCAAATGCTGGTCAATTTGATCACTGTAAAATAAAGAATTGTAAAGTTTTCTTAAACTCTCAATTCTTTCCATATGACAATTTAAATGTCATGTTTAGCAAAAAACGTTTTTCCATTTTATATGATATGTATGCAAGATTTCAATCATCATATTATGGAAAGACTAATACACCACTATTATCACCTGATCAGTATTATTCCAAAGCTCCAATAATTGTAATCGATTGTTCAAAACAAAATGAATCAGTAAAATCATCAAGTGTGGATATAAAAATTGAAATGGAATTTGAAGAACCAGTAGCGGATGGAACTTCGGCATACTGTCTAATTCTACATGATAAAATAGTTACTTACACACCACTGACCGGAATAGTGAAGAATGTACTTTAAGAAGAATTAGTACAACTACTGCAAAATATTGAGGTTAGAATTATCTTCCTCAATTTTTAAGGTTAGAATTTTGTTTATAAAACACAAGTTGAAAATAAACAATTATGTAATTGTATAAATTTCAAGAATTTTACAAAAAATATAAAAGCAGGAAATTAACTAGTAGAAACTTCATTCTATCTTCAACCGTCGTTTGGGAAACATCGTTCGCAAGATGAATTCTACTAACGGAGAAGAAAATACACCTCTAATGGATGAAAATAGTTCTGATATAGAAAAGCAAGTTGAACAAGAAATGGATGAATTCCTCAAGTTTAACAAACATAAGAAGAAAGAAGAAGAAGGAGAAGATGAAAAAGAAGTAAAAAGAAAAAAGGTTGAAGTTAACATTACAACAAATATTTTAACAGAAGTATTTCTTCGAATTTTCTACCCTATTTCTTCATGCATGACAAAAAGTATATCTGTTGGAATTGTAAAATCATTGGATTATTCACCAATTGTTATATTAAATCAAGGAAGTAAAATGGTTATCTTTACTGAAACTTCTTGGGATTCTCTAATGAAACATTTACATCTTTTGGAATGTTATTTAACTAACAACACATTTGGAAAAAGAACAAGATTAAGTTTATTAGAATCAAATATTGAAGTTGATATAATCAAACATCGTGGGGGACAAGTTGTTCGCTTCAAAGATTTAACTAGACATGATGTAAAATTACATTTCACTAAAGAAGAATTTTACACTTTAAGTTGTACTACCGGTCCTGTCACTAGATACTTAAAACAACTAGTATTTTCAAGTACAATAATTAAAGATTATCTAATCGATAAATTGGACAGACAACCATTCATTCCAATTTTATATGGTCCTGTGGATACTTCAATTTTTAATCGAATACCTCAAGAAGTGGATATGTGGAGACAATTAAACAACTATCACACCAATTTTAATATAAACGAAGAAGCGCAAGAAATAAAAGAAGAACAATCATGTTTGTAATAACAGTCAGTTGTGGATGAGACTTCATCATGAACAAACGGGTTTCGTTTTCTACTGCATCACAGTTAATGGAAGTTAAAAGAGGTATAATTGAATTTCAAGCTTTTCGAGGGAATGATGGAAATTTCATTATTAAAGAATTAGTAATTTTGGATATGAACACATCTGTAATTTATCATTACTTGTTCAAACCTCCATTTCCATTCAATAAACTAACAACTAAAGCGAAAGTTACAAACAAATGGTTAAACAAACATTTTCATAACTTAAAATGGGATGAAGGTTTTATTCATTATAACATGATGCCGCATATTATGAATCATTATTGTAAAGAGTTTAAAACTATCTACACAAGAGGATTGGAAAAAGCAAATTGGATACAATCATTTACAAGCAATGAAGTGATAAATGCAATAATAGATAGAGATTTCCAATGCTACTTTAATGAACTTTGTATTTCATCAAAAAGTTTTAAACATCGAAGGTCACAGTGTGCTTTGAAGAATGCCTACCGCTTGAATAATTTCCTTCAACAAAGTGGTGGGGGTAGCATCAGTGGTGGGGGTAGTGTCAGTGGTGGGGGTAGTCTCGATAATAAAAGTGAGAGCGCTACCATGACACAGCATGAGTATTACTCGAACCTCCGAAGAGACAACATCTCCAACGGATATTCTTATTAACAAGAAGATTAGCATCAGCAAAAACATTAAGATGGCATCAAACAACTTACTTCAAAATTTAGTTGAACAATTCAACGCTCATTCAAAATCAACAATCCTACCTACAAAAAAATGTTCCGAGCTGAAAGAAGAAAAACACTACATCATTCATACAATAAAGAAGATGGAAACTTCAGTAGGTGATGCTATAAATTGCACATTAAGCGAGGCACCTTATACAATTGGTGATGAAGCAAAATTTCAAATCTTCCTACCAAAGCGCTTCATACAACTACTACAAAATGAAGATCTTCGTATAATTCAACCCGGCGCACTCTATTTGGTATCACATGGACCAAGTGGAAACAATTCTACTGAACTTACAATTCATGTAACACCTACTACTGATTAGTTTGTACATAAGATTGTAAATATTTCTTTGTATTTGTTTCTCAATAAATATGATATAAACCTAAAAAAAAAAAAAAATAAAAAAGCAACATATTGTAATGTGTTTGTACATTACAATATGTTGCTTTTTTTAAAAATTCCATGGGATGACCTTGACCCAATTTTGTGTGATAATAAAAGTGAAAATCAACTTGTTAAATTCATCAGTCTACGACTACCTTTCGTACCGTACACATCTCACTCTCTATCACTAAATACAAAACTTCAACATGTCCCTAAAGGTTAAGTGTGCATCTTATGATACCAACACCATAACTACTTTTGAACAACTTGAAGATTTAACTAACGAAATGCGAGTTTTACTTACCGGTGGTTATCACTTAACTGTTGATGTTAGTGCTACTAATACAAGGATGTTCACTAAAACAAAATATTGCGATGATGAAATATTTTTTTCTACACAACCTACAACTTCTTCATCGCCAGCTGGTCAACATAACGTCAAGTTCCAGAAGTATTACCAATGTTGAATAACTTTTAATAAATAAAATTACAACTAAGGAATCACGTGATCAATATCAAGTTCATAAAAAGGATGTAACAGTTTGATAAATAATCATTCGCTTCTCAGCTCTCGCCACAACAAGATCTATTCTACAAAATGTTATACAGAATGATGATTGAACTTGATGGGAAAATCTATGGAAAGGATTATAACACTGTTGAACAAATGACTCAAGATTTAGATGTATTAACTAAAGAAGGATATCAAGCTAAATTAATTTTAAAATTTCCTGAAGTACATCCACTATCAACAGAAGAACTTATTGCTATGGCTAAGGCAGAGAGAGAAAAAAAGTCTGAAGAAAACAAACAAAAACAAACTTCCTAAATTTCAATAATCCTTACACTTGTAAGGTATAATTTTTTAAAACTCCATTTGAATGACCTTGAAATTACCCCTACCACTTTTCATAGTACATAAAACTCGCTATTCATCACTATACAATCTTATTCTTTCACTAGACTCCGCAGCGTCAACATGGAAGAGCAAAAATACAAGTACAAACCTCGTTACTGTTGTGAACAACAGTGTACAGATTTAGGACCAATGATGGTGGATGGGTTAGCTTGTACTAAATGTGAATTCTTCGGATCTTGTTATTGCAAATGTAAAACAAAACAACTACCGCCACCGGAATTGCGAACTTTCAAATTTTACAAATCAAGATATTTTCATACATGTTGTCCTCAAAGATGTTTCAAATTTCACCCTCTAGATCTTGCTCATTGTCAACGCACCAAGTCTCATCAAGATGATTTTTGTACACATATGATAAAAAGATGTAAATACAGATCAGATTGGTATTCCGATCCTGTAGAACCATCAAATGTATAATTTCAGTTTTACACTCTTTTTTAAAACTTCAATTGGATGACCTTGAGATTTCCCCCACCATTAGTTCTAATTTTTATATAATATTAAATCATTCCACTTCCAACACTCTAACTAACAACATGGAAGGAAAATTTATCAAGTTTGAACATATAATAACTGACAGGGAGGAGATGGAAGAATTGTTTCAAAACTTACTTTCTGTCATTGACGAATATCCTATAAGATGGTTCAGAATTGTAGTTCAATATTTAAATCCTGGAGAATTGTTTTCTTCATCGAGTGAAGAGGATGAAACAACTACTTCGGTTCAAATAATTGAATTAAAAGACGAAGAAGAAGAACTAAACGTTTTATTCAATCATAAGCTCAAGGTCCCCTATATAGAAGCCCCCTCCCTAGAAAGCCCCCCTCCCTAAACACCTGCTCAAGGTCGCCATTATATAAGCCCCCTTCCCTAGGCGCTAATCCTCATTCGATTGCCAACTCTCTAACGATGAACACTTCTCCATTGGCACGAATGAATGCTAGTTTTGAAATAAACTCAAAAGATGATTTACAAGAAATATTTAATGCTTTAAATGAAATTATAGATAAATTTAACGCTATTACAATGAATTTGGAAATAACTTACGCTTGTCCTATTTGTAATAAGGTTGAAAGTTCTGATGAAGACAGTTTACTAAATACTACTCCTCTTACCCCTCTACAGTCGGACACAACTTCTGAGGCAAATGATGAGCAGCATCTTTCCCCCACCGCTTCTATGTAACAACGCTCTTTCCCCCCACCACTTCTTTATTTAACCGACATTTCCCTCTTTTAACTCTCATTCCATCCTCGCCTCTTCAACTATCAACATCGCTTCTTTCAAAATTTCAAAAAAAACACAAACATGATGGATATGATGGATGAAGTTCCATTTGTAACAAGGATGGAAGAGGATAAATTGAAATTGGAAATCAAACGATTGGAAATGGAACGGGAAAACCAACTCGAGATGTTACGTTTGTTCAAACTTTTTAAATACATCATCTGGGGACTCTGCGTTTACCTTCTCATCGTCGTCGGTGTTTGTGTTTACAACTCTGTAGTTCATAACAAAACTTCAACTTGTTTAAACACTGCTGTCACACATTGATTGTATGTTTTTCACAAATAAAATTCACAAACCTAATTCTATACCTATCCCGCTATCACCGGAGTTAGTTCCACTCTCCGAACTATTACTCCGGTGGTAGCGGGATAGGGTTTTTTAAAACTTACTCTGGATGACCTTGACATACTTTCCATAACCCAATTGTCAAGTTGAATTTCAAATTTCAAATAACATCTCCTCCCCCACCGGAAGCTATATGGCATGGCATATGGCGGCAGCGACTGATTTGGCAGCTGGCCGATGGCAGCTGGCCGGCAGCGGCTGGCAATTGGCACGACTTCCGTTTTGAAAGTAACCAAACCCCACTACTAACATTATATGAAAATTATTTTTGAAAACTAAGTGACTGTTGAAGAGGACCAGACACAATTTTCAAGTGATTGTCTGAGGTAAGCATTCTTACTAGGAGCTAACAAGAAATTTTGTATTTATTAATTAGACGAAAGCCAATAGCATTATATTTTCTAGTTATGAAGAGAACAAGATAATAACTTTATAAAATATTGACTATAACCTTCGGGGATAAATTTTCGAAAACATACTATTTTCAAGGTCCATTTTTTAGCGAATTTCCCTATAGGGAATACGCTATTACGGTAGTAGCCATGGTAAGACCTAAGCCCGGGACCACTTTACTTTTTCATTTTGAGGTCCCCAGAAGCAAAAAACAACATTCGTTCATTTTCATATATATGTATATATATATATGTGTATATATATATATATATATATATATATATGTGTGTGTGTGTGTGTGTGTGTGTGTGTGTGTGTGTGTGTGTGTGTGTGTGTGTGTGTGTGTGTGTCCGTGGTACCGATAACTTTTGAAGCGGACCTCCGATTTTGATCAAATTTGGTATGAAGGTGTAAGACCAGGTCTATTTTCATGAGTTCGCGAACCAGCATTGTCGGGTTATGGGAACGGGGTTTTATGGGGTTTCAAAGGGGTCAAAAATGGGTTTTTGGCATTTTTGGACCTAAATTTTTAAAATTCATCAATTTTAACTAAAGCCATTCAAAAGAGCTTAAAAAAAAAACAATTTAGTATTTTGAATCTTTTAAATAGTTTAACTGGTTATTTAGAAAAATTAAATTAAGTTTCCCATGTTTTTCTTATGGGTAAATCTTTAAAAAGTTATACATCGCTTATTTATCAACAAATCTTAATAAAAATTTGTATGAACCTTAACTAGGTGGTGAGTAATTAAGATTTGATCATTAACCCTCATGGCAGCAAACCTACATGCAAAGTCCCATGGTATTCTTATGGAAAATAAAAGTATAATGGGAGCAAGGGAGATGGAGATAATAAGGTATCTGTTCCTAATCAGCTGATCAGCTGTCTTCTGCATATTTGTCAAATTTGAAATGTTTATGTTTTGTTATTTGTAAAGAAATCATTCATTTTGCATGGAAGCTTTGGATATGCACTTTTATTACTGTTAAAAAAGTCGTTTATTTCAATATAAATATTAATATATAAATTATTAAATAAAAATAATTTACTCAGAAATATAATACCATTAAATATATTATATTTCCTTATAAAGATTATTAATTGTATAAGATAGCCATAAAGTTCTTTGATGATGCAACAATAATTCTTTGGAAATTCGCTGAGTACGCAGGTCTGCTGCGACGGGGGTATATAAGAGATAAAATAAGTCAGTCTAATCCCAATCAAACATTATTTAATTTCACATGAAGAATTGCATGCCAATTTATTATAGTAACATCCTTTAGGTTTTCTTATAAATGTTTAGAACCAAAATGCATATATTGGAATTGAGAAAACCTAATCATCAGAGAACAGCGTGGCGCGACCAATTATTGGGATTTCGGACCATCAGCTGTTCTGATGGCAGGTTAGCCAACATTACACCGAACACTTATTGAAACCTCAATCAGCTGTTCTGACGTCAGGATAGACAACATTCCGCCGGACACTTATTGAAACCTCGCAATCTCATCATGTTCCCGCTGAGTTTCTGAAAACTTACCTGATTCACTTCTTCAACAATTGCATTTCTTTGTGCTTTTTGCTTAACGTATACACAATTTGCTTTACTTATTGATACTAACTATTCCGTGAAGGGTGGGGGGAGGGTATTCTATCTACCAGGAAGGTAGGCCCAAATACTATCATTGACTATAGAACGCTACTCTAAAATGTTATTAATAGAAACAAAAAATACACTCAAAGTGAGTCGCTCCCAAAATTGGTCAAAAGTTAACTCCGTCACCAAATTTATTTACACCACTACTCCGTGCAAACTGTGCTTGCTTTTAAACTATATTGTTTTGGTAAGTAATTTCATAGCATAGAAAAATCCTTTAGAAATGGTCAAGAGACAATTCATATCAGTATTGTGATGACGACCATTCCATTTTCAGAGATTTTTCAATTTGCTGCTCAGCCTAACTATAATCGTTTTTACCTTGGTCACTTCGAATACTGTATAGTAATTTAGTTCAGTGACAGAGGAAAAGCTTTGGCGAGTTTGTCCAACAGCGCAAGTGTTATTTGCGGTGGGCAAATACATTTAGACGTAGAGCGACCCAGCAATATTGTTTTACCAAACAAAAGCCGACAAAGCAACAGCTGCTATCCCAACTCCATCCGTGGTTTTAAACAAATTATAAAGTAAATTTAACTTAGAAAAAGTCTACTTTTATGGCTTATATACATCTACAAAGTTTCTCTACTTAAACTAAATTAGTAAAAAATATATTAACCCATTCCGGGATTTATTTAACACTCTTTTATGAGTATAAAATTAATTTAAAAACGTATAGTTTTCATCTAATAAAAAATCAGAGTTTATTTTAAATCAATGTATATTTAAATATTTTGAAAACTTGTCACCATGAGGTTAAAGTAAATTTTAACAGAAATTATTTTCTAAAATAAACTATACAACAATTATTAACAGAATATGCTAGTTTTGTTTTTTCTTTGTGCGATTTTTGGTTGCGAAAGAGGTTGGCACTGTCTTTTTATCTTTCTATACTTGGATATAGATATTAGCATGGATAATAGTACCCAATTGACACTATACCAAATATACTATAACACTATAAATGACACATATACGCACTAATAAAAACTAGAGCGTAAAACTCGGATTCTAACCCACATCGCTTGGTCCCGAAGTCCGGCGGTCTGGCCACTACTCCACTAACTCACCCGATATTAACGACCACGTTTTTTTTATTCACAAAAAATGGTTTTTAGTAAAATATTTAAAAATAATTGTTTTTAACTTATTGAAAAGTTAAAAAATAAATAAAAAATAGCTGTTTACCAGTTGATATTTTTAAAGCTATTAAGTTTCCTACAATTTATTATTCATTAATAATATTACACCTAATGTTCACCTGTTTAAATCTAATACGCTATTGTTCAGACGATAAAAAGTTATTGTTTAAGGAGCTTAATTATGATCACAAGGTATCTAGATAGATTGAGAGGCAGCTTTAATATTTTCATATGACGTCAATGAAGATCGATGGTTAATTACTAGACATTGACGTGAACAAACAGTTTCCAATTATACCTTGATTGCGCTTAAACCTTTAGTGATTGCTTATGGCTCAGACTCAACAGAAAACTGTCTTGTAAGAGCCTCATTATAATGATGGTACATTTTTGTGTTAATTTTCTTATTAATGGGTTTACAGGAATATTAGACGTCATTTTACATCGTTAGCGTTTTACAATGGCAAGATACATTACAATGGCAAGATCAACTTTTTCATACAGTGGATTTTAGCTTTAAAAATAATTAAGAAATTTAAATGAATGGTTAAGGAAAAGGGGAAGGGGATTTTAGAGGATAGGTAGCAAGCGATATACTGGGTGTCCTAGTAGATTGAAAGTATTTTCAATCTACAGGGTACACCATAAATTACCTTTCCAGACCGAAAGTCACTAATTTTAAATTCAAACTCCCAGATTCTTATGACATTTTTTGATTTTACACCTAAAACATTTTAATTTGCACCCATAATCCTAAAGATTTAGTATATTATGGCGTTTGAAACTTATATTTTTCCCTTAAAACTAACATGGAAAACATTTTTAAATACATTATCTCTGAACATTTTAGGTTAAACAAAAATTATCCAGCACAAAAATTTCAAAAACTTTCGGTCTGGATAGGTTATTTCTTGCACACCCTGTACATTAAAATTAGTATCATCGATACCTGTTTACCTATAACGGCACAATTTGTTTTTGTGAAAAAGTGTTATTTAAAATTTTTAATGGGGTGTTACAGGTGGTTTTGGACGCCCGGTATGTACTGAAAAAAACTAAAAACAAGCAAAATTGTAGGGTCTACAATAAATTGATCTGTTTCAAAACTATACTCCATTAATACGTAATTGAATACTTAAAATACATATAGTAAAATATTGATCTAAATAGTTAGAAATAATTTTTTTTTATAATCAATGAAGAATTCAAGATTATTCTTATAAAAACATATGCGAAGGGAAAAACTAGTTTTGACTAAATTATTTTGTTTTTGAGTTATTTGAAGGTTTAATTGTGGCATTCTTTGTGAAATCATAAACAATTTATGTAACGTAGTATACTATATTTTACTATCAATACCTTTTTCATTCTTTGGTTTTCACTCAATTTCAAATTGTGTCTGTTAAATGTGTGATACTGGATAATATTACAAGATATAAGACAATATTCAAGAATGTTTTCTATCATCTGCCAATTCTTTTACCAGTTACAACTGATCCAATGTCACAGAAGAGCTAACCCGTTTCTCAGATCCCTTAAACGCAACGTCTTCAAAACCGATTAATTTCCATCCCACTGACTAAGAACCTCTTCTTGACGTGAAAACTCAAAGCTCTAACCACCTGGAGCGGTTAGTTAATATGTGGTTTGTGTTAATTACAATCTTCTAAGAGAAAAAATTTTTCAGCGTGGAAAAGGGTTTTATAACTTCTTTATAGCTTTTTATTCTTTTAAGTTAATTCTTTATATTTATAAATAGAGTAATAAAAAGAATTATATACGTTATAAAAACACAGTAAAAAAGGGTTTAGCAATACATAGTACTCAATAGTATGATTTGAAAGAGGTCATTACAAAGCGTTTTCCAACAAGTCACGAATGTCCTACATGTCCTCCTCTAGTCAAACGGCAGACATCAATTTTATTATCAAGTTCTGACTAGACGTGTCCAAGGCTTTAAAACTCTTGCTCACCTAATGCTTTGTCTTGATATCAAGAGGCTAAAAATGGGGATTAGGGAAATAAAACATTTTTTTGTCGAATTTGGTAAAGACTCGACTGGTAAAAATTTGGTTGCGTTGGTGCTCAAGAAAAGCTATGCATAATATAAGAAGTCACCCGTGTGGCCAGGACCTTACTAAACTTTTTATGTCTGCCGTGTGACACGTGGGGCACATGAAGACCATTTATAACTTATTGAGAAATAAAACTGAAATGTAATCTTTCGAATATTCTTTTGTTGTCAATTGAATATCAATTGTTATCAATTGAATACTGTTAACAATTTATTGAATACCAATTGTTGTCCATGATAAAATGTAAGTTCATTACTAAGTTCATTAGAAAATTAATTCTTCTTATGAGTCACCCTGTAATAGAATACAAGATAAACCGAGCACATCATTTCAAACGTACAGTATCAGCTTTTTAATGCTGTGCAGCCAGCAGTCACGAGCTAAACTTTGACGACGGGGGAAGTAGCTACGCGAAGCTTAAATTACGGTTTTCTTGAAGTTTTTATTTGGTGAAGCGTGGGCAGCCCTTATCGCCCTTTTTATAAGCCCTTACAGGTGTTTTTAAAATTTTCGAGGCATAAATTCTCCTGGAAAAAGTATATTGAATTTTAGGAACATTAAAGAATATGTTATTTTATGAACATTAAATAAATTGATAAAATCATTCGTCTGGGTTTTTTATTTTATTTTTGTAATTTAGTTTTATGTTAGGTTTAAAGGCGAATTAATCCCATACACTACCGAAATTTCAGCATTGTAGACGTGGTGAGAATTGTACCAAAACACGTAGATTTCAGTGCCTCTGACCTTAATAGTTTTTAAAGTAGTAGTCCAAAATAAAATTGTACGTCATAGTTTCAACACAAAAAGTAGTTTAACACAAAACATTGGGAAAAATCTAAAACTATTATAAAAGCAATCCATTATATAAGTTCTAACTATGGAGCGCTACTTTAAAATTTTTTAAAAACGTAGGCCTATAACGTTCGAGATTACTGTCCATTACAATTAGTTATGTTATAACATTCATCCACATGATCCAATTATACTGGAATTATACATTAGTGATTAAATATGAAATAACACATCGGTTTTTCTACTCGAGGAACATCAACTTCTGTGTGTTATTTAATGCAAACAAATTATGTTCCCAGTCCGCTCACTCAACATGCAAACAGCTAACTAATCCCTAGACATTCACATTACACATTCATCACGTAATGATGCTGATTTTTAACCGAGGTTTGTGTTTTAATTAGCAAAATGATTGTATTACAAGATGTGGATTGGATTACATTAAAAAAAAATCAAATAAAACTTCCATGTAGGTGTTTTATGTTACGGTGTGGTTATTGTTTATTTCTACACTACTGTGTGAAGAGTTTTTTTGTAAGAAAAACTCTTACACCTACTATGTTAAGTTCAACACATTGTGTATGGATTTTTGCAGAATAAATTTTGTCGGTGTTAAGTAAGTAAGTAAATAATTAGTAGTTTGTTAGACAGAGTAATAGTATTTTTAATGCATGCTAAAATTTTGTTCCCTTTATGCGTCACGATTAGGTTACAAAAAGTTGCTTGTATGAAAGCAAAGAACATTTGCCACGTGTTTATGACCAGGGATCCCCAGCGTTTCCTTGTATAAGCAACTTGGTCCTGCGCTTGTATTATGTTTTACCAGCTGGGGTTTCTTTTATATTCCTTGGTCTTGTAAAACATTCAGCAGTGCGAATGCGGATTTTCTGAAAATTTGTTTATTTTATTGTTTATATAATTGTAATAAAGTAATTCCTGATTAAAAAATTTTTTCAATTTACTTCTTTGTGCTTTGTTTGTATCTGCTTTTACAGTTTTCTGTTTAAGCTTTGTGCATTTATTAGTGTTTAATTAATTTTTGTGACTCTTTTCTGTTTTCAGGTTTGGCTATCTCCAGGTTCGCTTGGTGTATTTTTTCTAACTTTGTCATGTTCTAATTATTTCTTCTACCTGAAGGCCAGGTCAGAATTAGGATCCTGAAACGTCGCGAATTTGCTTTACTAATCAGTGATAGAAAATTTCCACGCTTAATACCCGAAATAGTCGTAAACATAACAGTTATTTTCCGTCGGGACCGTTCTTTCTGATAAAGGAAGTAGATCGCCATAATTCGATATAATCTATCGGCGTCGACATCCTGCCCTCGAGAGGAGCTAGCTCTACTTCCATTCCCTTCTCTAAACCTCAATTCATTTCTTATGTTATTTAAACAAAACGGATATTTGTTTTCTATTTCCAGTTTAGATACTTTTGTTTTTATAAAGAAAGACAATTGACTTTCAAATTGGGTTAAACTAAAGGTACATTACTTTACCAACAATAAGAGTGAATCTTTAGTGTATAAGATAGTGGAATGGATTAAACCGATTGTATTTACAATGTTTTTATTTTAACTACAAATAGTGATACTTTAAGGCTGCGGTCTCATCCTGCTTCCTCTGCAAGGATTCAGGCTCCAGTGCCCTCGGTCACTTACCCGGGTCTGGTCAGTGCGGTGCCTTCAGAGCCGCACTTGAACAGGCAAAAGGCAGCGGCCGGTAATTCGCATCCTCCAGGCCAATCTTCATAGATCCTGGGGAGCTGATAACCTTCTAGATCAGCTCGCCCGAGAACTTGGTGCTGACGCGCTCCTTATCAGCGAACAGTATCGGGACAGAGACCCAAACATTTGGATCTCCGACAGCCTCGGTACTGCTGCATTTTGGGCGCGTAATACACAGGATGTCTTGGTGCGGAGTCACGGGCGCGGCCGAGGATTCGTCTGGGTTCGGTGTAGGGACGTGACTATCTTCAGTTGCTACCTCACACCCAACGAGGCCGTCCAGGACTTTCGCGACAAGATAGATAGCCTAGAGGAGTGCGTTCTCGGCACCACCGGGCATGTCGTCGTTGGTGGCGATTTCAACGCCAGGGCCGTCGAGTGGGGAATGCCCTCTACCAGCTCCCGGGGGAAATACATCCTGGATTTCATCGCCAGGGCCGGTCTTGTCGTCCTCAACCAGGGCGACACACCTACTTTTCGGCGCCCCGGGCAGAGAGGCACAATCCCTGACGTCACCTTTGCGTCTGAGTCGCTCCTTCCGAGGATCTCTGGCTGGAGGGTTGTCGAGGACTACACGGGTAGCGACCACCAATACATCGTGTTTGACCTGCATGATCAGGCAAATCGTCGAGTTTCCGCATCTCGGGAAGGGCCACGCCGGTGGAACACCAACAAACTGGACGTGGTCAAGTTCACCGAAGTCATCTCTCGGGGAGCGCAGGGGAATCCTGGTGAGGCTGGAGCCGAGGCACTAGTAACATCCACGATGGAACTTATCGTCTCGGCCTGCGACCAGTCTATGCCGCGAAGGAAACCCCGACGCGACAAACAACCCGTTTACTGGTGGACTGAAGAGATTGCGGAACTCAGAAGAACATGTTTAAGAACTAGACGAGCCGCCACTAGAGCGAGAATTCCCGCAGACAGAGTTCGTAAGTCGGAGGCCTATAAAGCTGCGAGAAAATCTCTCCGCCAGGCGATCAACAGGAGCAAGGCGAATAGCTGGAGGAGACTTCGTGACGACGTTGATTCCGACCCGTGGGGCCTGGGTTACAAACTTGTAACACAGAAACTCGGCGCCCGCTCTCCACCTTCCATCATGGAGGGCGCCACCATGGGAAGGATCGTCGCTGCGTTGTTTCCTGAACATCCACAGCGACCGCCGGTTGACTTCGGACGGGTAGAGGACGTTCCACTTTTCACTTTCGAAGAGCTGGAAACCTCCGTTCTCTCCCTGAAGAGCAACAAGGCTCCTGGCCCGGATGGGATTCCCAGTGAGGCTTTAAAGGAAGTATTTTTAATCAACGCTGACTTGTTGTTGAGAATGTACAATGCCTGTTTGGTAGAAGGGGTGTTTCCGGCTCCCTGGAAAACAGCCAGGCTTGTACTGATCAGCAAGGGCAAAGGTGATCCCGAGCTGCCGTCGTCCCACAGGCCTCTCTGCATGTTGGACACGGCTGGGAAGCTGTTCGAGAAGCTGATCCGTTCCCGCCTGACTTCTGCCGTGGAAGCTGCCGGGGACTTATGCCCCCGTCAGTACGGCTTCAGAAAGGGACGGTCAACGATCGACGCTGTCACCGAAGTTCAGAGAGCTGTGGAGAGAGCCGAGAGCCACAACCATTTCTCCCGCCGAGTAGTGCTTCTTGTTACGCTTGATGTCAAGAATGCCTTCAACTCGGCGAGGTGGGTCGATATGTTGGATGCGCTTCGCAACACCTTTCGTATTCCTGCATATCTATTGCGGCTCGTCGAGGATTATCTACGCTCTCGAAGCCTGATTTATGACACGAGGGACGGAACGCGGACGATGGAAGTCACTTCTGGTGCCGCACAAGGTTCAATACTCGGCCCGGATCTCTGGAACGTTGCCTATGACAGCCTCCTGAGGTCCGAGATGCCTGAGGAAACCACTTTGGTTGGGTACGCCGATGACGTCGCAGCTCTCATTGCTGCACGCAACGTTGAGCTGGCCCAACTGAAGTTGAACAGAGTTATGCGGGTGGTCAACAACTGGATGTCCGATCACGGTCTCTCACTTGCTCTCAGTAAGACGGAGATCGTGATTCTTACGAAGAAGAGGATCGACACCGTCGTCCCGTTTCGAGTGGGAAGGGAGGTGGTCACATCAACTCGTGCCGCCAAATACCTCGGGGTTATGGTGGACACCAAGTTAAGCTGGAGGGATCAGATCTTCCGTACGGCGGACAAGGCCGCTAAGGTAGTGACTTACCTTAGTAGGCTGATGGCCAATGTCGGGGGTCCCCGATCCAGCAGAAGACGTCTGTTGATGTCCGCGGTCCAGTCCGTGCTTCTTTACGGGGCAGAGGTGTGGGCAGGCGCTCTAGATAAGGAGTGCTACAGGTTGCGACTCGCCCGGGTTCAGCGTCAAGCTGCGCTCCGGGTGTGTTCCGCCTACCGGACAGTGTCCGAGCCTGCCGTCCTGGTGGTCGCCGGAGTCATCCCTGTCAAGCTCTTGGCAGGGGAGAGGAAAGCGATTTATCAGAGACAAGGCGAGATCGGCAAGGACACGGCAAGAACAGAAGAGCGCTCCCGAACCTTCCAGCAGTGGCAACACAGCTGGGAGCACGACACCCGAGGACGATGGACTGCGCGACTTATCAAGCAGGTCCAACCATGGGTGGAACGGCGGCATGGGGAGGTGGACTACTACCTGACCCAATTTTTGACAGGTCACGGCTATTTTCGGTCGTACCTGAACCGTATGGGAAAGACCGGTTCACCGGACTGCATTTATTGCCCGGGTGTTCCCGACGATGCGGAACACACATTCTTCCGCTGTCCCCGTTGGGAAGGGCCCCGCCTGGAGGCCACACAAATCTTTGGTGCATTTTCGGTGGACTCGGTCTGCCAAAAGATTTTGGAGGATGAGGGCAACTGGGATTGTTTGTCACAGTTCGTCCGGGGCATCCTCCTGGAAAAGAAAACCGATCTGGACCGCGAAGTGGCCCAGATCCCTTGATCGAGCGGCTGGATAAGGAGCGAGCCCCACGGGCGTAAGCCAAATTTAGGCCTAGCCTGACGTAATGTGACAAACAATTCCAGGTTAGATTCCTAAAGAGTAGAGGAGGTTTTTTAGTGGGTAAACTCGTTTTTAGGGGAGCCCCACACTACAGGCTGGCCACCTGTGTGCGTAATGCATTTTTCCGCCTCTCCCTCAAAAAAAAAAAAAAAAAAAAAAAAAAAAAAAAAAAAAAAAAAAAGGCTGCGGTCTACCCCAACCAAAACAAAAACAACAACAATGCCGAATATGCCGGCCTCACGGCCGTAGCGCTAGGCGAGTTTGATGGCTGCAGAGGTTTACGGGGATCGTGTTTCAGAATTAACCAATTAAGATAGAGATTGACTCTTAACTTTTTCTAAAAGTACAAAAAAGGATCTCGTCGGCTATCTTTTTAGAATTTTAAACTAAAATTTCTAATTTTAGTTACAATTGTGTGAAATTATCTGTTTTTGAGTTTTATAGATGCAGAGGTTTACGGGGATCGTGTTTTAAAAATAACCAATTAAGATAGAGATTGGCTCTTAACTTTTTCTAAAAGTATAAAAAAGGATCTAGTCGGCTATCTTTTTAGAATTTTAAAATAAAATTTCTAATTTCAGCTATACCGGTCTAAAATCATCTGTTTTTCTCGATTTTTAACTGAAGTTTTCTATTAGTTTTAATGAACTAATTACAAAATTGTAACAGACGAAAACTAGTACCATTATTCTTCTTTAATATGACACCTTATTTATAGCTCTAGGCTTCATTTGGCAGAAGATAACACGATTCTAAAAAACCCTTGCATTTGGGTGCGCGCCAGGGGTAGACCGCAGCCTTTGACCTATATAGACAGGTAAGTTGTGAAACAACTATTAGGGAAACAATCCGTAGATGGTTTTGTTTTTGTTTGTAACTCAATAGCCAAAGCTTTAACCATTGACAAAATTGCGTCCACTAGAGTTAAAGAGACATTTTGGCATACCAAGATTAAAAATAAATCTGAAACTTCATCGAGGCTAATTTTTTAAGGCTACATTGGGAATCCTGACATCGTGAGCAATTTTTATCTTACCTCTATAAGATTTAAGTATTTTCCCTATAAACCTCAGGATCATTTTCACATGGAAAATTCTTATGAGACTAGTATATAAAAAATCTCTGACTGGGAGTTCTAAATAAAAGTTTATTATTTTACATCGTGAGAACTATTATGTACAATGTGCACGCATTATTAGACAGTTTTTGCACATACTTTAAAGGAGTACTAAAACGTTATTTGATTTGTGGCAGATTTACCTATTTTTACTGCTTTAACTAACGAAAACACGGTTGACGTAAACAACTCTAAACATACAACATTATTTATGCTGTTTAATCATCCTACAACATATTATCTATAAGTTCTTTAGTATAAAAATAGCGTTCAGTGTTCACTGTAATATTTACCTGTTTCAAAAACTATTATATTGTACCTAGGTTTAGTTAAGAAGAATCGTTTTAATTTCAATTCCTTAAGAATTCATTATCGTATGAAAATATAAAAACGCATACAATACAGCAACCAAAAATCGCCACAACAAAAAATACGAGTTAACGGTAAGCTAAATACTCGAAATAGTCGTAAACATAACAGTTATTTTTTGTCGGGACCGTTCTTTCTGATAAAGGTTTATACTTATACTCATTAAACTTGAGATATAGTTATTTAAATATCTCATAGTATTGTGTATTTATTGTTTATGTGTACCTAAATATCGTGTGTATAAAAATTGTCATGTTAGCATACTTCAGAAATTGACACATATAATAATAATTTTGTCGGAAAATTTCATCAATTTTCTATTCATTACTTAGACATCTTGTTTATAAAATTTGAACACTTTTCTATTTTTATTTTATTACGTTTTGGATGTTTAGTGGGCAGCACTTATACTTTAAAAATAAAGTAACCTATTTCTGTTTATGACCAATCGCGACTCACCAGAAAACCTATAACAGACTAATTTGGTTTAATATAAAATTTACCTTGAAAAACACATTATTTCTCCCTTATTTGAGTAAAAATAACCCACTCTAATACATAAATATGAAGTTGAAACGATTCTGGCTGGTTTTCAAACTTCTTTTTTTTTATATCCGTAGACAACATAACTTATACAACTATCGTTTTAAATGACCTTTAAATAATGAAAACCCCTTAGCTTAAATTGCTCTCAAGGAACAAACTGACAAGAAAAAAAATTTGTAGGGATACCACTCTTAGTTTTTGAGAAAAAGGATCTTAAAGTCAAGCAAATTAACATTGCGGAGATAGGGACACCTGGATCCCCTTAACAGATCAATTATTGCTTATAAGTTATATTGATACGTTCCTTCGGATCTTGCGTTTAACTGCTAAATGACACAAAAGTCCTGTGTGCCCCAAAGTCTGACATCTGACATTCACAGAGGCTAGAGGCCACTTGTTTTGTTACAAAGCAACACGGTGCTCAAGATTCCAAGCCTTTCTTTAACTCTAAAAACCTGCGACACAATCAAATTTTCTTTTGTCCAGGGGTTGTTGCTCATTTTCGGACTGGTATTACAGCCAGGATAGAGACGCTGTCTTTTTTAATCACACCATTTTAAATATACAACCTTATTTATTATTAACATCCAGAGACATAACTGTTAAAAATAGTTTAAATTGAAAAAATAATTAAAATTTGGTATTGTCTGAGCGTTTTATTTGCTAGAAGTACCCAAGATGGCTACTGTGTTTTCATATTTTGACATTTGAAAAGATTGACAAAGATTGTTGTAATTGTATAGGAGGAAGTCAATAAAAAATTAAATTAAACTTGTTTCTTTAAGTTAAAACGACTTTGAGAATCGTTAAGTTAAAAAGAAGTTGAGTTACAAACACTCAAAAACTACACAATAGTTATTCAAGCACATCCTGAACATCGCCAATGAGGTTGACTGTGTGTCCTTCAGAAAGTAAATATCCCACGCAATGTACATCATATAATTTACTCTCTCGCTCCCACCAACCCCCACGGGATAACTCGAGCTGTTAGCTGCCAACCAATAAAATTAACTTTATAGTCTACAGCTTACGCGTTACTTCTATCGCTTTAACAATCTATCCTAATTATAATTATTGAAATTTTCTGGATTTGAACCATGTGCCCAAACAAATTTTGTTAAATAGATATTTTTTTCAAATGACAGAAAATAGTAATATGTTAATTGTAAGTGTTTTTAATTTAATGAAACCTGGAAAAGCTTATAGACAGTTAAAAATAAATTAGTTCTATGGGTAGTATTGAGATTTATTTTGAGATTTCTGATTAGTAAGTTCTTGATTAAATGACACTTTGAAATATAAATCTGCTTAAATATACTATTTGTTTAATAGAAGTAGCCTATAAATAACTTGAACTTTTTATTATATGTTTTATAGCAAAAAAGCTACAAAAATAATGTTAATGTTTACCTTAAAGATGGTACAAAGCCTTTCAGAATGTGGGGAGGTTTAATTTTTCAAATCCCTTTTGTCCCCGGTTTCATTTAGCTACACTAAGCCTGAACCAGCTCTATGTCAGGTTGCCTTAGGTGAATATTATTTAAACTGTGCAGTTATTTAATTTTTTTAAGAAGTTAAACATTATCACATCTTTATGAATCTGTCTCGTTCCATCAGTTTCAACAAGAGGAATTATTTTTCTTATAAAAGCTCTTATAAATAACCGTTAGTTTTTTATTGTGAAAAGGCTAAGATTTTCTGTATTATTGACGTAGCCATCGTTAGGGTAAATTCCTTTTATGGGAATAAAAGGATAAGTTTTATTCTTTTAAGCTTAAAAGTTCATCCATATAAGTTTCAGCACATTGTTTATTGTTTTTAAAAATGACCTACATAATACAGGCAAATTTATAAAGTATTCAAACACCCAACATAAGTGCAATATGTTCTACCATTGACTTTGTACACTACGTGAGTAGACTTCTCATAGCATAGACGTGTGTGAAGCATATTGACGGTGGTGCGATCTCGTGCGGCGTCCATCGAAGTACACGTAACATATGATAGATGAATCAGTATTACCACTCTTCTAAACCAAGGATGAAACATTTTATAACTGAAAGTTATGTTTATGTTTTGGTAAAATGTTTTGGCAGCACTGTAAATTCAGCTGAATAATAACAACATCGATGGCAGTGACTCTGGTGCGGCGTCCACCGAACCTCCAAATTTTTGCCTCAAACTAAATGCATTGGATGAGAGGTCTATTCACGTTAGTGTACATAGTCAATGGTTCTACTCTATTTACAGACTGACACTCCGAAGGATGTTCAAGATAGATATCCAATTTTCCACTCCCCTACTCTCTATTGAAACGTAGCACTTACCAAGTATACCGTATCTTTAAAAATAAATTATAGTCTAAATACCCCCGTCACAGCAGACCTGCGTACTCAGTGAATTTCCAGTGAAATTTGGTATTTTTATTTCATGCTAAATTGTATGTAATTCAGTTTTTTTATTTTACCCATAAAGCACATGGGAGTGAGTATGTAGGTTTGCCGCCGTATGGGTATTGTAAGCAAATATTTACCTCTACCTAATAAATATGCATACCAAATTTAATGAAGCTATGTCTATAAATAAGTGAGGTAGAGGAATTTGATAATTCCCCATAAAAATAACATGAAAAATATTTTTTTATTTTCTCCATAATCTGTTAAGCCAGGACAAACAATCAAAATACGAAATTGTTTGTTTTTTAATACTATCTCACTACTATCTTAATATTACTATCTTGAGTTGCTACAATATTTGAGTTGAGTTTATACTATTTTGAGTTTGCTGACTTGAATTATGAGTTTTGACCTAGAGAACAAACTACATATCACTTATCAAATATTGCAATTATTGCTAATTAAATTCTATAATCCACATAAATATGGTTATTCTACTGTTTACACGATAAAAGGTTTTGTGTCTTCCAAGTCCATTACAACACCAAAGGTTATTCACTCCATAGGGTTTAAAATCATTAGAATAAGAAAAAAATATTATATATAAAATGGTTTCCTCATTTTTTACCAAAATGTTGCCACATTACAAGGAAATGAATACAATGAGTTCCTAAATAAGTGGAAGGGAATGTGAGATGATCTCGCTAAAGAGAAAGGAGAACCAAGGCTCAAACGTATTGTTCCATTGTTAAACCAACAGAAACCTTTGAGGACGAGGACACTGACGGCGTAGATATCTGTTGCATATCGGATACCATCAGTCACATTCCATGGACATGGACGCTGTGAAATCACACATTGAATTAAATGGTAATTAATTTGTTGAAAGTTTAACTTATACAAATCAACGAGGTTAAATGGATATAGAGTGCTCAACAAATGTTAATTTTTTGTCCTCTGTTGATTTGCGCCATTTAACCCATAATTCCCGCCATTTCCTTATCAACCATCTCACACTTTACCCTCGTTTCCTCGGTTACTACTTTTAGCTTTACTGATTGGTTGCTACAAGCTTAAAAATTACAGATGATACTTTTAAAACGTTTGTTTATTTGTTGTTTGTTTTTAAATCAATTTGATTTGATGGTCTGTGTGTACGCTATTGAAGTTGGTTACAATTGAAACAACGGATAGCTGTGGGTAAAATGGCACAAATCAACAGGGGGCATTTTTCCCTATCTGTGTAGCACTCTATATCTATTTAACCTCGTTGATACAATTGGTTTAGTTTACTTTGCAATGTCAACACAACACAGTTAAGTTTAAATACAGTGAATAAGAAACTATCCCATAAGGAATGTCCTCGACTGTTGCCTTTGGATATAATAAACAAAGAGTAACAGTTCAAATTGAACTTTAATTTATAAAAAAACATTTTTTAGTTGATCTATGGAATGTTCTTTAAAAGATAACAATTTCTTATTCGTTTAATAATAATTGGATTATACAAAAATAGAATGAAACAAATTTACTACAATATTCTCCCTTTTAAAGAACCCTTAAAATGCATCATAATTTAAAATACTGTAAGCAATAGCTACGAAATAAATTAATTTAGAGGAACCGAAGTACTCCTAAATGTATCAAAGTTAATCCATGATCACTATAAACTAGCAACAAACCTATATCGTATCAAATTGGCCCCCAACTTGCTTTGTTCCCGTACAACTTAGTTTACAACTAGATTTATGTTAAACTTCGATTTATAGCCTGAGTTAACTGTTGAGTAAGCTGTTCTTGTAAAGCAGCTGGAGCAACTATGGTCCATCAGGTGATAACAGGAAAATCCTAACTCAGAAAGAAGACTATTGTTTGTTGTTTCATTTACTATCTCTTCCAAAAAACCTTTCTGTTACCAACTGTTACCGGTACGAAGATTAATTCTTTCAACTCTAAATAAATGTAAAATATCAATTCAGAAATTATAATAATTGTTGTTTGTAACCACTGTTTTCGATGAGTTTTACATTTTTTTTATATTTTGAAATGTATTGGATTTTTTAATGAATATTGTTTAGTTTATTTTTTATTATTCATAGCTAACTTGAGATTTTGAAATTCTTCATTCGAACTTATTCGTAAATCTTTTCCTAATACATTATAATTGTTACTCTATGTATATAAAAATATAAAACCGAGTATAAAATTTAATCAAAGTTTCAAAATATAGATGGTTTCTCTGGGTATTTTTTCTTTTGGGGAGCAAACACATAATGTAAATCATTATATTGGCGTCAATATAATTTTTAAAAAAACTTAAGGTAAAACGTAAAACAAAAAGTAAGTGATAAATTTTACTACGAATCCCAAAGATATTTAGTTTTTTACATAAGTTGAAGAAAGTGAAAATCGTCATATATTTGAATGAAGACAACTTATTGATATAACCAATATATGAGACAGAGAATGTTACCAGCTCAAAGCACTCATGTCACCTTTTATAACTGCGTTCAGTATACACCATGAGTTATAAAAAGTTTTCAATTCCTTTGATTGGCCAATTAATTATACATGATGACGGTACGATCAGGTGTTCTTTTTTTAATAAACCATTAGTTGAAAAATAGTGTTAATTCTAGCAAATATTCTTGTTAATGCTATTTTTTATGCAAAATTTTTATGTATGCCAGGCTATGATTAGAAGATTGTCTTTACTCATTGGCGTCATCTACCTATCGTTTTAAAATCAAACCAAAACACATGTTGTCCAAAAACAAAGCAGACAGTTAGAAAATTACCAATAATTTTCTTATGTACTAAGTTTTGCTTTCTTTCACATTTTCTTGTAACATTTTGGACACACCACAATTATTTCCGAGTCACTGGGACCAAGACCTTTGATTTGAGACTAGGTCCGATCATCATTCTACAATTTGTAAAACGCTAAAAGTTTTTTAACGCCTACATGTTAATGCAGTTCGTTTACCAGAGTGTACTGCATGTTTTTTTTGTTTTTGTTTTTTTATACCTTTGTGTACTGTTGTGTGTGTGTGTGTGTGTGTGTGTGTGTGTGTGTGTGTGTGTGTGTGTGTGTGTGTGTGTGTGTGTGTGTGTGTGTGTTTTCTTATAATTTTTTCTGGTGTTCTGTGTTTATTTTGTCACAGCTGTTAAACTTGACAATCAATCAATTTGCTTACCAATTTTAATCGAATGGGAAAATTACTTTAAGGGCTTACAAAGCCCTTCCTTTCGGATGGATATTGACCAATTTACTTTAAAAACAACTAAGAACTGTAGGAGGAGTTAGTTGTTCAAAAAACCATATCGCGTGTTAAATATGCATAGTTAAATTGAAAGTTGAATCGAATTTCATATTAGTAATTGCAATATATTTATAACCGTTATCATTTTATAAGCCATAGAGATATCGTATTTAACTCCTAGTCTGTTTATAAAAATAAAAACAATATAAAATCAACACACTGGAGGGTCTCGGCCGGCACTGGAGGGTTGGCAGTTTTACAGCCGGCCGTGATCGATGGTAATTATCAGCTGTCGTCACTGATTGGTAGACTGGCAAACAGCAAGCTTCACAGCCGCACTGAAAACATCACTGTCGATATCCTAAAAACAGCCCCCCAACTGAAGAACAACGACAGGTTACAATACATACTTAAAACTTTTAGTAGAATGTAAAAAAGTAGCTACAATAAATGATTTTTTGCTAGGTGAAAATGCACTTTAATCAAACTATACTGTGCTGTGCAGTACCATTGTCTAAAACCTTTAAAACAATCATGTTTAGCAGAGTTATACAGTACAAGTTTTTTTTTTTCATTTTGCTGATAAATGGGTTTAAATGTAAAATAAAGAACCTATTAGAAAATAAATAAAAAATTTTATTTGCAAATAAACTTTGTGTATGTAACTGAATTAATAGCATGTTTAAGTGTCCAAAGTATTTTAAAAATGTGTAATAAACTTATATAATTATCATGGGATATTAAACTTTTATAAGCCTGACAAAATAATAAATACATGCAATAATTTAATACAATCTTTTCAGATGAGCCCACCCATCAAAACTTCATCTTTATGATTTGTATCAAAACCAATATTAGTAGAAGGAACTCTCCGAGAATTGTCCATATTCGCAGAAAAAGATTGAAGTTGAATAATAGCGAATGTATAGAACTGATCGCTTAATATCAATGAACCTCATTAATACTTTAAAATGGTGTGATATTTAAAATGGGTTCTCAGTCATTGGGTAAAAATATGAGTAAATTATAAAGAAATCCTGAATAAATCCTGAATAAATTATAATTATA
This sequence comes from Neoaliturus tenellus, assembly GCA_030545055.2. Classification (NCBI taxonomy): domain Eukaryota; kingdom Metazoa; phylum Arthropoda; class Insecta; order Hemiptera; family Cicadellidae; genus Neoaliturus; species Neoaliturus tenellus. The sequence continues at coordinate 124,231,861 of CM061534.1, forward strand.
AGTTTACTAATTTATATCAATGTATACAGAACCGAATAAGTAAGGACATCCTTTTGGGGAAGTGAGAACGCCGCCCCCGAAACACAGATAGCACCACCAAGACGTAATTTTTAGTAAAGGATCATGCTGATTGGTTGAATGGAAACAGAAGGCTAGAATAATTTTGCAGACGTTTGTTATTGTTTTGATTTTTTGGAAACAAATACGCTCATTTTGGCATTTAAGAGGTAGAAAGAGAATAAGAATCGTCCTGTGACATAAGGAGAAGTAATCTTTGCATTAGGGATTTATTTTACTCTGGTTTTTGGGGGCAAAACTAAAATTATTCTAATAAATGGTTTAAATACCTGTTCCGTCAAATGGTCCTTGGTTGTAGTTAGCTTGACTACAGCTGTTTCGTGTTTAATAACACATCTTCAGGTCAAAAAGTCATGTTAAAACTGATTTATTCTAATCTACATGGATTTTGTCACGGTTTAAAAAATGAACACAGAACACGAACAACATAAACGGACACACGGACATTTACACTTAGTGACCAAAAATAAAAAATAAAATTGCGGACACGTGCAACGCCGGTAGTTTGCGGGTCATGACTCCCCCCCAACTCTGTTTAAAATTATTTAACATGGCATGTCCCTACTTATTTGGTTCTGTATACATTGTCTATATATTACTAGGCAAGCATGTTTCGTTTCCTCCTTTTTCTCAGCTCGTGTGCATCGTAGGAGAAATACGCGCCTACCGTTAGAAAGGTAGATGAGCAGAATCACATTGGTTTACCATGGTTGTCGTGGGCTGAATTCGAAAAACTATGGAAAGCATATGTTAAATTAAGATATCATTAGTCATTAAATTAGACATCATTAAGTTAGACATGATGAAGACATCATAAGATGTCCATCGTATTTCTACCAACCCAAGTATCGCACTCGTCAGTGGTCGTACATGTGATGGTTACATTATGTGTTGATGACGTCATGAGTGACGCAGATGCCATAAACGTCCATCAGCGTGTATTGGCAGTCAGGTGCCCGAGGCCCACCTGTCCACTGTAATGGGCTGGAGGTATTATTAATGACGCAACTGTCAGCTAACTTTATTATCATAAACATTAAAAAGTCTTGCGTTAACTTGGATATTTATCAACCAGAGTGTTTATCAGTACGAATCAGGGAGATTCAGGTTATGTCACTGTCTTTAGAGTGGCCTAACATTTTAGTCAAAATGGATAGTTGTTGGTATTATTTACGTTTTTTACTATGACAGTGCAAAAAAGGTAAATTTTGCTGTCACATCAACAGCGGGTCTTTATTAAAGATTTACGGAACAACACCAGTCCTAGCTTAAACACTTAGTTCAAATATTTTCACGCATTTAGAACAACAAGAACAGTAAAAATTCTAAACACGAACAAAAATGATCCTGCAAGAATAGTAAAAACACCCAAAACACAAGCTTAAGCTCTCGTGCTTGTCTGCGTGTACCGGAACATCGACTGCTTCTGATCGAGTGATTGCAGCGGTTTTCACTACGATGCTGTTTTTTCTACTGTTCTTACAGGACCTATTGGTTTTATTAAAATGGTATAACAATCTCAAGACAGTGGCAAAACCTGATTCTCAACATACAACGGTACAACAACAACAGTTTCAAATTCACCCGGTTCCCACAAGTCAATCAGTGTGTTTTCTTTTTAGGTGGGAATCAAGTGAATAAGAATAATGATATCTAACTTTCCAGGATACTATTTTACTGCAGCAAACATATATTTATCAAGTTTTAAAGGCAAATGCAAGCAAGCATGTATTTACTAAACTATACAGGCCGACTAACCTTTTAAGCGCATTCATTTGGCATCCCCCAATTCAATGATTTAAACATTGTTCCGTTTTAATATAGGCTTAAGATTTTCTTGTACTAGTGAGGACGACATAGTTTATATGAAATGGTATGTTACATTCATGAAAAATAAAAATACAACAATAGTGATTACAAAATACATATATAGCGAAAAGAAATGCATCACATTAATTGTTATAATATTTTTCGTCTAATTTTACTTTTTTTTGCGCAAAATACGAGATGTTATAGGAAATATATGTTCATCATAGGAAATATAATTCCTATATAGTTCCTCGTATTTTATAATTATTTGTACTGCGTTGTTTATTATTAGCCGTGAATTTCAGAAAACCTTATTTTACTCAGTACCAAAGTTCAATATTTTAAAATAATATTTTAAAAGAAACCGAGACCTGGGAGTCGGTGACATTAGGAGTACCTTCCACAAAGCGCATCTCAACGACTCTCGCTTCTTTCACCGGGGACCGAAGACCGGAGCTTCATTAGCTGCTCATTTCTCCAACAATAAATCTCTACTGCCATTCAGCTTTTAAAATATAATAACATTTTTACTTAAAATAAACAACTAATACTAATTTTTTACGTTTTACCTTGTATTACAACTTTGAAAACAAGTATTTACTGACCTAGCGAGTTTTTACCACACCATAATGAATAAGATCTACTATATACATAGCTTAATTATTGGAAGATTTATCTAGTTTTAAGATAAATTAAAGAAAAATTGTGGTTTAAAAATACAATGAAAATTGTAAATTCTTAAAAATCTATCATAGGGTGATGTTTTTGAATTATTTAGCCCAAATAATTCAAATAGTTTAAGTAATTCTGTTTGTCGTTTCCGTAGTAATCGATAAACTTACTAACTTAGTTCTTCGTAAACTTACTCATAGCAAATTTTAAAGCCCTTGAAACAGCATTATGATGAAAAGAAACTATGAAATCACTACCGATATTATTTTCTTGTGTAATAGATGTATGATGATAAAAATGTCTTATAATCAAAGTTATCATGGTTATTTCACACTATACTTAAATTATTCGAACTTAGTTACAAACACAACCCTACTTCTTTACTTTAAAACTGAATTTTAATCGGGGTTTTACTATTTAAATTAGATAATCAGAAAGTTTGGAAATAAGTAAAATTTAAGTAACGTATACACGTTGTCGAGTTTAATGGTGCTGGTTGCGGCCAACACCACATGAATGATTCACAAGTCATCTTGCGGTATGCGGTCACACACTCTGTGGAGGAAACTTACCTTCAAAAATATTCAAAAGAGCTCAGAACTCCTATATTCTAAAGATATTTCCATGTAGGTTATATAATACCTTTAATTTTGTTGTACTTGTTATTGTAAATAAACCAACAAAAACTCAGAAAATTCCTGGTTAATTTGTTTAACGTCTAATGTGGGCTTTTTTATCAAACTTTCATTTTGGTAGGCCTATTCTCTTTTACGGTTAGTCTATTGTGTTTCCGATTATGCAAATAATAAATGTTCATCCAATTAAGTTTTAAGAATAAGGCATAAAAACATTTCATTTTTTCTGTTGAAACAAGCTGTTAAGATTTTTATATTTAAATTTAAAACGCTAATTCAAAGAAATATTACAACAATGATTAAAAAACAACGAACTAAGCATAAAGTAATTTGGGCCATGTTGGTCATAGCGTTAATTATATTGTATTTTTTAAATAGGCATAACGTTTTAATTTATTTTAAGTGTGATTCTACCTGTACAACCTTTAAGTATCTTTAAATATGCAGAATCTTCAAATTAACTGGATATTAAAAAGTAAAGCCGTTTAATGCTACTTTATTTTCAACTAATTCAGGTATAACTTTTATTTTGGGCTTAACCGCATTTTCTAAAATTAAAGCATATTAATACAACCTAGGGAACAAAGAACGATCTGAAAAACGTCAATACAAAACTAAGCGCACGCCTAACGTTCATCCGCCACAAATGAGAATGGTTCTGTCAATCCTTCTAAAACATGTTGGTACCTGTACCAATAAAACCGTATAAAATCAACTTTTTTTCCTCATTAATCTTACTGACCCATTTGTTCAACTCTACAAAAAGTGTCATTGGTTCGGTGTGAAAAATTACCAACATGTTCGACAATATTACATAATGTCAATGGAAGGAATTATTTATACACCTATATTTATAGAAAAGTAACCGTAAGGTTATGTTGGGAAGGTCAAATTCATTTATTACATTTATTACTGCTTACTTAACGTAAAAAATCATTCATACAACATGAAAATAAATGTTTCATAATGGGTTCTGTAAATTTCTGCAAAGGTTTTATGTCCACGCATGCTCCGGCATATGTATGGCAATCATTGGAAGGGTGGTGATTTTGATGATAGATATAAAAATTTGAACACAAGCACTAGGCCTACATGTTAAAAAGATTAAATTTATATAGGAGGCCATCTTAGATTTTCCATGTATATTTCTACATCCAAAGGACTAACATAACCTGATGTGTTTACAAGTGATCTGTTAACTGCAAATGTTTTTGTAACAAGATGAATTATTAAAAATAAGGAGAATTCCTTCTGAGTGCATTTCATGATGCACATCATTGAAAAAAACCTCAGTAAAAAAAATCTCAAACTCCGAGCACAAAAGATGATTGTATCGACAATAACCTTATTGTTAGGTTTTGATTGCTGTAATATAATGCAATCACCGTCCTCCTCCCTTTGCCGATTGTTCAATGTTATAATTGTTGTTTCGTATAATAACTTTGTTTATAATCATATAAATCCAAAATTCCTTTGCTTACAGGATCAGTAAACAATCATTAAATTGTGAGATTATCTATATATATAATTCTGTAAGCCGAATTTCTTGAGCAAAATTGTGAGCGTTATACAAATCGCAGAAAGATGGGAGGGGTCTCAAATTAAAGGTCTCGGTCCCATACACGAGGGAAAACTATCGTCGTGTTCATAATGTTAACAGGAAATGAGAAATCACATAAAACGTCCTCCTTAAGAATAGCATGGGGATTCGAAAAACGTCTGTTTTGTGTACATTAAGACATGTGTTATGCTTTGATTTTAAAAAGAGACACAGATGGTAACATTGAGTGAAGATGATAAAATCATTCACCCCAAAGAGAAGCAATCTATATATATAATTCTGTGAGCGAAAATTTTTGAGTAAAATTAAGAGCACTTTGCAACTCGCAGGAAGATGGTAGGGGTCTCGAATCAAAGGTCTCGGTCCCATGCATGAGGGCAAATTTTCAGCGTATTCATAAAGTTACAAGGAAATAAGAAATAGCGTAAAAAGTCCTCCATAAGAATTGCTCGGGAATTCGAAAACAATCTGCTTTGTGTACATTAAAACTTATGATTATATTTTAAAATGAGGGACAGATGATAATAGGCCTATTGAGTGAAGAACTATTAATAACCAAATGACATAATGTATCTGGAGTGGTAATACTATAATGAGACGTTTTGAGGCTTTGAGCAACAACAATTTTTACTAGGAGCGTTACCAACCCTACAAACTAATCAAAATGGACTGTGGTTTTTTACTGTTATGTTCCTCTAATAATGTAAATTGTAAAAAACTGAGCCACGATGCGAATTATGAAATAAATTCTGTTCGTGATGGGGACGCAATGGGCGATGAATTTTGGTTTGGCCTATCTTATTTACATTGAACCAGGTTTTGGTTTTACCATTGACTATGTACACTAACGTGAGTCGACTTCTCATAGCATAGGCGTGTGTGAAGCATAATGACAGTGGTGCGATCTCGTGCGGCGTACATTTAAGTACACATAACATATGATGGATAAATCAGTATTACCACTCTTCTCAACTAACATTTTATAACTGAAAGTTATGTTTATGTTTTGGTAAAGTGTGTTTGCAGCACTGTAAATTCAGCTGAATAATAACAAGATCGATGGCAGCGACTCTGGTGCGGTGTACACCGAACTTCCAAATTTTTGCCTCAAACTAAAAGTATTGGATGAGAGGTCTATTCACGTTAGTGTACATAGTCAATGATTTTACTTTATGGCGTAAAGTATCAATGATCATATTGAGTGACGATGATACATTGATTGAAACTTAAAGTATATCAGTCAACAAAAGGTTGGTATTCTGTTAGCTGAATTATCTCAGAAACCATTTGGTCATTTCATACATTGTAGAGTTATAGGAGAGTCAAAATAAAAGTCGTTTGTCCTACATACTAGGGAAAAATGTAGCAGGTTAAAAACTTTATAACAAAATCTGAAAGAAAGATATTAAGAAAGATATTTAAGAAAGATTATCTTCTGAAAGGTTCTCCTAAGAGATTCTCCATGTATGGTGATTTTTAAAAAAAAAACCTGCTTTGTTTACACAAAATCATGAATTTTGATTTGGAGAGACAAGTATTAACAGTGAGTTAAGATGATCTATTATGAGCGGCTGTGTTCAAACTTGGTGAAGAAAAAAAATCTGGCAGGAGCTAAAATTCATTCAATTTTAGGACAAACAAGACAATGAAATAAATATGATACAAAATATTGAAATTTAATTGACTCTGAAATGGGTGATGAACATCCGTCATGTTTTTTTCTCATTGCCGATTTTCTATGTTATACTAAAAAGCCGTCATAGCTTAAAGGGACTATGATTTCTTGCAAAAACATATTTTTCACGGATCGATATAAGTTTAACAACAGTCAGAATGAAGCATTTACAAACGGGTGCAATAATAGCAAAGGATTTATATCTTTGGGGGCGAATTTATATTTATTTATCTTTGGGGGCGAATAGCCTGTTCAAACGGTATTTTTAAAATAAATTCAAATTAAATTTTCTGTAAACTTTCATAGTGAAGAATTGGCGATTCGCTTTGGTTCATGCTATTTTATTTTATGATTAGGGGCTTTTGCCCCTCTGAGCCACTAGTATTACATATCGTTTGAAAATGAAGTCGTTCTAAATGTTCTGTTATGGTACTCATTAATACTAATAATGAAAGTTCATACAAGTATCGCACTATGTCGTTCTCATGGATGTACAAATTTTAAAAATAACTTAAAAATAAGTAGTTATGCAAAACAGTGTAAATAATCTTTACAATAGGCCAGCATGATTTTCTAGTCTTGTGGGTGAGCATAATCATATTATTTACATTGGTGCACGGGGTCACGCCCTGCAGGCTTTTAAAGTTTTAATGTTAATCTTAAGGAAGATTTAATCATTAGACAGCTGTTGTAAAAACAAATGCTAGCAAATCAGGAAGAAAAAAAGTTTCAGTTATTTAACTAATTGGACCCAGATAAACTGACATTTTGGTTAAACTTCTACCATGAGGCGATCTCTATTTTGAATTAATTTATAATTATTGAATCGAACATTGAAGACTTACCATTTATATGGTAATGAAAAAATAACATTTTTATAATAGTTTCATAAGCAGCCGATGTAGGCTAATTCATTTTCATAACAATGTTCAGTAATTTTCTTTAACTTTAAATTTTTTTAAGACTACGTCAGCACATCACATAGTGATGGCGTATCACATCTTACATAACATAGTAACGAATTTAATCACAGTTATAAGCAAAACAAATTCATTCATGCTGAAGTGATTATGATGCTTCAAGTAACCGTTTTCTCAACTAGGGTAAAAAATATTTACAATTTTCTCTTTTAATTGCTATATAAATCGTTCTATTTCAATTTAAATTATTGAATTGTATAAATAATTTCGAATAATCCTGAATAATATTTCGCTATTTATTCAATATTAAACAAAATTAAGTCCGTCAGCTATGTGCAGTGGCCGATTCCAATGCAGTGGATTAAATTCCCATACATTGGACGTTGCGTCGACAGCATATGATGTTGCGGTTCGCCCAGATACATAATTCAGAATATGTAATACGGCTTTTTATCATGTATGTATTCTAATTCTGAACACATATAATTTATACAGATTTACACTTATTATTATTTATCATTACAAAATTCTGCTCGTTATGAAAAATGTGTGCATTAATGCCCATAATTCAAGAATTATCAATGATCATATGTTGTTTTAAAATAGTGTGGCGGAGAAGGTTTTTTGCTATGGCTTTACCTCTTAGTAAAATATTTTTATGTATGATATTTTTATGTTGAACTAATAATAATTTTTATTGTTAATTTTGAAAACAATAGGTTAAAACACCTTTTATTGTAAATTAAAGGCTGATGAACGTAATTTTAAAAAGTATACTTTATTTTAATTTGTTGTTTTTGTTCAAAAATTTGGCTACTTTAAATCGATAAGGTCGTAGGTGTTGTGTTATTTCCACAAGTCTCTGCAACGAAGCATTTTCTTCTTCATACATTATTCAACGCGTTGTATTTGTCTCCTCCTCTGATAGAGTTTGTTTAAAGATGTTATGCAAAACATATTTTGATGAAAAATAATAAAAATATAAATAACTATACGTATCACAGTTATCATGTAACTTAAAGTTTTTAACTTGCACTAAAGAGATAACAATGCTATACATCTTCTAAAATTGAAGTACATTTTACTGTTAGCTGCATGATTAAAAATAAATCTCGGACTACACTATCCTTTACGTTGCTACTAGGAAAAAATATTTAGCCATTCTAAATAGATACAAAAATGTTTAGAGCATCCACCGGCAAAATAAGCTTAAAGTGGTAGAATAGCTTTTGTGCACAGTGGTACAGCTATTTATGTATTAAGAGCGCAAAGTACGTCATTGCCGCTTGAGAAATTAACATTTCGAGAGCGGCAATGACTATTTATGCTCGTAATACACACACAGGAAGAATATTTTTCCTACCACCATAATTGCAACAGAATAACTTAATTATTATGTACAAAATCTCATGTACAAATGCGTCAAAGGAATTATGTTATTTTTTTATAAACAGAAATCTGGATCAGAAAAATCTGTTAAGAGTAAGTGTAGTTAAAAGGTGTGTTGTGGAGGATTGCCGTTGTCACAAAACTTACCTTAAAAGCACAGTTAGTTGGATTAAAGGGATTTTACAGACTCGCTTTGCTTACTAACTGTTCGATAATGTGCAATAACATCATTTGTTGGTTTAAGATTTGGTTCAGGATTTATTTGTTTACAATGTCAGAGCTTTATTGCCGTTTGCCCTTTGATTCATACTACTGAAGTACGGTTGTATATTATATCTTTTACAAAACAAAAATGGAATCATATTCATTTTAATGTTCTCACGATGTCTAATATATGGGCGGCCTTTCCAGTTGCCTACAGATATTGTCTTATGTGTGTATATCCTGCGAAACTTCTATTTACTCCCGCTATAAACAGAAAAAATTAAAGAGCGTGCAATTCTCTTGAACGTCTCATATTTTCAGTTACCGTGGATACATTCATTTTAGAACCAAACCAACATCTCTAGTACCTTTACTGTAGTCATGATTTCTCACAACCAAATATTGTAGAATTTGTTATATTAGTTTTAGGTAGGTAACGATTTTTTTCTAATTTCAATTAAAATAATTGTCTTGATAAATTAAATGAAAATATGAATAAATTACATGCAAAACACATTTTTGAAAAACAATTTCCACAGAGTGCATATTAGACTGAAAGAACATATTTAGGGAAATAAAGAAAGATATACAAATTGAAATATATAAAAGGTCTAAAAATATGTTTTTTTTCGGTAGCAATGCTCATCAGTGCTATCTTGTACAACCTAGACGATTACTATTCACATTAACAACAAAAGCGACAGTGAATTAACAGAAAATGTCCTGGTCCTAATTTGTAATATTTTTTATTTACATTACTCAAAATATTACTTCTTAATATTACAATCAAATACTTGTTCTAGCTACATTGGTCCGCACATTAGTCTCGTTGAAGCTATCGGTTGTAGATAAACTGCATATAATTAGCTAAACGAAAATTCAAAGCGATGGTTTATATTTCATATTAAATATCTAACGAGTAGCACGAGTATACAAAGAGCATAGGCATCAAGCAACAGCTGGTTTCCAGGGCTACATCAATGATTCATGGTTCATCATGTGACCGCTTCAGGCTAAACCGTTTTATGTGTTCAAAAGAAATTCCAGGAAAAGACCAGTGCATCAGTAAATTATTAAGAGACAATATGGTTGAGTCATTCTGATGACTACATATAAAATAATTTTTTAAATAGTATTTAGAGTGCAGTGGTGATTAGTTCAGCTGGATTTTGCTCATATTTTTATCGAAGTTGATTAAAATGTACACTATTCTGTACATTCTGGCATCCCACGATGCCAGATGGTTAAACCGAATTAAAGTTGTCAAAATTCCAACAAAATATTTCGGTTTTTAATTGTTTACTTATTTTGTTGGTAAAAAATACAATTATATAAATTGTAATGAAACTTACAGTTTTGCCTCCAGCATAACAAGCTAGTTTGTACCTGTAATATAGAAAAATAATAATTAGTACAATATTTGAGACCCTTTGGGTAAATATTACAAATTATATTGATGTTTCGTAACAATACGTCATAACATATCCATTTAATTATGGACGCACATTTACGAAAACAATTAGAGAAGCTTATTTCAAAACACAATACGAACTCAAATGTTTCAAATTGGATGTTGAAAATGCAATTCCCTATTATGTGATGAAAACAAAAACAATTGATCGCTACACACGTAATCCCTGTCATATAATTTATAATCTGTATAATCAGGAGCACGAATATCAATCAGAAAAGTACATGGTGTTCCTAGCGTATTTACTAGATTTACTGGATAATTAATGCTAGGTACATTATCAAATTAGGATATCCCTAAAACGATTGTAGTTTTCATAAATGTGTTAATAAATACCCCCCGTCGCAGCAGACCTGCGTACTCAGCGAATTTCCAAATTAATAATATTAATTTTGACCAGATAAACTTGTAAACAAAATTTCATCACGTCCTCATAAATAGGGAAATAAATTTCTATTCTCCTTAAGATAAATATAGGGAAATAGTATGCAGGTATGCTGCCATGGGGGACACTAAAAGAAGGTTTTTAACATAGAAAAAAATTATTTTGACTATATAAAGCCATATAGTAAGTTTCATCAATATCTGTCCATAAATAAAAGAGTGTGCCTATTCTCCATATGATTAACATGGGAAAAGAGTATGCAGGTTTGCTGCCATGATAAGTACAAAAACCAAGATTTTTTACCATAAATGGATGAATCTCAACCAAATGAAGCTCAATACCAAGTTTCATCCAAAAATATTAGTTAATAAGTGAAATATTAACACATCCTTATTCTCCATAAGATTAAGATTGGAGCCCCAAAAGACAATGTACTGTCTTTAGACTTTGTAATATCTCGGTAACCAATGGAGATAGAGCAAAGCTTCAAAATACTAAATTGTGTGTTTTTTTGAGCTAAATCCAATGGTTAAAATAAAAATTTAAAATTTTTAAAATTTACATATGAAAAATGCAAAAAAAACCCATTTTTTGGGGTACAAAACCCCCCAAAACCACCCCTTCCGGTAGGTCGATATGTCTGGTTTTCGAACTCATCCGAATAAACGTAGGAATACACATCTCTACCAAATTTGGTGTCGATCGGACCATTTTTACGAGAGTTATCGTGTCTAGGGGACACACATATATATACATATATATATATATACATATATATATATATATAAAAATTTTAATGACTATTATTTTTGGTCTCTGGGCACGTCAAAACGAAAAAGTAACATGGTCCCGGGCTTAGGTCTTACCATGAGACCTACGGTAATAGCTTATTCCCTATGGGAAATTCGCTAAAAACAGCAAAAATACAAATAAAAATATAATTTACGTGATTCAATTTTTTTCTCAAATGGAAAGAATTAAATGCATTTTGTTACTTTCTCCAAACTTCAACCAGTCAGAATTGGAAAATATCATTTTTATCATATAATCTTCCGTCTGTCTATCTACGTTAAAAGACCGCCTACATTTTTAAAACTGTCATTGCAAAACACTGAATCCTGAATCAGAAACTTGTTTACTGTTGCCCTGCTCCTGGAATATAAATATGGGCCAAAGAAGTTTCCATTTACACACCCTTTAAGGGACGTCCCTCTTGGAAGTCTTACAGAAATCTGCTTTGGCCCATGTCACATCATACACCATCTTAAACATCTTTGTATTTGGAGTAATAAGCAACAAACCCGAAGTCAAAAGGTTGAGTATTAAGAAAGTTATTGCATTTTTAAGTTTTATCCATATGATTTTAGTGGAAACTTTGTTTGCCTGCCATTTCCGCCTCGGTCATCCGATTAAAATCTAGTTTGCGGCATTGTACTCTGCTAAGTGAGGCCTTTAATTTGATACCAAATTCAACCTATGCTGCTATTTAAGAATTTTGACTGACTCCTCATGGGTCGTCCCCCTTAAGCGATAAAAAAGTGATAATAGCTTAAAAGAGCAGATATTTGTGGCTATTATTGGTATACCAAGTTTCATCACTTCATCTATAATGGTAAAAAATATATTTCACCGTTCCGGGACTTTTCAATCACACTGTATATAGGGAGAGCGTGACAGAGAGCGAACGAGCTAAACCTGACAGCTGGCGAGCGTGCCGACGAATGAGCGTAGCGAACAAGCTAAACCTGACAGCTGGCGAGCGTGCCGACGAATGAGCGTAGCGAACGAGCTAAACCTGACAGCTGGCAAGCGTGCTGGCGAATGAGCGTAGCGAACAAGCTAAACCTGACAGCTGGCGAGCGTGCCGACGAATGAGCGTAGCGAACGAGCTAAACCTGACAGCTGGCGAGCGTGCCGACGAATGAGCGTAGCGAACGAGCTAAACCTGACAGCTGGCGAGCGTGCCGACGAATGAGCGTAGCGAACGAGCTAAACCTGACAGCTGGCGAGCGTGCTGGCGAATGAGCGTAGCGAACGAGCTAAACCTGACGAGCAACGCGAGCGAAGCCACGGGAAAAGCTAGTTTAATATAATTTTATTTTAATAACTAATTATTATTGTTGTAGTAGTAATTTATTACCCTCAATTTTCAGTGAATATGAGAGACGCCTTCTGAATATTAAGGACGGATCTGAAATTGATAATGCAATGATGTTTTTCCTTAAATTATTGCTCTACAAAGATCTTTGAAAAGTAAAAATTGTAGCAACTTTTACCAATAAAAAAAACAAACAAACAATTTTGAGAATCATCAAAATTGTTGCTTTTGAACAACAAACAAAACAAACTTTGAGAATGGCTTCACATTTTTTATAGAAAACGGATATGACGTATGAAAACGTTAAACCATTTACGAGTTTGGTTTTGTAAAAAATCAGCATTATTAGTTTTTAAGGTAAAATTTTATGGTTCTAAAAATAAAATTTTTTTACCTATGAACTCCTACAATATATTTTTATATCAATAAACGAAGGAAACCGTTTATTGTAGCAGCAATAATTCCAGACACGTCCTCAACATTTAGCACACCTGGCATTTTCAGTGCAAATTTAGTGTAGTAATTTGCGTCTTCAATTCTACATAATAATTACAAAGGCATTATTTTTTATGAACTACATAAATTAAAAATTGCGTAGTTGTGCAGGGTGGAACATAGTCTGGAAACAATATAATATCTATAAAAAATAATGAAAAAATAAAAAAACTAAGCCATGGGACTAAAACTTTGCAGATTGGTTTTGAGTCTCAAATTCTACTTCATAAAGTACTTTTTGTCCTTGAACCTCCAAAGGGAAACTGTCCACAAGGAGTCAGAAGAAAATTTTGAATGTCAAAAAAGGTAAATATCCTTAAAAGCCAATTAATTCTCTTTAACTAGAGGACAATGGATGACGGAGTAAAAAATTACAGGCTTACAAAATTTGGATTAAATTCATATTGCTGGAAAAATCCAATAACTCTCGATACGCTCAACCTTTTGAGGTAGGCTTTGTGGCAGATTTCTCAGAATTCAAAGCCCATTTAAAATGATATATCATATGATGTCATCCAATGAAGTTTCTCTAACGACTTCTACTAGGGACGTCCCCTAAAGAAAGTCTTGGGAAAACCTTCATTGGTCGACGGCATATGATACATAAATTCAAAGGGCTTTGTATGATAAGCAATCTGCCACCAACCTGACCTCAAAAGGTTGAGTGTTCCGAGAGATAATGAATTTTTTGTTTTCACCAATAAATAATATTAATGCAACGTTTGATCACCTGCCATTTTTAACTCGGCAATCCTTTTATTATCGTATTTGGGAATTTTTCTCTGTGGACCTTAAACTTGATGTACACATTGACTTATGTTACATTAAAAATTTTCTTCTGATTCTTTGTGGACCCTCCCCCTTTGGAAGTTCAAGGACAAAAAGTACTTTTGATAGTACTTTTGATTTGAGACTCAAAATAAATTTGCAAAGTTCTAGTTTTATTACTTAAATATTTTGAAAAAAATATAACATTGTTTCCAGACTTTTTCACCCTGTATATCAAACACCATGTACATTAAAAATGCCATTTTCAATATGCCCTGTATGATATATAAAAACTGTAACTTTAATACTTTGTAATTTCCCTAATTGTTGTTAAACTGGTTGTAAAATTCTGTTGACGTCAGATCAACGAGGAATCCAATTGGCGAATAAGCAAACACTCAGTTTACCGTTCCAATGCATAATGAACTATAATTTACTCTCCAACACGTCGATATATTTAGGCTACAGCAAATCAACAGTACTGCTAACTGTTTTGTTATACTTACCAAGTAAATAAGACTATTCTCCTTCAATACCTGAAGGCGTATACAAATACTTAAAGTTGTTTTTATTAGTATAACAAATATAATTATAAATTTTGTTGATACAAAAGACATTTTTATTTTATTTTATAAACATCAGTTCAAACTAATATTTATATAATATTTATTTTCGAAAATTATGAAAATATCATCCACTCAAGATCCATTTTTTGTGGGGCCTAGCTGATACTGCTCATAAATAACTTGTTTTTATTTGATTTATTTTAGTAAAATTAAAAAAAAATAAATAAAAAACCTAGGGTCACAATGTGAGCAAATCTAAGTTCCCTATGTATTTCTTAAAACTTCTTATTTTTTTATTAATTTATGTCAACCAGTAGCAATTATCTACTTTTGTTATAGCATCTATGTTAGGATCATAAATTTACTTTTATGATAAAAAAAACTCATAAATATATTATATATAAATATACATAAATTCCACATATAGATATAGCTACTATAGTACTATAGCGATGTGAAACAGTTTTAAAATGTTATAACTCAAAAGTTTTTTCATCGTATTCAGAGCTAACGTCATTTCCAGGTACTTTCTAGATGACACTGATTATTGTTGCAGAAAACACTTCGGCTTGTTTCTCATACATCAAAGATGGAATTTCCTAAGAGGGAGCTCAAGGTATGAAACGCGCTTGGAGGTCTTGAGCGCATTGTTGCTTTGTTACGCAGGCATCCTTGGAGGCCTCACACAATGGTAAAGGTAAATCTTGAGGTGTACCTGAAATGATGTGATCTTTTTCATTTATTTTAATATTACATGCACTTAGAAGGATTAATATAGTTTGTACAACACACAAAACATGCTTGTTATTATATCATACGGTGTTTTAAAGAACTGATTGTAATTCGTAAAGTTTAGGAGCCAAAATATTGTAAAAGTTTACAAAGACTAAATTGTAAAGGCCGTATGCTGTCTGTTTCATTATTATTGCTGTCTGTTTCATAACATCTTTATGTATAGAGACAGAAAAAATCATCTGTTGTTGATTTGGTAACACAGATCACAATTAATAACAATACAAACTTGATGTAAATTATGTATATACGAATTGTATTCCAGACAGCATGATATAAAGCAAAGAGACCAATTCTTGGGAAACATTGATGTAACCCAGAAGTGTATGGACATGTGTCGTCCTCGTGCACTAAACTTTGAAACTAGGTTTACAACTCAACTTGGTGGAAACAACGCTTCTTCACTTCTGCACTTGGATTGTGAACTCTCCTGTGGATGAAGCAGACAAACTACTGGGCGTGGATCATTCCACTGGATTTTAATATTGATACTAAATGGTTATTTAATTTACTTAAAGTTTGTTACTGGATAAACGATAGCTCTATAACTAAAATCGCATTAGACCGTAGAAGATAACTCTTTAAGATATTACCCGCCACATATGCGCACAAAGTGAAAAGAGAGGATTTTTAAACTTGTGTTTTATTTAACCGTTTATTTGTTATTTGCAAGTAAAATAGTTTCTGAAGTTCTTAACTGTCTTCCCTAGATATTATTTTTTCAGTTTGGAGAGGTTTTGTTTTTCACTCTTAAAAATTATTACAGTCACATAAGTTGATCTTTCTTGATATCAATACAAAAACCTGTAGTTAAATTTCTAAAATGATATTTGTTCCATTAAAAAAAAAATCATTAATATAATGTAATTCCTACTGATACTTATTATAAACCACATGAAACGAGTTAGTTGTATAAAAACATTTTTCTCGTATATCTAACTGACACGTCAAAACACAAATCTTTAAGCGTTGATGAAAAATTTGAGATTTTAAATTTGACAACTCCTTTTGAAATAAAACTCCATTTAAGTGGCTCAAACAACGGAAGTTATCACAAAGGACGCCTTCTTGGAGACAGAAAACTCTCCTGGGAGTTTCTGTTTTGAGCCAAAGTTGGCTTCTTTATTTCTCAGCTAACTTGAAAGAAAAACATCATGTCAAGAGGCTGATCCACTTTTTTAGGAAAGTTTTAGTTTTTTCAACTTTTGCCTCTAGGAATTCGAAACAAAGTTGGTCATAACATAAACCAAATATAATTTTTTTTTAATAGTAAAGGTAAAATTTTTTCTTCTAAAATATCTTTACCAACCTAGAACCACCAGTACACCAACCTAGAATTCAATATTACGAGAACTTATATTACTAGTTTAAAATTAATATCATAGTTTCAATTATTGCTAGTAAAAATTTTGGATCTATACATACACCTATCAGAAAAAAGAAAAAACATATTCTTTAATCAACATCAAATAATAAAAATCCAAAAAATACTATATACATCATTCGGTGAAAGGGGAAAGTGGAGCTTGTCTTTCTCCGTGTACGGTTGACAATACCTCACTCGAATTCACGTCTCGGCTATTTCTTTGCGGGGAAGCAAGGTTGAATCCTCCCTCTTCATCTACTTAATGCTAAGACGTAACCCTCCCCTACTTTCACAAGATTTTACTGTGTTTTACAACAACAGCGAAAATTGTGAACGGAAGGTTTCAGTTTTCGTACTTTTTGCACAAAATATAGTAGATTAAAAAAATCACTTATCATGTATGCACGGTTTTAGCGAATGTCCCTATGAGGAACATTTTTTTTTTTTTTTTTTTTTGAGGGAGAGGCGGAAAAATGCATTACGCACACAGGTGGCCAGCCTGTAGTGTGGGGCTCCCCTAAAAACGAGTTTACCCACTAAAAAACCTCCTCTACTCTTTAGGAATCTAACCTGGAATCGTTTGTCACATTACGTCAGGCTAGGCCTAAATTTGGCTTACGCCCGTGGGGCTCGCTCCTTATCCAGCCGCTCGATCAAGGGATCTGGGCCACTTCACGGTCCAGATCGGTTTTCTTTTCCAGGAGGATGCCCCGGACGAACTGTGACAAACAATCCCAGTTGCCCTCATCCTCCAAAATCTTTTGGCAGACCGAGTCCACCGAAAATGCACCAAAGATTTGTGTGGCCTCCAGGCGGGGCCCTTCCCAACGGGGACAGCGGAAGAATGTGTGTTCCGCATCGTCGGGAACACCTGGGCAATAAATGCAGTCCGGTGAACCGGTCTTTCCCATACGGTTCAGGTACGACCGAAAATAGCCGTGACCTGTCAAAAATTGGGTCAGGTAGTAGTCCACCTCCCCATGCCGCCGTTCCACCCATGGTTGGACCTGCTTGATAAGTCGCGCAGTCCATCGTCCTCGGGTGTCGTGCTCCCAGCTGTGTTGCCACTGCTGGTAGGTTCGGGAGCGCTCTTCTGTTCTTGCCGTGTCCTTGCCGATCTCGCCTTGTCTCTGATAAATCGCTTTCCTCTCCCCTGCCAAGAGCTTGACAGGGATGACTCCGGCGACCACCAGGACGGCAGGCTCGGACACTGTCCGGTAGGCGGAACACACCCGGAGCGCAGCTTGACGCTGAACCCGGGCGAGTCGCAACCTGTAGCACTCCTTATCTGGAGCGCCTGCCCACACCTCTGCCCCGTAAAGAAGCACGGACTGGACCGCGGACATCAACAGACGTCTTCTGCTGGATCGGGGACCCCCGACATTGGCCATCAGCCTACTAAGGTAAGTCACTACCTTAGCGGCCTTGTCCGCCGTACGGAAGATCTGATCCCTCCAGCTTAACTTGGTGTCCACCATAACCCCGAGGTATTTGGCGGCACGAGTTGATGCGACCACCTCCCTTCCCACTCGAAACGGGACGACGGTGTCGATCCTCTTCTTCGTAAGAATCACGATCTCCGTCTTACTGAGAGCAAGTGAGAGACCGTGATCGGACATCCAGTTGTTGACCACCCGCATAACTCGGTTCAACTTCAGTTGGGCCAGCTCAACGTTGCGTGCAGCAATGAGAGCTGCGACGTCATCGGCGTACCCAACCAAAGTGGTTTCCTCAGGCATCTCGGACCTCAGGAGGCTGTCATAGGCAACGTTCCAGAGATCCGGGCCGAGTATTGAACCTTGTGCGGCACCAGAAGTGACTTCCATCGTCCGCGTTCCGTCCCTCGTGTCATAAATCAGGCTTCGAGAGCGTAGATAATCCTCGACGAGCCGCAACAGATATGCAGGAATACGAAAGGTGTTGCGAAGCGCATCCAACATATCGACCCACCTCGCCGAGTTGAAGGCATTCTTGACATCAAGCGTAACAAGAAGCACTACTCGGCGGGAGAAATGGTTGTGGCTCTCGGCTCTCTCCACAGCTCTCTGAACTTCGGTGACAGCGTCGATCGTTGACCGTCCCTTTCTGAAGCCGTACTGACGGGGGCATAAGTCCCCGGCAGCTTCCACGGCAGAAGTCAGGCGGGAACGGATCAGCTTCTCGAACAGCTTCCCAGCCGTGTCCAACATGCAGAGAGGCCTGTGGGACGACGGCAGCTCGGGATCACCTTTGCCCTTGCTGATCAGTACAAGCCTGGCTGTTTTCCAGGGAGCCGGAAACACCCCTTCTACCAAACAGGCATTGTACATTCTCAACAACAAGTCAGCGTTGATTAAAAATACTTTCTTTAAAGCCTCACTGGGAATCCCATCCGGGCCAGGAGCCTTGTTGCTCTTCAGGGAGAGAACGGAGGTTTCCAGCTCCTCGAAAGTGAAAAGTGGAACGTCCTCTACCCGTCCGAAGTCAACCGGCGGTCGCTGTGGATGTTCAGGAAACAACGCAGCGACGATCCTCCCCATGGTGGCGCCCTCCATGATGGAAGGTGGAGAGCGGGCGCCGAGTTTCTGTGTTACAAGTTTGTAACCCAGGCCCCACGGGTCGGAATCAACGTCGTCACGAAGTCTCCTCCAGCTATTCGCCTTGCTCCTGTTGATCGCCTGGCGGAGAGATTTTCTCGCAGCTTTATAGGCCTCCGACTTACGAACTCTGTCTGCGGGAATTCTCGCTCTAGTGGCGGCTCGTCTAGTTCTTAAACATGTTCTTCTGAGTTCCGCAATCTCTTCAGTCCACCAGTAAACGGTTTGTTTGTCGCGTCGGGGTTTCCTTCGCGGCATAGACTGGTCGCAGGCCGAGACGATAAGTTCCATCGTGGATGTTACTAGTGCCTCGGCTCCAGCCTCACCAGGATTCCCCTGCGCTCCCCGAGAGATGACTTCGGTGAACTTGACCACGTCCAGTTTGTTGGTGTTCCACCGGCGTGGCCCTTCCCGAGATGCGGAAACTCGACGATTTGCCTGATCATGCAGGTCAAACACGATGTATTGGTGGTCGCTACCCGTGTAGTCCTCGACAACCCTCCAGCCAGAGATCCTCGAAAGGAGCGACTCAGACGCAAAGGTGACGTCAGGGACCGTGCCTCTCTGCCCGGGGCGCCGAAAAGTAGGTGTGTCGCCCTGGTTGAGGACGACAAGACCGGCCCTGGCGATGAAATCCAGGATGTATTTCCCCCGGGAGCTGGTAGAGGGCATTCCCCACTCGACGGCCCTGGCGTTGAAATCGCCACCAACGACGACATGCCCGGTGGTGCCGAGAACGCACTCCTCTAGGCTATCTATCTTGTCGCGAAAGTCCTGGACGGCCTCGTTGGGTGTGAGGTAGCAACTGAAGATAGTCACGTCCCTACACCGAACCCAGACGAATCCTCGGCCGCGCCCGTGACTCCGCACCAAGACATCCTGTGTATTACGCGCCCAAAATGCAGCAGTACCGAGGCTGTCGGAGATCCAAATGTTTGGGTCTCTGTCCCGATACTGTTCGCTGATAAGGAGCGCGTCAGCACCAAGTTCTCGGGCGAGCTGATCTAGAAGGTTATCAGCTCCCCAGGATCTATGAAGATTGGCCTGGAGGATGCGAATTACCGGCCGCTGCCTTTTGCCTGTTCAAGTGCGGCTCTGAAGGCACCGCACTGACCAGACCCGGGTAAGTGACCGAGGGCACTGGAGCCTGAATCCTTGCAGAGGAAGCAGGATGGGCTCGAGGAACATTCCTTGCGTTTGTGGCCCTGGCCTCCACACTGGAAGCAGTTGGCACTCCTGTCGGGCCCGTTACAGTTTCGGGAGGAGTGGCCGAAACCAAGACAGCGGAAGCATCTCGAAACTACCACCCTCCGTTTGAGCCTGCAACTGACCCAACCGACTCTGAGGTGCTGAAGGCTAAGCAGCTTATTGGCGTGCTTTTCGCCCATCTCAGCAACAGCCATCCTGAGTTGACTTCGGTTAAGCTTTGTCAGCCATACCCTCACTCCATCAGCCGGTATCTCCGGGAGTGCCACCTGGATCGCACGGGTCACCTCATCTTCGGTGGAGAGGGCATCAAGGTCCCGAATCTCGACCGAACATTTCGGTTCTAGGGCCTTGATGGAGCCTTTGTCCCCAAGTGCAGTCTTGAGGGAAGCGGCAAAACCGATCTTGTCACTCGACTTCCCCAGTTCGAGGAGGACATCCCCGTTCTGGGTTCGCCGAATAGACTTGATAACGGTGTCGGTCTCTTCCGGTTTGGCCTGCGATCTAATCTGACCCAGAACATCAGCAAAAGATCGCCCCCCTAAGGGCTTGATCAAGATTGCCTCCGTCCTGGGCTTCTTAGGCCTGGGTTGTTTAGGCTTTCTGACAGACTTGCCAGAGGCCTCCCCCACCGGGTTTGAGACTTGCGTCCGCTCCACCCTCGACGCACTTTTCGAAGCTGCCTCCACTTGCTTCTGCCTCCTCCTTTCTTTCTTAGACAGGCGCGTCTTCCAGCCCTCCAAAGGTGTTGAGGCAGAGTTTGCTGCCAAGGCAGGATTAGCCGCCGGAGCAGGAACCTCTGCAGGAGTAGCCGCTGGAATCGCGACAGCGCCCGGGGCGGATTGAGTAGCCTGGACAGGAGATGTCTGCGATGCCGCAGTGACAAAAACCGGTCTCGGCACTGAGTCCACCTCAACAAGCTCAGGGCTTTCCGGCGAAGAACCGCTCTGCCTCTTCTTTCGCTTTCTGGCTTGAGTCTGGGACTCAGCCAGATGAGCTTGAGGCGAAGCAGACATAACTCGGTTCATAACGTCGCGCTCCTGCTTCACTGCCTTCAGCCTGATCTTCCGGCATTCCTCGATTTCGCCAAGGAAATCCTCGAGTTTTGGAATTCCGTCCTTAATCGCCTTGTTGACGTTCTTCTGAATAAGGAGAGCCTTGGCCATCTCCTTCAAAAGATCGTTCATTTTCTTCAGACATGAGTCTTCCTCCTCGTTGGCATCGTCCTGCTGCTGCCGAAGCATTTGCATCTCGAATGCCGGACGAAGAGGACTCTTCCTGGGAGGAATTCCTTGCATCCCGGCTAGAGGTGTTACCGGCTCAGTCACCCCCATACCCAGCTTAACCTCATCCTTCTCCTTTCCGGTTACGGCCGACGATCCGGCGACACCGGAGTTTAGCTTATGCCTTCCGTTAGCTTATGCCTTGAACGGGATCGGCGGAGGGGAGGCTTTAATTCCCCCCGTCGGCGTCCCAGTCTTCGAGGTCGGAGACCTCTGCAGTTTTGAGCTGCGCTTAAAGGCGGCCTGCTCATTCTCCTTTAATTTCGTGTTTTGGTTTTGAAAATCCATACTTTTGTTTCACCAGCGCATCGTGCGGCAAGAGGCGGCCCTTCATTGGCCGGGAGCGGGTACACCCTCGGAGGTCTACCCCCCGTAGGAGATAAGACACCCCTACCCCAGGACTCTGGGGCCCGAAACCTCCGTTTGCCCAGCACCGATACACAAAATGTGCCGGACGTGCTGGGGGTCGCACCGTGGCAATGCAGAGTCCGATCTCTGCATCCATGCCGCACTTCCTGACTAAGGTCCGAAGCGGCTGGCTTCTGACGACACACTGGAGGAGACCATCGGCAGTGCGAGGCACACATCAGTCCCTGCAACACAACAGGGACACTCCCAGGACCCCCCAGCGTGCGCCGGTCGAAAGAAGGTGGAAAGACACCCTTGATTCGGGGTCGAAAACAAGAAGGTGAGCAAGGTTAGCTCAGGAAAGAATAAAGACGGTGAGCTAAGACCTGAAAGATGAGAAGAAAGGCCCTAGCTCGGGAAGAACTGTGAGGAGGGTCTCACAGCTATGAGGAACATAGGGAATACGGGGAATACGCTATTACGAAAGTAGTCACGGTATCCAAGCCCTGGACCATGTTACTTTTGTGTTCAGAAGTCCCCATAAGCCAAAACTGTTCTTTAAAATCCATGTATATAAATGATATGTGTCCGTTAATACGACAAACCTTTGAAAGAGTCCTCGGATTTTGATGGTATTTGGTATTAGGGTATAAGGCAGCATCTATATGAATGAGTTCATGAACCAGAATGATCAGACTATGGGAACGTGGGTATGAGTTTAAAAATGGTAAAAATGTATTTTTACTTTTTTTACCTTTAGTTTTATAATTTAAAATTGTTAGCTCGAACCATTCACAACCACGTTAAAACATTATAGCATTTGGAATAATTAAATTATCTCAACTGTTTCCTGAGAGAAATAAAAATCAAGTTTTCCATATTATTCTTATAGTAAATATAAAAAAAACCTTATACAAGGTGTCAGAAAAAAAACCTTTCAGGACTTTGGGACGTGATTACTTGGACAAAAAAAAGAAAGATGTTCCCGTACACATTTGTCCTAAAACGCTTCGTTAAGCCGCTGGCCACCATTTTTAAGCTAAATAATTTGTATTTCTGTAGAAAATTTTATTAAGTTCATATATAGCACGAACCTTCAACACAGCAATGCTCGTTTTAAGGAAAAATTATTTATAAAAAACTGGTATGCACCTCTATTAGGTTAGGAGTAAATTATATTTGCTTGAAAATCCCCATGGCAGCAAACATACATAGGGCATACTAAATCCCATGACATTTTATAAATGTTAAATGGGAGAGGGAGATAGAGACAGGGTGTATGTTCTTAGTCAGTTTAAAAGCTTATTTAAACTGACTTAGACGTTTAAGCTGATTAAAATATTTAGCTTTTTTACTTTAAGTATTAAAATTCAACAATTTTACGTTAACTTAAACCATTTAAAGGAGATTTAAAACAAACCAAAATTAGTAGTTTGAATTTTAAACTTAGCTTAAATGGTTCCGGAGAAGATCCAAATATATTTTCCCATGTTATTCTTATGGGAAATCAACAAAACTCTTGCTTATTTTTTTACATAGCTAATTCAAATTTTACGTGGATTTACTAGGAAGGGCTTTACTTATATTTGCGTTCAAAACCCATATGGTGGCAAACCAACGTACCCACCCTTTAGGTGTTTATGGGAATAAAATGAAAAAATACTTGACCTTGATACAATCTAGTTTGTACATTACTAGTTAGGGTTTAAAAAATCCGTTAGAAATTAACTGAGCACCCAGATCTGCTGCGACGGGGGTATTTTTATAATACCATGTTATAACTAATTAATGTAATTTATCATCATATTACTGTACAATAGAATGGTAAACAAAAAATAGTTTCAATGAGATTCTGTTTAGTAAACCAGCTTTTAAAGGTATTCTTTATGTCTAAAGGTGGTAGTCATATTCATATTAAAATATTGTGGTATTTAGTTTACTAATCTATGTGTTATAAATGGAAGTTGGGATTTGAATTTAATATAATGTCACAAGTTGTTTAAGCATTCCCAGAAGTCAAAACCCCTACAACCATATACTTGATTGCATTTGCCAACCATATCCTCGGGTTGGCATTGCAATTTGAGTGCCGATGCCGTTGCGAAGCACGGGTAGGTCATCGAGTTAATTTAAAAATCAACAATGACGACGAACAAAATAAAATATATACTTCATGATCAAAAAATGTTTATGAAGGGCAATGTACATTAAATAGAGGAATAAATTCTATGGATTGATGAACAAAACTTAGGAAACGATCAACTTTGAATGGACTCAATATCAATGCTACATTTCATTACTTTTTACAAAAACCAAAAGCAAACAAACAAACAAAACAAACAAAAAGCAATCAAATACACAAACGATACCGAATAGACCAGGCTAAGTAATTTAATGTTACATGGAGACAACATACATATTCAAGACTAAACATCTTATATAATAAAAGAGTGCATTTAAGGGTCTAGAGAGAGAACTACTGAACGGATCGTGGCCGTTTTGTGTCTATGGATTTCCTATCGTCCCTATATGATAGGAAAAATATGGAATCCCTTGGAAAATGCTTTATAACTCCGTAAAATGAAAATTAGACCTTATTTAGACCAATCTAAGACGTCAATTTGTCGATTTGTTTACTGCTCCAGGTGATCCAAATCTTGCAATAAAATTTTATACCACTGCTGATTTACGAAGTAGTTTTTGTAAACAAAACAGACAACTTTAATTCTCATTGACAGATAACAAATGAAACAAGACACTAAGGTTGCAGTTATTTTTAAAGCAGTAAAATAAATTTTTAACAGCTGGTGCTTGGACAAAATTTTGGTTGATACTATAAAGAAAGTTTACCTATTACTGTATAACCTAGATTATTGAATTTATGTGTTTATTTAAACTTGTAAGTTATATAAATATTTGATTACATATATGTTTTTATGTCTTAACCATAAACTAAAGAGGTTTATATTTTGAAAAATAAACAAAAACATAATTAAGTTAATCTGTTGATTGTAAATACTCAACATGGTATTTTAATACTTTTCTTTTTGTTATATAACTAAGTAATTTAGATTCTTAAAATGGTAATATAGGCTTATGCTTCTTCATGTTTAACAATTAGTTTTTACTCACTGATTTAAAAAAAAATGAAGTACAAAAATGTAAAGATGCAGATGAACTATGAATAAATAAGTAATGAAATATTCAAGAAGGTCTCGAAGAAATACAATGAATAAAAAAGGATATGAAATAAAGTGCAAACAAAAAACAAAGAAAAAACATTTTAAATAGTGTTTTAATGACTGTAAAAACCTACTAGGCCTATATGATTGATAGACTTAGAGGACAATGCACGTCCTGCAGCACTTACGCCCAGGGATGTACGTATTTCTACCATTACATGATAAACTCAAGTCAGAACTTGAAAGCAAGGTTCAATTAGATTTCATAAGTCCTGTGGAAGAGCGCAGGGTATGGTGCTCAGCGATGGTGGTGTTACCAATAAATACCAAATGGGGACGTTAGACTCAGCGTGGATCGACAAACTTAATGTAAAGAGAGGCTAAGTGATTATTGCCAGTGATTGAAGAAACACTTAGTCAGATTAATATATCTGGGGGTTTAGCAAATTAAATACAAAATTTAGACTCTGGGAAATTAAAATTGGACTCTGAGGCAGCGAAATTAACTTACCAGTAAATGGTAAAACAACTGGAATGGAATAAGTGGAAAGACGGTTTGGAAAACATTATTATCTTGGTTTTTTTCAGTAGATAATCCAATGGCCTACTATATTTTAAATCATTTGACAGTAAACTATTTATAAACTTATAAACCATTATTTTGTTTATATAACTATATATTGTTCACATTGCTAAAGAAATGGAAAAAATTAAGTATGTCGTCAGGAGTGAATTGTGTTTATAGATTGACAGGAATTCAGCTATGTATTATGTAATGAATTATGTTTCACTAAATTTTATGACTATTCAGAACTGTAAATCATCATATGAATGAATAATCATCTTAAAATTGCCTGTCATTTTTGACGGGCTGTTTGCTAGTATTCTATATTAGACAAAATGTGTCATGAACGATGGGAAAATAAGAAGCAACTAGTAAGTACCTTAAAAATAGAAATAACTTGATATTTTTATTTGTATAATAGATTTTGGTCACACTTATCCATTTCTCTCTCACTTGAGACTTCTCGGTATCCACTTGAGACGCCCAAACTGCAAAGAAAACTATGACAAGCGAGACCAAGGGCGTGGAAAGAGACATCGAGAGATAAATGAAGCAAGAGTAAATAAAAATAAAACTAAACGAAAAAAGGGATAAGCCCACGACTAACGGTGAGATAACATGTAATCAATAAGAAAGAAAGAAAGAAGAAGGGAGGAAAAAGAAAGAAGAAAAACGACGAAAAGATTAAAAAAATTGGAAGAAGTTATTAAAGTATTAATCCGGAAATTGAACTTTAAAATTTTTAAAGCTGTTGAAAGACTTTTTATGTTAACTCTCTTATAATTTAAAATATTGTCAAAGGAATCAATATTAATATTTATTATTAGTATTTACTTAACGTTTTTTTACAGAAGACAGTACATGTTTTTTCATCAGCGTTTTTGTAGAGTTTATCCTACTACCACCAGTGTAGGTATCCTAATCAATTCTGAAATTAAAAGGGACTTAAGGTGAATGATTTCTAGCTAGATATAAGTTATAAGCCTTAACCATTCATGTAAATATGATTCATTTTCCATCCCGATCAATTTAGACCACATGAATTACATTTTTTTCTTCCATTTCACGACGTTTTCCAAGAATGTAGCTATTTATAAACAGCCTCATCGCATCGTCGCGGTCGTTACGATAAGTCTTTGTGACGAGACGCTTTTCTTCAACATCCATTATTCAACGCTTTTCATTTGCCTCTCGGATGAGAGTACTGTATTTATTCTATAAATATTTCTTAGGTTTTGTAATGTCAGACTTTTTGCCATTTTGCTAGGCATTAGACACTTACTTACTAGATAACGCAATACAATGAATTTTTCTTAGCAAAGCGTTGAGGAGCGAGAGCGTAGCTTAATATCACAAATAGAAAGGAAAGTAGAAATCAAAGTTACAACTTCACGATAAAAATTGGCTGATTTGTTATACCATTTCATGTAAAATTGCCATTTCATCGATTTCATAGTTGGTGTCATTGCAATAGCAATATGTCAGCAGAAAGCACTTATTGGGTTGTGTTAATGGGGTTTAAGGCTGTTATAACAGTTATCATATTTTTACATGACTGTCATATTTTCATGTACTAAAAAATACCGAAATCATTCTTCTCTTAAACTGCACATAATGTTTATTTATGTACAAACTAGCTTTCATCACTCCTTATACATGTCGTATTAGAAAATGTATTTTCAATGTTGTCTTTATTTTATTTAAGCTTAACTTAATATTTTTTATAAATAGAATCTATTTGTTCTGAATTGGGTGTTTAAAACAAATATACATTGTGAGATTTTAGATTCCCCATGCCGCCTGTTTTTTTACCAGGAGTGACTCCATTTTGGGCCTTTATTGCTTCATTTCTCGTCGTGGCTCCTCAAGATGACCAACGGTCAGTTACACAAAAATCTTCAATATAAGACGAAATGTGCATATTCACGATAGACTTAAATGGCTTGTTTAACAGAGAATAATGTCGTAAATTCGACTTTAAATGGCCGTCCCTTTTGCAACGGCAATAAAACTACAAGTATAATTTTATCAAAATAGTTTTGCCTGATTATGAATAACAATAAATTGCGCTATATTCAACTTCTTTCCAAGTCTGGAGTGAGGAAACTTATAAAATTCGAATATATTTTTAACTATTTATGAAATGAAGATGGGACCATAAAGATTCCTCCGAGGGATCGCCCCTAAAGGAAAATTACAGTAAAAAGTCTAAAAATTTGGGATCTAAAAGCTCACCTTGAACATCAAACGCTTTATCTGCTTGTAACGTATGCGCATACATCAGACGTTAATTGATATTTCTGAACGTTGATAGTAAACATAGTTTAAGTTTATTATATTATTACTTTATTTCTGTCTTATTATTAATTCTAGCTTCAATTTTTTGTATAGACATTTATTGATTGTTTACATTTTTGTATTTCATTGAAAATTAACTACAACTTTTACATTCAGGTTTTGACGATCTACATCTATCTGTATCACGTTTCATACCATGTTATTCATATAAACCAAAAACTTAACAGCATTGTTATGAATTCCCGAATTTTTTTCTCCAGTTCTGATTTAGCAAAACACAGAAAACACTTTTCAGTAGGGGAGGAAAACAGAAGGGGTCATCCGGGTAAACGGTCCCCACGGTATGCCGTGTTTCGCCAAATTAAACTTTCTGCTCGAAACGTCCTCCCAATGCTCATTTTGGCTACGGCATTCTATCTTTTTCTCTTCATTAAATTTACACTATTAAACCCATTAACTTTTACTGAATCAATTCACAACTAAGAGGTTAACGCTGTCACGATGTCATACACAATACCGTAAACGCTGTTGAAGAGTTCTTTCGGATTGTACTTTTGCAAAAATAAACCATTATATTCAACAAACAGATGCAATACCTATATTCATAGAACAGTAAGAGAAAACACCTTTGGACTGTTCGTCTAAAACATCTACTGGGCTGATTTACTTGGGTAACAAAACAAACGTTTTCGGTACTATATAAGCAGGTTTTATTTGTATTATATATATATATATATATATATATATATATATATATATATATATATATATATTATATACATTATATATATTTATATATATATATATATATATTTACGTTAAATTGGTCTAAAATGAAAAAAAAAACTTCCCTTATGAAGATTTAACCTGAGGAAAAGTAAACGTTTTCAATCCTATACGCAGTTCGTCTTAAGTTACCTGTTACCTCCTATGTCCATCTCGTAGACCACGAAGGCATGGGACCCGTCCATGAGTTCCTTGTAGTAAGGCTAAAACTTGGCCGTCAACTCCTGACGCTGTCCAATCAGGTTGCAGTAAGGTTGGGGAGTGGGTGTAGTAGTGAATGACCGGAGAAAAATCAGGATTATTGAAAAGGTGGTAGAGAGGTACTGCCTGTAAATTTAAAACTGTTAAAATTTTCAATATCTTGATTGTTGACGGTAATTGAGAAAAATATTTAACACCAAGATAACTGGGTTTTGTTTAAAAAAGTTTTAAGTTATGCTGAACAGATGGATTGACATTACGGTTTCTAGTGAAGTAAAAATGACTATGAGTCTCTATCAAATTATTTTCTTTTACATAATTGATAACTTCAAACAGGTAAAGTGAAGGGAGTGTCATGATCTGAAGCTCTTTAAATTTCTCTTTGCATGAGTCCATAGGCCGTAGCCTACAGATAGCTCTGATTGCTTTCTTTTGAATGACGAATATCCTGTTCAAATTGATTTTACTCGAAGAACCCCAAAGCTCCACCGAATATCGCAAGTAGCTTTCTATGAGACTAAAATGAATTAACTTGCAAAGGGAGATATTATTGATAACGGCCAAACTCCTAATGACAAAAACATTTGAAGTCAAAGTTGAAGCTAATTTGTCGATGTGATCCGACCACCGGGGACTATCGTCCAATCTCACTCCCAGGTAATCCACAAAAGGAGAACTTTCAAGTATTTCATCTTCAAGCATAACTAGTGGTGGATGCAAGCCAGCCCTTTCGAGTCTTCTTTTCTTCTGGCAGGTAGAAACAAACATGAAATTGGTTTTCTTTGGGTTGATGTTTAAGTTTATTCTTGAAAATACTGAGAGAGAGCTCCGAGCCGACCAAACGTTTCCATTTATAATTGTGAGACATTGCTGTTTTTAGTTAAAAGGGAAGTGTCGTCTGAAAAAATAGTTAAAGATTCTTGAGGGAAAAAGTTAGAAATGTCGTTAATGTAAATAATGAAAAGCACAGGGCCCAAAATTTAACCTTGCGGAACTCCAAAAGTATTACTGTATTTGCAATGTGGGAGAAAAACTGTTTTTTAAGTTCAGAATTGAAAGTAAAGTTTACTGTAGTTTGCTGTCGCCTGTCATTTAAATAGGACGTCAGCCAACTAAGGGCTCTCTCCTTTATTTCAAGTAATTTGAGTTTCTTCAGGAGAATTTCATGATCAACGAAGTCAAATGCCCTAGAGAGGTCGATAAAACAGCCGACTGCAGTCTTCCAATGGACAGATTTACATGTAGTTTGTACCGAATAACAGTTAATTTTTTTCTATATTTTAGCAGGTTTCATTTACTTTAACATCATCTTACTCCCTTACATAAAAAACTAAATTTAAAACCTCTTGCAATGAATTTATTTTACAACCTTTCAATCAGTCGATTGTAAACACATGAGGCATTTGTCTGAATACAGTAGAAGAGCAAAAGGCTGAAGGAGAATTTGGATTATTATGGCCAGTACCTAAAAACGTATATAATTATAATGTATTATTCTTTTAGTAGAAGGCTAAAAATAATATAGTGTTATAGGCTACTGTTTAAACTACTCAATTGTATGTCTGGTGGATTAAAAAGTTGTTAATTGTTTTACGTTACTTAATTTTGTAAAGCAACTAACTAATTGGAAGGAAATAGCAATTTAAAAAAAGTACACTTTATACATGTTTCACACAGCTGCCTAGCACTCCACTCGCAATGACTGGAGCTATATCGGATACGGTATCCGTCGAGTATAGACGGGCAACGACCACGACTCGTCGCATTTTAATGCCATAAATTAATTGTAAAACCAACAAGTTACAAGAGGAATAAAAAAAAAGAAGAATATAATGTGCATAAGAAGTATTTGCCATTTACATAGGATCTACGTAACAAATTTAGATTTTCATTACACCGCCACGCTGAATGAACATAATTAAGCGTAAATTTTGTAAAAATAACAAAATATCAGAGATTGCTATAGGTTAATTTTTTCTTAGAAAATCCCTCAGTGCTCCGTCCCACTGGCTTTAAAAGTTACAGTTTCATTCGTATTAACAGCACAGGTTTCATATTACGCGTTAAACCACGAATAAACCAGTTAGACATATTTTATGTTTTAGTGGCATTTTACCACAGAAGTGAGTGAAGCGAACAAGCCCACCCCTGGGAATGAGGAAGAAGAGCGGAAGAGCGCTATCTTTGACAGTTATAACGCGACGGAAGCTTGGAGCTTCAAGGAGGGAAGCCGCGGGTAAAAGCTGGTCAATAATAAATCACAGGTTGTATGAAACAAAACTATCCAAATAATATGTTTGAAAAACAATTTGAGGTATTTTAATTTTGAATGTTTATGACTGTATTGCAAACTACACGTATAGTTTTAACTCTTCATTGAGCTAGAGCACTTCTTTAGATGTACATGTAATATTTTTAACTATTTTACTATCCCCGGATACTATTTTAAAATCCCCTTGTACTTTCTTAAATTATAACTATACCAATGAGTTAACTATGTTCGAGTAAAAAATAATAAGATTATTTTTAGATCTAAAAATAAAGACGGTAAAACCTCTCAATGTGGTAGTTATTATAAGGGTAATATCGAAGGGTAAAGACAGCAGTCAGTATTCACGTTGCTGATAAAACAGCTTGAATCATTGATAAGTCGTCCAGAGCCAGCACCCCACCCCAACACTGCTGAATAATACCTATGTAAATTGGAACTGAACCCGACAAACGGTGACAATTTCACGTGTAACATAACACACTGCAGATAAGTGCTTCCAATGACATAGAAATTACCGGATTCTTTTAGTTACGAACATTTGTCATAAGTAAATAAAAACGATTTAAAGTTATGGCAGATAACTTGTCGGCTAGCTAGAGAAGAGGGATTGAGGGGAGGTAACCCCCTCTTTAGCGATATTAAGCTCTACTATTGATTATACAAAAATGTCTTCTTTGATTTCAACGCTGTATAATAGGCGATATTGGTGGGGGTATCTTATCTTTCACTAGCCAACATTGATCTTCCAACGTACGAATACGTCACTCCAAATCGCATTACTACTTGTAAAGCAACAAAATCCATTTTAACATCATAATAACAGTTATTTCCAAACTATCTGAGAAGTTGTGTTTCAGTACGATCATGATCATAGATTGTCAACGATATTATCGCCCATGAGTCAATATTTGAAAATTGTCTAATAAATATTTCCATAAATACTTCGTGGTATTTGTACTTAACAACGTTGGATCGTTGGATGACCTTCAAATGTCGCAGTTGTATTTATACCTATTCATTGTGTTATGTAGGCTAATACAACTTAATTACTTTATTTGTGGAATACCCCACCAGACGAGCTAAGAAAGATGGATAACAACATTTTGGCTGTAGGAATGAATATTATGAACGAACTGTAAATTAATGACAACATGTATTTTACGTATCATATGTATATTGACACTTGTTCTTATCTCTATGATAGCTTAAAAAAGAATGCCAATAAACAATAATAATAAACAACAATACACCGATCTCAAACAACCAAACAAACCGAATTCCAATTCACATTAAATATTTCAACAATTAATGTTAACATTAATTGACATTAAATATTTCTATAAAGGTTTATTTAATTTGTTTAAGTATTTAGAGACAATGAATTACATTTTAAAGCTCAAAGCCCTTCTTTAATACGGGCTATTCATTGCTCACTCAAGTGCGTTGAGGGTCACTCCTCTAAATCAAGTTATAGATCACACAGATGGTACATGTATTTCTTAGTTTGGCAATACAAATTTAACAATACATTTTTCAAGATTTATTCAACGCTATCTGCTTCATTCTTGTGTAATTTGCTTACAACTGATAAATGAAAACGATGTTTTGTTCTTCTTCGCGCACGATTTAATCACAGTTAGCTATAAATATTAAAAATTAAAATTTATCAAAAAGTTTACTATTCAATTAAACCTTTTAGACTTCTTGTTTCACTGCTGTCTATTTTGTGTATCCAGCAGGAGTCAGCAGATAAGAACAGTTCACTGCGTGTTACGTGTGTGGCGACACGGTTAATGTGTTTGTGTTCGTGTTGTAGGGCTGAAATCTGCATACATGAACACAAAATGATAATCCGGCCTACATTATTTCAGGTAATTGAGCGTTTTAATGCTCTCCCGTTCCACCTTTCGGTTCAACAAACAAAAATACGATCTGCTTGCGAATGTACCTGACTTTTTGTGTTTCTGAAGAAGGATAATTTATTATTAATAGAATTCATTCAAATTATGCCTAGTAAAATATACGGATTTTTCACTTTAGGTCATAAATGGATTATCCCTAATAAATGTAAAATGTTTTCTTAAATTAAAAACTTTGGTTTAAAGGTAAATGCGCATATAATTGTATTAGATAATGGCTTTGTTATGATTTACTCTTTATTTGGTACTAATTTTTAGGTTGTAACACTAAGTAAAATAAAGAAAACACAATTTTTTAACTTGAGCAATTATTAAAAGAAAACCCAACTACTGTAGTTGGAACTAGAGTACATAACCCTCGTACCAAGAGGTCTAAATAGATCTATTGGATGATAGTTGCACATTTCCAATTTACAAATATTACAAATTACAAATTACAAATTTGATGTCATTTTAAATGTTACCATAGTATCTTTTGTTCGACGTTATAGAAAATTAATTAAAAAATTATTCACTCAAATAACGAATAAATAATAATGTTTATTATCAATATTTTCAAACCATGCTAAACCATTTTAGGAGGTTTCTTAAAAAATTAATTCACATCATATGAACCGCCATACCATTATGGTGAACATATTCAAGTTTCATGCGAATCCTACGCAATATTGTCGAGATGAAGTGTTTTAAGGACACCTATAATTAACATTGTTATTATGGGACTAAAAATCAAGATGGCGGAAATACTGTAGACTCTTAAGAATAAACTACACACTTCTTTGTTAACAATGAGTTAAATTCACTCTCTTGCTAATTTATCTATTTATTTTACTATAGATTTTCTTTCTAATGCGAAAATTAATTACTGTAGGTTCATTCATTAGGGTTTTAAATGCATGATGTATATTTTATGTGTGGCGCTCAAATGTTTATGATTAGACTAAGAAATAACATAAATAAATTAAGAAACAATTTTTTAAGTCAGTGTGTCAATTTGTATTTATACAATTGGGAGTGAATTTTTAAATCACCCAAAAGTACAACTGGGAAAGTAATCACGAACTCTAAACAGAAAGCCTGAAATAACAGTGCGGCAACGTACGTGCCGAACTGATTGGCAAATAGCGTCAGGATTGGGAGGCGCGCGGTAAATCTACAAATACACTTGACAGCGAGGTGGAGGCTGTTTAACTTACTTGTTAATTATCTGTAATATGGAGGAAAGATTGTTACGCCCAAGCAATGACGAAATCGATTGTCTGAAAATTTATGGTTTTAAACTCTAAAATAACTTGAAAACACAATAATTATCAAATTAACTAGTTTATCAATAGCAAGCAATACCTGCCAATTATTTTACTAAGTTGACAGATCCAATTCAAACATTTTAAACTGGATCAGTCAACCTCAGAGTATATCTATCGTCTACGCAACACTTCAGTGTTTAATATAAGAGAAAACAACAAATTAAAGGTAGAAAGTGTAATTAATCTCCTTCAAAAGTGTAACAGCGAGTTCGTTAATGAAACAGATACATTTTTCACACTTTGCAATGAGAGGCTACTTCAAAGGCAAGCCCACATGCACATGGAATGATTACACAGCCACGAAATTCCACGATGTTTTTTTCAACATCACTAACATTTCACCGAAAGTTTAAATTCCACTACTTCCATGAAGTTTTAATGTTCGTCTTTATATAATTAATATGTATAAACAATTTCAACCATATTAAAAAAATCAAAAAGTTGTTGGTAGAACTCAATAAAATTCAATGAAGGCCATTGCTTCATAAGTTTTATTTTAAATCCTCTTTTAATATTTTGTTAACTACCTAGAATATTCTTAATTTTGTTAAGAGCTAATGAGCCTTTTTAGCAAAATAATAATAATTATGTACCCAATGTGAGTATGACTGAAGCATAACAAACTGCTTTGAATGCGGAAAATACTTAGAACAAAATTGAGAGCGTTTCACAAATTTAAGGATTATCGAAGTGCTCCCAGTTTTCTCCTAAGAGGCTCGAGGTAAATAACAGCATGTCCAAAAAGCAAAGAGGAAATTATATCTATACTTATTTAATACGCTAAGGGGTTTTATGTAATTATTATACCTCCTGCAATTTTCTTAGTATCATTTGATAGGGCTTGGTGTGTAGCTATTTCCACAAAAAAGTAATGAAAATCGGACTTGATAAAAGATGCTATCATTGAAATTTGAAATTTTCCTATTAGAATTAACACTGGAACTTGGGTTGAGCGGTATAAACATATGTTAATGAGCAGCTAAAAATACTAACAATGGGTGATTACCGATAGTCAAAATATTGGATTGGTCAGGAGTCAGGTAAAATTGATTTATAACTAAACGTAACATTTTTAGCAATGAAATGTGGCAGTGCTATTTGAGTATATAAACTGTACATAAGTTTATGACGTAAAGTATGGTATACATATATTTAACTTGTCACGTTTTCTGCAAGGAACTCATCCGACGGTTTACAGCTAATTTAAATGATTTTAGAGTCATTTTGGAAGTTTTTCCTAAAGTTAATTTGTAAATACAATTTTTAAAAGAAGTTCCCAAGAAGCTCTTCAAGTTTATTAAAATTGTTTAGGAAATTTATTAGTTGAATTTCATGTTTAATGGCTTAAAAGAAATCACTTGGTACACTATAGCATGAGCGTCTGACAATTGATTCCAAATAGGTTATGTTAAATCATGGATGGTATACTGGTTATGAACTACATTAAAGTATAGTATTACATTAAGTACATAGGTAGGCCCTAAGTTTCTCGAGCATATGAATTCAGTCCACAGAAACATTAAGTTTACAGTAGAAGTAGAAGAAAACGGATGTCTCCCTTTCCTGGATGTGATGTTGATTAAAGAAGGAAGTAAACTAACTCACAAAGTATATTATAAGAAAACGAATACAAACAAATATCTTGACGGAAATTCCCACCATCACCCACCTCAAAAAAGAGGAGTGATAAACGCTTTAATTAATAGAGCAATTAATGTAAGTAATAACAAGTTTCTTGAGGAAGAGCCAAAAAACGTAAAGGAAAACTTAATATCCAACAATTATAAACCTGCTTTGATTGAAGAAGTAATACGAAAACAAAGAAATAGATCTCCCAATAAAGAAAGAACAGAAGATGTAGATGTTAAGAGAGCCATATTTCCATACAAAAAAAAGCTCGACAGATAAAATATCTAAAGTACTTAAAAACATAATATCAAGACTACATATACTGTGCAAACAAAGATAAGAGACATCATTCCTAAAGTTAAAGATCCGACACCAACTCTGAACAGCAAAGGAATATACAGTGTGTTCATTTTTTATGCTCACCATTGGGATCTCCTAACAATAAAAGTTACAGCAAAGGTCAAATTAGCAAAGTAGTGCGGAATTATAAGCTAAACAAAATTATGTGTAAAAATCCCAGATATTTCTACTGGTTCGTTCGCTGTGCTCGAAAAACTGTTTTTTGCTCAAAACTTATTTTGCCTATAACTTTGTTATTTGTTGAAATACAAAAAAAAACTTTTCAGATGAAACTTTACTGAAATTTTACGTAGATTCTGAATATTAAAACTAAAATTTTTTACTTCAAACGGTTTTTGAGATATTTTAGACAAGTTGATTATTTTTAATACAAGTATGTATTTTTTTCATCATCATAAAAGAGAAATAATTTTTCTGATCACGAAAATACCAAATATGGCATATTTATTTATCATAATAATTATTTTATTATAAAAAAATGTGATTAATAAGCAACCCTGAAATGCTAATAATTAGGATGCTTCTAACATGTGGTGCAACAATGGTGTAAATCAGCTGTTTTTCATTTTGTGTTTCATATTTTGTTGCTTACATTGTTGATCAGCTGTTTACCAGCATCCGCGGTTCCCATAAAACGTGTAAATCAGCTGTTACATGGGATGCCGGTAAACAGCTGATCAACAATGTAAGCAACAAAATATGAAACACAAAATGAAAAACAGCTGATTTACACCATTGTTGCACCACATGTTAGAAGCATCCTCATTATTAGCATTTCAGGGTTGCTTATTAATCACATTTTTTATAATTAAATAATTATTATAATAAATAAATATGCCATATTTGGTATTTTCGTGATCAGAAAAAATATTTCTTTTTTATGATGATGAAAAAAATACATAGGCCTACTTGCATTAAAAATAATCAACTTGTCTAAAATATCTCAAAAACCATTTGAAGTAAAAAATGTTAGTTTTAATATTCAGAATCTACGTAAAATTTCAGTAAAGTTTCATCTGAAAAGTTTTTTTGTATTTCAACAAATATCAAAGTTTTAGGCAAAAGAAGTTTTGAGCAAAAAACAGTTTTTCGAGCACATCGAACGAACCAGTAGAAATATCTGGGATTTTTACACATCATTTTGTTCAGCTTATAATTCCGCACTACTTTGCTAATTTGACCTTTGCTGTAACTTTTATAGTTTGCGAGATCCCAATGGTGAGCATAAAAAAATGAACACACTGTATATGATACCGTGCAGCTGCAATAAAGTA
The DNA here is from genome assembly GCA_030545055.2 of Neoaliturus tenellus. Taxonomy (NCBI): domain Eukaryota; kingdom Metazoa; phylum Arthropoda; class Insecta; order Hemiptera; family Cicadellidae; genus Neoaliturus; species Neoaliturus tenellus. The sequence continues at coordinate 124,269,951 of CM061534.1, forward strand.
TATATAGGTGAGACCGGAAGGAGTGTATTAACTAGAAAGAAAGAGCACATAAGGGATGACAAGAACAAGAAAATAAAGACCTCAGCCATAGCAGAACATACTGAAGAAACAAAACACAGCATGAAATATGACGAAACTAAAGTTATTAAAAAAGAAGATGATTATATAAAAAGAAAAATAAGGGAAGCCGTAGAAATTATTAAACACCCTGAAAATATTAATAGGGAAGATGGATTTAAACTCAGCAGGTCTTGGCTACCTATTTTGAAAAAGCAGCCTCAACATAATAATTAGTATATTCGTTTGTCAATTTTTTATATTTTTTATACAATTTTTTTACATTATTTATAGTAATTTTTATTTCTTTATATATACAGACATAATTTTGTTTACATTAATTCTATAATCACATGATTAATTCACAAGTATTATTTTAAAACTGTCAATTATTTGTTTATTATTCTTAATTTGTAAATAATGTCTCTGATGAAGGTGGTCAAAGATGCCACCGAAACTGTAAGATTTAAACAAATTAAATAAGCTGAAAATCCCCAAAGAGTTTTAATTTTAATTACATTAAAGTAATTTAAACAGTAAAAAGTATATTTCTGAGATTAATTTTTTTTTTTTTAATTATCGAAACTAAATTGCTCGATTTCGAGCAACATGCACACTAGTTATTATAACTCCAGGCCAGGTAACTATGAACCCTATATTGAAAGTCGATAACCGATAAATTCTAACTATGTAGCTAAATCAGCGTTCTAATCAAATTGAATGGCACTCTGATCATGTTAATTATACATCACTCGTAGGGTAGAAAATGTATTTTCTTTTTCATGATATGTATTTGATTGGGTTAAAGTATGTTTGCCAATTATGAGTTAGGTTAATTAATTGCATAAGTATTGGGTATGTATCTTAATCACACATAAATACAAGGACAGATTGTTTGTTTCTCATACCTAGTTAGTTCTTTCAATGACTTTAAAATCACGGGATTTTGCAAAGGGTGAGTAGTTTAATGTTATGCGTCTTTGTAATTTTTTTTTTAATTTTACGATTTAACGAAACATAGATCTTATGAAAACTTTTTCAACATATCACCAATTAATTTAAAAAATTATTTCTAAAATATTTCTTATAAATTGTTGAATATTTTCCAAAAATTGGTTCAGATCTTACTAAATACATTGATAAAATTTATAATTTTAGCGAATTTCCCATTAGTCTAGTAAAATTAGCTCAAAAAATGCTAAACCCGGAAGTAATTGCAAACTTAGTGATTTTGATCAGCTATTCTTATGTAAAATTACCCGAGAAAAACGATGGTGAAAAGTCTACCACTCTCCGAGGCTGCGTTCACCTGCTATGGCCGATTTTTTTCAAAATGGCGGCTGTTCTTTTGTAAGTTTTTGTTAAATATCTATCAAACCAATAAAAATAGCTTAAACGTGTAAATTAGTAAAATGTAGAGGATAAAATTGTGCACATTTTGGTATATAATATGTATTGGTAATTGCATGCTACTCTCGTTAATTAGTTCTTTAAAGATATTTTTCATTTTTCTAATTGTAACAAATTTTTACAAATTTTTTTTTCGTTAATTTGTAAAGAACTAATTAACGAGAGTAGCATGCAATTACCAAAATGTGCAAAATTTTATCCTCTACACTTTATTATTTTACATGTTTTAGCTATGTTTATTGGTTTGAGAGATATTTAACAAAAACTTACAAAAGAACAGCCGCCATTTTGAAAAATCGGCCATAGCAGGTGAGCGCATCCTCGGAGAGTGGTAGACTTTTCACCATCGTTTTTCTAGGGTAATTTTATATAAGAATTGATCAAAATCATTAAGTTTGCAACTACTTCCGGGTTGGTCAACATTTTTACTAGACTACATAGGGAATAAGCTATTACCGTAGGTCTCATGGGAAGACCTAAGCCCGGGACCAAGTTACTTTTTCGTTTTTAGGTGCCCAGAGACCAAAAATAATAGTCATTAAAATTTATATATGTATATATATATATGTAAGTAGATAGTACTATGGGGTTCCTAGGACACTTTTGGAGACAATCAAAAATCAAACAAATTTCACAGTTTTTTAATACAATTATGCAATATTTTTGCCATTTTTTGGCCAATTTGTAGTCTAACATTATTCTAATTTTTATGAAAAATATGCAAATTTCATGAAATTTTTTACAAATATGCCTAAATTTACATAAAATTGTCTTCAGAATAAAAATTTTTCTAAGACAAGTAAAATTTTGTCGAATACTGAATAATTATTCAAATTAAACTAGAATAGTTTCTTTATCATCAAATGTTTTAATGTTTGTAATAATTAAATGTAAATCTTTCTTATTCTATTCTTTAACTGTTTTAATGAATGAATATTTTAAGTTCTATTAAAAAAAATTTCAAATTTTATATATTTTTTTTGAAATCTGAAATTATCATGGTCCCAGGTCAAAATATATACTAATTATAGTAATTATTGTGCAAATTTAATAAAATAAACCTATTTAGTTCATAAACTACGATTTCAGTTGTTAAATAATGAGTCTTGTAGAATATATTGGTTGAGAACATTCTCTTATCACTCTTATCTCTCTTATCTGACCGTTAAAATAATACTTCCTGTCACAAACTCCAATACTTTAAACTATTATAACTTTATTAATAATTAAGTTATCTTTAATCTGAAAATTGTATTGAATTTAATATTTTTTTCTCTTTGATATAATACCTCACAACTTAGGTTTTAAATGAGATATAAGTTTTTTTGTTGTTTCTTAAATTCATTAATATGTTAATTGATTTATTTGTAAAAGTATTTGAAACAAATGTTTAATTGGTTGATTTATGATGGGCTATAATGTATTAATAGGATTAAAAATGATATTTATTTAGTATAGGCAATTGTTGCACTATCTAGTGGAATAGTCATGAACTACTAGCGCTTCAACTGATAAACCCATGCAGTCTTATCACTCAACGGAAGTCTGGTTAGCTCATTGCTAACGTTCAAGTCTCATATGCCTGAGGTTCCGAGTTAAAATCTCGAAACTTCGGGCATAATTTATTGAGGACATAGTTGAAGTCCAGTGGTTGGTGGAAGGTCTTTATCCGAGTGGCCATAGGATAATGACTGTGAAACAAGCCGTGTGACAAGATACTATGGTGGGTGCACCCTTTGCCTCATCCATTTCATCCTTCATAATCACCAATCCATTTCCATTAACCACCAATCTATTTCCATTAATCATTTCAATCAATCGCCTATCGTCCATCCCATTAATACAACATTACACTTACAACACCGCACACTAAAAAATTCAAATAATACACTCTCCTCCACCTAGCACAAAAAAATCTAAAAATCAAATAATTCAATAGAACCTGAAATGATGCCCCTGGGGACATAAAAACCTGGAATGTGGCAGTGATGGGTTCAAATTCAAAAATACAAAATATCATAAAAGCTAGGTGGTAGTGACGAGTAACTAAGGCGCCTATTCTGAAAACACGCACACTTACAACACTACACAAAATACACCATCATATCCATTCATTTTGTTTTATTTTTGTAAATTTAAAGCTTTTTTAAAACAAGTAAATTTTAATATCTGATTTTTAAGAATATAGATTAATTTATTTCAATTATATCATTTTTGATTATATTATATTCAAGTAATTTTTCAGATACAATAATAATATAACAATTTGTTTTACTAGTAGCTACTATATCATAATCAAAATCTGCATTAATAATAATATCATTTTTTGAACTTGAAATATTTGTTGGATTTTTTGTAGTATCAATTACATAAATTGGTCTATTTTCTAGAAATTCTGTTGGATTATAATACATTTTACTACTATTATAATAAACTTTTTTATAATCTTGATACATTTCATACATAATTCTAAATTTTTCATTGAATATGTCAAAGTTTTCCAATTCATCAGGGTAATAATGACCATTTAGTTTTACTCTTATATTTTTTATATACATACTATCAAATTTAGAAGTATCATATAACTGATCATTTGTTCTTGATTTTTGAAATCCAATTATAATAAATTTTGGATTATAAATATTTCTATAGATATTTGTTATATCCAAACTTAAATTCTTTCCTGTAATATTTTTTTGTTCAATGCATTGCCAATGATTAAAATGAAAATTTACTTTTTCAAATTTGCTTAGTTCATTAATTAATTGAATTTTACTTGTTGTTTTGTATTCAATTATAGCAACTCTAATAAAAAATTCATCAACTGTTATTTTACCTTCAGCTGGTAATGTTGCATTATCATAAGTTCCATCAGCCTTTTTAGTTTTCCATCTAAAAATTGCATCATTATCTTGTGATCTAATAAATGTTATATTAAAACCTCCTTTGTATATTGGAATATTTACATTTTCAAAAAATCCTAATCCAAAATGAGATAAATTACCAATTGCTTCAAATGCTTTACTAAAATTTGATTCAAAACCATTATTAATTTGATTTATTTCTGATTTTGAATAAGTTATAGTACCTTTAATTGTACTTAATAGACCAGGATATTCAATTTCATCAATCAATTTATTATGTTTTCTAACTTCAATTTTTGAAAATAAAAATGGAACAAAATTATCAATTAATTTTATATTAGCACCATTATCATATGCAGTTCCATCAGATTTAGTCAATTTACCAGATATATAAAATTGAAATTTAGAAGTACAAAATCCATCTCCAAAATCTATATTAAATTCAGTTTTTTTATTAGGTTCATTTAAATGTAATTTAGATAATGGATAGAAATTTTTGTATTCAGCTCTTTCAATATCATTTATATATTTTTTGTAATCAGCCATTTATTAAGGATAATTTTTTAAATCAAAAGCTTTTTTAAAACAAGTAAAATTTTCATAATTTAATTTTTATGATTTTATAATGTCAAATTTTATTTATGTATCAATTTCATTTTTACTTTTAAAATACTCAATTTCTGTAGCATGATCAAGTATAAATTTTGCTGATATTTTTTGATGTTCTAAAATTAATTCCCAATTTAATGTAAAAGCATAATCATGAATGAAATATTCAGTTAAATCTTGATATTTACAAATCAAATCAATATAATCTTTTAGTTGATAATTTATGAATTCAGTAATAAAATCTATAGTTAAATTTTGATGTTGAGCAATTTTTTGCCAATTTAATTTATTTTGAAACAATCTCATCATATTAATACTCAATTCATATTTTTCAGAAATATCATCCCAATCATCTTTGTTTAATTGATTTTGGTTTCTGATAATGAATAAATCAAATGAACTGTATAGAGCCATTTATTAGGGAGAAAATTTTGTAAAACAACTTTTCTTTGAATTACAAATACAACATTTTGATTTAATTATATTTATATTTTTTAATTTTATTATCTGAATATCTTTAGAATTAGTTTTTTGTTTACATTTAAGACAATAAATCAACTCCATTTATATAAAATAAATTATTGTAATTTATCTATATCTCCTTTAATTAGTATTATTTCTGCATTTAATTCTTTTATTGATTTATTGACTCCATCAAATAGAAATTTTAGTTCTTTTTCTAATTTTTCTTCTAAATTTTCAACATGTTTTCCAATATTAATTAAAAATTCTAAAATTTTATTTAAATCTTTTTTAGTTTCTGAATAATCACTACCAATTTCAATAATTGAATCTAAAACTTCATCTAATTCTGACTTAACTATAACATCATATTTATTTATACTTGGTTTTACATTAACAATTCTTTTACCATTAATATTTATATAATTTTTTGATAAACCAATAGCATTTACTAAATTTTCAGTCTTTTTTACATGACTTTTAAAACTTTTACTAAAATTATTAAAAAATGTATTTAATTTGGAATTTATATAATCTTCTTTAATATTAATTGGATGTTTTTTCTGTCTTCCAAACAGATCAAATATATTTTGTGAATCCATATTTATTAAGGATTAATTTATTTATTATGTTATCAAATTTTTTATTTTTATTTAATTCATTTAATATAAAAATACATAAATGACCACAAATTGGTGGATCATTATAATTTTGAATTTGATTATCATTATAAAATATATTATCTTTTCCTAAATATTTAACTAATTCTATTGGTGGTTTATTAACTATATTTCCATATGAATCAAAATAATATTTAATTTTATCTTTTTTATAATAACAAACCCAATGAGTTCCATTTCCATCAAATGAATCTAAATTTTTAATTCCACATTCAAATTTATTAACTTTATTAGATAATATATCTCTCATAAATACACCTCTAAAATATTTTATATTTTTACACAATTTTTCTAATTCACCTAATGTTAGTGGTTCAAAATTTTTTATAATTTTGTTTCATATATTTTAATGTTTTTTTATCTAAACCAGATCCTTCTACATTTTTTAATTCATGATCTAACCAATCAACAAAATTTCTAAATTTAGGAATTATAGATTCTTTTACTACTTTTGCTCCCTTTCTAACATTTGGTGTATAATTTTTAACTATAGGTATATTATCAGCAAAATCTAAAATTTCTTTTAGTAATCCACCATTTTTTATTTCTTTTAATTGATTATATGAAAATTCAAATCTTAATCCTTTATTTAATTTTTTATGTTTATTTAGTTTATTAATTTGTCTTTTAGATAATAATATGATATCTTTTCCATTTTCATTAAATTGATCAATATTAAATTGAATTATAACTGATCTTTTATTTTTAAATGCTAATTTTATTTTTGATTTTTGATTATCTGTCAAGTTTATATTTGTTTTTTCCATTTATTAAGAAAAAAATTTATAGTTTTTTTATAATATAGATTAACTTAATTAATGAAAAATTTTATTAAAATTTTAATCCTACTTCTAAATCCATACCAAATTTTCTTTTCATCCACATAGCACCTGATGTTGGTAATGCAACTAATCTTTCACCAATTCCATAATCATTTGATGTTACTATATCCCATGCTTTATCTTGTAAAATTTTATCAGCTATTTCATTTCTAGATTTTGTATCTTTATGATCTCTATAAAATAAATCATGTTCTTTAGCAGCTTTATCTAAATCATTTATTCCAGGATCACCTCTTTTTACTCTTTTATTTAATTTAGTTCCAGGCCCTAGATATTGATAACCAGGTACATGTAATTCAAAAGGTAAATTATTTATAACATCATTTAAAATACCTGATCCATCTTTTAATAATGGTGATGAAATATTTGCCAAAATTCTTTTTAAATACTTAATTCCTTCAGGTTTTTCAATTAATTCATCTAATTTATTTGATATAAAGTCTTTAATTGCTTTCTTTTCATTTAAAAAATTATTATTACCAGATTTTTCTTGTGCATATATATAATTAATAATATTATCTAATTTATTTAAATCATCTATAAATCTATATTCAATTTTATTTTCTGTATATTGTCTGATTCCTGAACCTTCAATTTCCCCTTTTAATTCCCAAATATGTTTAATTAAATTAATATATTTATCACCTTTACTAGATTTTGGTTTTTTACTATTTGGAACATTATTTTTATAAATTGAATTAGTTTCCCATAAAATCTTTGAATAATTATTTAAATCATCTTGTGTATATAAATTATTATCTGGTTTCTTTTCATAAGTTAACAATCTCCATAATCCATGCGTTCCATTATATTTTTTATCATCAATTATTAAATCATCATTATCAATTACAGTTATTTTATCACCAATCATAAATGATTTTTTATGTTTATTCCAATATAAACCAAATTTATCATCTTTTGTTCTTGGTAAATATTTTTGTGCTAATGGACCAATAATTTTATCTAATGTTTGAGGTGAAATTAAGTTTGGGTCAATAAATGTCGATTCTTCTTGAATTATTGGCTGTCTGATTGGTCTAAATGGAGTACTTGAAGGTAAATTTAATTCTTCAGTTTCTGGTATTGATATATTAGCAAAATTATTAACAACAGGTACCAATTCCATTAGGTTTTTATTTTCATTTAAGACTTCACCAATTTTATTTTCAACTTTACCAATCGCTGATGTTATAGGTTCATATGCTTTTTGTTTAATTTTTTCATAATTATCTTCAATTTTAATTTGATTTTTAAATTCTTTTATTAATTTTTTCTCAATATCATCTAATTTTTTAGCTTCATTAACAGATATCTTATCCATTTATTACAAAGAAAAATTTAGGTTCAACACAAATCATGTTAACATAAACACAAATCATGTTAACACAAAAACAAATCATGTTAACACAAACACAAATCATATTAACACAAAACATAAATCATGTTAACACAAACACAAATCATGTTAACATAAACATAAATCATGTTAACACAAATACAAATCATGTTAAACACAATTTATTTTACTTTATTTCTGTAATTTTCATTAAATATATAAATACTAATGAAATAAATAATACTAATAAAATAAATATTCTATCAATTATTGACTCAAATATACAACAAGCCATTATCATTATTTAATATCAGAAAAATTTTTCATATATTTTCCATCATTTGATTTTTTCAATAAATTAATAGTTAAAAATCCATAGTCTTCTTTCCAACAATCATTACAAATAGTTTTAAATTTATCAAATTTCATATCTGATCCAACAAAATTATTATATATTTTTTTCATATAATATTCATTTTGTTTAAAAATGCATAACATATTTAAATTATTTCTAATTAATTGCATATCAACTTTTGAATAACATTGTGATAAATAAATACATGATATATTTTTATGTCTACCCATTATAAAATATTCTTTAATTTTATCTTGTTTTTCTAAAATACAATCATCAAAAACTACTAATGAATTTGGTTTACATTCATTTAGTGGAATCACATCATCACATGAAAAATGAGAAATTTGTTTATTAATATTTGATTGTATATTTTTAAATCTTTTTTGTAATAATTTATAAGATGGTTGTTCTAATGATTTACTAAAAATATATAAATTTGAATATGGAATTAATCTTTTGTAAATAAAATTTAATAATAATGTAGTTTTACCAGATCCACTTGTTCCTATAATTAATAATCTAATAGGTTGATCATTTTTATTATTTTTATCATATGATTCTAATTTTATATTATCTTTTTTTTTTCTAAAAATTTCTCCATTTAAATAAGATGAAATTATTTAAAATAATTGGTCATTCATCCAAACTAGAATTAAGATTAGAACATCCAATACATTTAGATGGAAAATATAGTATTGGTTTAAGTGGATTTTATTCAGATAATTTTATATCAAATATACCAAATGATTATAAAAACTGTTATGGATATTCTATTAAAGATGAAGATGATAAAATTATAGATCAATATTTTGATATAAATAAAGGAAATTATACAATTGAAGAAATAAAAAATATTTTTATTAATAGTTTAATAGAATTTAAAAAGAAAATTAATAAATTTGATGAAAATGATTTTATACTGAAAAATGATGGACCATATATTATAATAAAATCTCCTGTTAAAATTATAGTTACAACAATTATAATTGATTTATTAGGGTTAAATAATAAAATAATTGAACCAAATGTATTAACAAAAGGAATAAAACTACCAAAAATTAGACCTTTTGATGTTATTGAAATACATTGTAATTTAGTTGATCCTAGTTTTGAAAATCATAAAGATCATTCACATTTACATAAAGAATCAGAAATTATATATTCATTTTATCCAAATGTTGAATATGGATCAAAAATTAGTGAAAAACCAAATGAAATTGATTATATTCCTTTAAAAAATATAAATAAAATTCAAAATATTGTAATATCTATTCAAGATAGTGATGGAAATCTAATAAATAATGAAAATATTAAAAGTATTGTATATTTAAGATTAAAACAAAATTTGTAATATAAAATTTGTCTACATAAATAATAAAACAATTGATTTAATTACAATAATTTTATATTTAATAATAAATTAATTGTATTTAGTAAACAAAATAATCCTTGGTTTAAAGTAAAAGATATTTGTAATATTTTAAAATATAAAAATTCTAGAAAAGTTTTAATTGATAATGTAAAAGAAAAATATATAAAACTTAAAAAATATCAAGTGTAACCAACAGTTACACTTACATAATGATGATAAATTAATTTACATAAAAATTATAGGTGTCACAAATTAAGACACCCTAGAAATTGATGTACAAACATGTTTTCAGATGCCCTAAAACAGGGCGTCAATAAAATAGATAATAAAACAATATTTATTAATGAATCTGGTTTATATTCATTAATTTTAAAATCAAAAAAGGTAGATAAACAATAAGGATAAATATAGATGGTGATAAATTAAAATTCATAGATTTTTTAGAGGGGACAATTTGTCCCCCCTATCATATAATGAAAAACGTACAAAACTTATTAAAATTAGGTAGGACCCAAAATGGGTCCCACATAAATTATAATATTTATTTTAAAAAATTTTAAAGGAGGTAACCTTATTATACAATAAAAACTTAAGGGTAACAAAACGTTACCCTCCTTAAACATTCAAAAGATATTTATAAAGATAATAAATTATATACAAATTTGAGACCCGTCTTAAAGACGGGTCTTACTTATAATGATAATAAAGTAAAATTTATAGATATTTTTAGGGGAGGCGATCTGTCCCCCCTATCATATAATGAAAAACATACTATTTTTATTAAAAAAATTTTGTTTATATTTATTAATTTTAAAATTAAAAAAGAATAAAAAAATTTAAAAATAGATTAATAAATATTTTAAATGAAAGAATCAAAACAAATAATTAAACATAAAAATTTAATAATAAATTATTAAATATATTTAAATTTATTAAAGAAAATATTTAAAAATATACATAAATTATAGTATAAATTCAATATCATATGGTTATAAATTATTAATATAATTTTGATCATTTTCTTTAAAACTTTCTTTAACATAATTTTTTATTATATTTATAAATGGTTCTATTATAAAATTAAACTTATAATGATATACAAAATCATTTTTATATTTAAAAAGATATATTAAAAATTTATTTGATATTTTAGTTTTAAATAAATATAATTTTATATCAAAATCATTATTTATTAATTCTTTTGGAACAATTAAAATTTCCATTTATTTATAATTTTTTTTATACCCCCAAGGTAATGTATCAATTTTATTTTCACAAATAAATCTTTTGTCATCTCTATTACTTAAAGCTAATTTATTTATTGTAATTGTATATAGTTCATGTTTAAAACTTCTAATACAAGTCATTTCTCTATATTGTTCTTGATCATCAAATAAACATTTCTTAAAATCATCCATATGTAATGTTTTATCAACAACACTTTTCTTAATTCCTTTACATTTTACAGGATCTTTATTATTAAATTCATAACTATATAATTTTGATCTTAAACCACAATATTCTTCTAATATTTCACCATTTAACTCATCTTTAAATTTACCAATTATTTTTTTATTCTTTTCACTATAGCATTCATGTTCTTTCTTATAATCACTTGTATCAAATTCATTAATATTTTCTTTAATAATTTTATATGGATCCTTTTTAAACTCTATAAAATAACTGTCTGTGTCCATATATAATAACCTTATATTTGGATCAAACTTCTTTAATTTTTCATAATAAAATTGATACATATGTAATTTTGATAAATCAAGTACTGAAAATCCTATATAAATTGGTTTATCAAACTTAACCTTTTCTTTTATCATATGTGAAGCAATACAGTCTTTATCAAATATACTAAATGTTTTAAAATTAGGTTTTTTTGCTTGTTTTAATGAAAACTTTTCGTCACCTAATTTAATATCACATCTATTTCTAACATTTTCCATAGTTTTTCCAAAAACACTATTATTCATCAATTTAAAAAAGTCTTTTTCAAAATCTGATGTTGATTTGGATCTAAATTTGGTATTTAATTCAATATATTTTTTCATATAATCATCAAATCAAATGCTATAACTCTATTAACTTTCTTTAATTTTAATCCTTTTTGAAGATAATATTTTAAGTTTCTTGAATGAATAACATAATCTTTTTTATCAAATAATGTTGTGCAAAGTTTATTATTATAATGTTCAGGTGCTAATGGTAAATCTTTATGATCATCATGTAATTCAATAGGATATTCTAAATCAACATCTAATATATATCCATATTCAGCATTTTTATCTAATTCTAATATTGTTTCTTCCCATTCATTTAATGTATATGTATTAGGATTCATCCATGTTATATCTTTATAAGGTAATTTTTGACTTAAAGCCCATCCATATAGATTATTTGCGTCTATATATAACATATAATTTTCAGGTTTTGTTTTATCATAATTTTTTGTATATTTATTGTTTGCTTTACAATATCTAGTTATACATTAAGAAATACCACCTCTAATACCTTTTTCAATCATTAAATACATATTATAATCACTTATTAATTCTAGTTTAATTTTTGTTAATTTTAACATAGAATCCCAAGCTAATGATGGTGATGTTAGATAATGTGCTGGATCTAATTGATAATTTTTCAAACAAACAGATCTAAAATTTTCAAATATATCAGCTAATAATAATACATCCTGAATATTATACAAATCTGAATAATTACCTAATGTTTTTATTTTTAATTTATTCCAAACTTTTATATAATGTTTATAATCATCATCACTTATATTTTCATTAGTTAAACAACTATAAAATTGATCTTTTTCTAATATTTTATCATAGTTTAATTTTTCGACATTATCAATAAATTCATATGGAAATACAACTTTAGAAGTTAATATTTTTAAAGTTTCATTATCATATTCAATTTTATCATTTTCTTTTATAAATTTATTTATATGCTTAAATTCTTTAAGATTTTTAGCTAATTTTTCAATTGATGTAGCCATAAATCTAAATGTATCTACAAATGAGAATTTTATAAATTTTCTAGGTTTATCACCTTCAAATTCATAACCATAACCAGAATTTACTGAATAGTTTATATATTTTTCATCTGTATTAGCTAACAAATCAATTTTACCATATTTTTTAGCTAATTCTTTTATAAACAAATGTGTATCATAATTTGAACTATTATGACAGAATATAGGAATACTTTGAGGGAATTTTAGATTTAAATTACAATTTAAATGTGCAGCACCCCTAAATTTTCCTGTTAAATGGCAATGATCTCTTACTTTTATTCTTTTATCATCATCAAAACCACTATTTTCACAAATATGACAAATATTAGTTTTTTTATAATTAATTTCTTCTTCATTAGTTAAATTCATAGGCTTTTTATTTTTTGAATTATATTGTTTGGCTATATATTTTGAAATTTCATCTAAATATTCAAATAATTTATTTGGTACATTTATTAATTCTTCTTCATTTTTTGCTCTATAACAAATAGGTTTATACATTTTATTAGTTACTCTAGATACTAAATAGATTGTAAATCCATATGGTATATGTTTTTTAATTTTATTTGTATATGAGCAATTTGGATTATTTTTACAATTATCAATCTTTTCTAATATACTTTCAAAATCCATATAAATTACATATGGATGTTCAAACTTTTTGTAATAGTTTTTAAAACTTACTTTTTGACCAGGAAATGGCATTATAGGTCTACAAGGTTCTAATGATTTACATATTTCTAAATGATTATTCAAGTCTTTATTTTTGTAGAAATGAGTCAAACATCTTCTACAAATATATTTTTTTGTTTTATGTTTTGATAATTGAGAATATACCAATTTATTTAAATCTGTTATTAATATATAATGACAATTATTACCAATTTTATAATATAATAAATCAATTTCTAATTTTACATTATAATATTCAGATATTTGTAATGGCACTATTTTTTTATCTTCATCAATTCTATAAATATTTATTGACATTGATGGATAGTTATATTTAGAGTCAAACGATCTTTTTTCAAATAATTTAATATCTTTTAATGTTATTGGATAATCAAAACCTTTAAAAATATCATCATTTATATATTTTTGATATTGTTTAACTCTTTCAGCATGTTCATTTGGTTTATCAATAGCACATCTAATTGCATAAATAAAACAATATTCATCTTTATTTTTAAAATTTACACAACATTTTTTATTCTTAATTTCATTTGGTAATTCTATATATGATCCAGCATTTAATGAATTATTTTTAGATAATTTTAGATTTAATTCAACACATCTTTTTAATGACCAACCAGAGCCTTTTGATGGTTGATTTAGTTGTTCTCTAACTATTAATTTCTTAAATTGATCATCAATAAAATCATCTATATTTAAAATATCTGAACTTTTTATGCAAAAATACATATTACTATTTTGAATTTCACCATTTATTAATTTTCTTTCATATTCACATTCTAAAGCCATTTGTCCTTTAATATTTTTAAATTTTTGTTTTTCTATCAATTTTTTTATTTCATTTCTTTGAGTTTCTAAATAATCATTAATATCTAAATCATCATTTGAATTTGTTAAAATATAATCTTGAAAATATCCTTTTAATGATGAAGCTTCTTGAATATTTATTATATTTTCTTTTGGAATTGGTCTATTTTTAAAATAATCATTTAATAATCCAATTAATTCTCTTCTAGTTTTATTAACAATTTTAATACTATTTTTAATTGCTAAATTTTGAATATATTTTAATGATCTATATTCTAAATTATTTGGATTTTCTTTAATTTTGTTTAATCTTTTAATTAGTTCATCTCTAGATAAATTTTCATAATTTCTGACAGATAATTTTTTTGCAATTTCATTTAATTTTTCTATATTAAATAATGAATAATTTGTAAGATCAAATGTTTCTTTAATATTTGTTAATTCATCTAAAGTTTTATTTTTATAATTATATATATTATTATTTTTACACCAATGTTTTAATTCAAATATTTTATTATCATATTTTTGTTTATTTAATAAATGTTTAGTTGAATTATAATGTCTATCATAATTTTTATATAATATATTTTTATTACAGTAAGGACAATTAATATTTTTATTTGTTCGTTCCATTTATTAGAAATAATTTTTACTTAGAAATAAAACTCTTAAAAATATGAGAAGTTTTTCCACTTTTTTCTAGGTAATTTATAGTTTAAATTGTATTTTTTCAATCAATAGTCAACTTTTCACAAGTTAATTTAAGTTTTCTAGAGTATTTTTTCAATAAAATCAATAGTCAACTTTTCACAAGTTAATTTAAATTTTCTAGAGTATTTTTTCAATAAAATTAATAGTTGTATTTTCATAAGTCAATTTAAGTTTTCTATAGTATTTTTTCAATAAAATTTAAACTTTTTTAAAACAAGTAAAATTATTATTTTTATCATATTTTTAAATTTTCTAGTTTTGTTATATTTTTGTCATGAATTTTAGTTTCTAAATGTCTTAAATAATTATTAGTCCATTTAATATTTCTTACACATTCACAAAATTGTGGTTTTAAAAACATTTCTCTAATACATTGTATACAAATTGCATTTTTTCTATCTTTACTATAATGATAATTATTAAAATTTGAAATATCTTTAATTTCTTTACATTTATGACATTGTTTTTCATTTAATTCAATAACTTTAATATTATCATATAATTTTTTATAATACAAATCCTTACATTCTTTACAATAATAATATAACCCATCTTTAGTATTTTTATCTTTATAAAATTTTGATATATCTTTATATAATTTACACCTTAAACATTTCTTTTCCATTTATATAAAATAAAATTTACAAATTGGTTTTTTTCAATTCATATTCATAAAAATTTCCAATAATATCTTCATTATTTTGATCTTTTATACTATATGTAACTGGATTTGTATTATTAATTTTAGAAATTATAAATATTTCTCTAGACCAATTATTTTTATATTTATTAGAAAATGTTGATTTTTTATTTCCAATTCTAACTCTATCATTTATTTTAAATTTTGATTTGGTTATTATTTTTGGTGGTTTATATTTAAAAACAGTATCTAATAAATCCTTTTCATTATTTTTATTTACTTCAATTGGTTTCATTTTAATTGTTGAATGATATGAGTTATTATATTCTTTAACAATTTTTGGTAAAATATTTATCCATCTATAATTTTTATTAATTTCAAATTGTATTTTCATTTTTTCATTTTGTGTTCTATTATACCTTTCTATTATACTTGATTTTTCTTCATTTTCTGTATGATACAATTTAATATCATATTTATTTAATATTTCTTTGAATTCTTTATTGATAAATTCTAATCCTTTATCTGTATGTAAAAGATTAGGTGATTTATGATTAATTTTAATTGCATCATTAATTATTTCTTCAAATGCTTTAGAAACTGTTTTTCCATCTTTTTTCTTTAATGGTTTTGACCAAACATATTTTGAGAAAGTATCTATCACATTTAACATATATTTATAACCATCATTTTCTTTTTCATAATTTTTCATTATAATTAAATCTGCTGCCCATAAATCATCAATACCTAATGTAATTATTTTTCTTTTTAGAAATTTCTTTCTGATTGGAGCATGAATTTCATTTGCTTCAATTATTTGTTCATTTTTAGTTAATTCTTTTTTAATTATAGGTTTAACTTCTTTTTTTAAAATTTTACTTTTATTTGTTTTACAAATTAAACATTTAGTAGCTATTCTATATAATCCATTTTTCATTTCAACAATTTGTGGATTAATATTTTTAGTTTTTTTCTTACACTTGTGACAATGAATTGGTTCATTCATTTATATATAAAAAATATTTTATACATAAATGAATTGATTCAATTCATTTATGTATAAAATATTTTTTTAATAAATGGATATGTGTTATAGATGTCATAATCAAACTAATTTTACTATTATTGGAAATTGTGTAGGATGTAATATATGTAAAAGAATTATTTATAAAAAAAAGATTAAGAGAAAAAGTAATAAGAATAAACATCTTAAACATATTTTAAGAGAATTTAACCATTTTCAACCATATAAAACACACCAATTAATTAATGAATTATATATTTTATGTATTTCCAATCATTTTGAAATAACACCTAAGAATATAAAATTATTTTTAAAACAAAGGAATTATACAAATTGGATATTTTACTATCAATTTTTAAACAAAATATACAATATTAATTTTGAATTGAATCATGAAGATAAAGAAAAAATTACACTAGTTTTTAATAAATATTTATGTTTTAAGAAAAGTAATATATCATATAAAAAATTATTACCAATGATTTTTAAATATTTAAATATGGATTTTTGTATAAAACCTAATTATGATGATAACTTTTTAACATATCTATCACAAATGAATTTGTAATATTTTTTTCCTATATAATTGGATCTGTTAGAAGAAATTAATAATATTGGAGAATTAAGATTTAAAGAATATAAACCATTAAAAAGTTTAAATTTAAATGAAAAATATAAAATTGAAAAATTTGAAAGAATTAAAGATAAATATGGATATACAATTATTGTTGAATTAGAAAAATGTAAAATACATTTACCAAAAAGATTTACTAATATAATTGATGATAAAACTATTAAAGAATTAAATAAAAAAGATTTAAATTTAATTGTCACGGCTTTTAAGACTTTTGATGATAAAGAAACTGCTTTAGTTAAATTTGAATAATTATTTTAATATAATTGTATTGATAATAAATTTTAAATCATCTTGTAAAAAATTATAATTTTACTGGTTTTAAAAAACTTTTTATTCTGTAAACAATTTCATGTAAATTTATGCATATTTATTAAAAAATGCATTAAATTTGCATATTTTTTATGACAATTTGACAAAAGCTGAAAATTGGCCAAAAAATGGCAAAAATATTGCATAATTGTATTAAAAAACTGTGAAATTTGTTTGATTTTTGATTGTCTCCAAAAGTGTCCTAGGAACCCCATAGTACTATCTACTTATGTAAATATATATGTATGTGTCCCTAGACACGATAACTCTCGTAAAAACGGTCCGATCAAATTTGGTAGGGATATGTAGGCTAATCCTACGTTTATTCGGATGAGTTCGTAAACCAGACATATCGACCCACTGGAAGGGGTAGTTTTGGGGGGTTTTGTATCCCAAAAATGGGGTTTTTGCATTTTTCATATGTAATTTTTAAAAATTTCAAATTTTTATTTTGACCATTGCGTTTAGCTAAAAAAAAACACACAATTTAGCATTTTGAAGCTTTGCTCTCCATTGGTTACCGAGATATTACAAAGTCTAAAGACAGTACGTTGTATTTTGAGGCTCCAATGTTAATCATAAGGAGAATAAGGATGTGTTAATATTTCACTTGTTAACCAATATTTTTTGATGAAGCTTGGTTCATTTGATTTTAAGCTTCATTTGGTTGAGATCTATCCATTTAAAAAAAATCTTGGTTTTTGTGCTTATCATGGCAGAAAACCTGCATACTCTTTTCCTATGTTAATCATATGGAGAATAGGCAAACTCCTTTAGCAATGGATTGATGAAATTTAGTATATGGCTTCATATAGTCGAAATAATTTTTTTAAGCTAAAAACCTACTTTTAGTGTTCCTTATGGCAGCATACCTGCACACTCTTTCCCTATATTTATCATAAGGAGAATAGACATTTATTTCCCTATTTATGGGCATGTGATGATATTTGATTTACAGGTTTATCTGTCCAAAATTAATATTACTAATTTGGAAATTCGCTGAGTACGCAGGTCTGCTGCGACGGGGGTATTTATTATTTTGTTATTGGTACAATAAAAATTTTCAATTATAGAAAATAATGAACAAACCATGATAAATTATTAATTCTATCAACTAAAATGTTGAAAATGTGCTAAGTTTTTATATTATTTCTATAAAATTACTCTGCATATAAAGTTTTGCTTTACCATATTTCGTGATTGGTTTAAGTGCTACCTTACAATCCTAAGGTTTACAGTTCGGCCCATCGACAGTGACGAAATACTTAATGACGCTATTGACGCTATCAAACAACAGAAGAACAGGGTTTGGACCATACTCTATCAACAATGTTAAAAAATAACAACGGACTGAATAGACACAAAACCTCATAATTTTTCCAATGTTCGTGTTAGCACAACAACACCAGAAACCTTCATTAAAATTACAAAACAAATTAAATTGTTATCTCTCTTTGTTCATGCATGTTTTGGAGTGCCCTCTCTGCAATGTAAGTACACACCATAAACCATCTTTACCGCCTCGGTAAACCTCCGATATAAATTTCGGTTTGAGTAATTATACTTTGACGTTAATTAGTGACGTGGCCTATCAGTTGGCCGCTCGGCTATCAGTTAGCTTAAGATTAATACAACCACCTGCGCCGTCTCACGGTATTTATACCCACCCGGCCCAAAGTTTAATAATCTTTGAAGTGCAATATATCGTGCCTATAGATTTTAACTATTTTATCATGCTGTAACCAAACTTGGTTAACACAGTTAATCAATGTGCACTTTTTTTATCTTAACTTTTTAGATATAAAATGTTTCTTATAAATCACATAAAACACGAAATAGATGTATTGGGTATATGGGTATATAGGACACCGCTGGTGTCACGTAACATGGATTACAGATAATCAATTTTAAAATAAAACTATTTCCCTTTAAATTGACACCAAGAAATATTTTTAAATAACAGTTTTTGCAATTCAAAATTTTTGAGAATCGAAACTGTGTACCAGTTTTAGAGCACCCTGTGTTTATGTAACATTAAAAATATTTCTAAATTATTTCTTGGGGTCAATTTAGTTAGTAGTTTTCATCAAACCATTGCAATAAACGTTGTTTTCAGAACGGTCAGCTGTGATCGAAACTAGTTGATTCCCGTTGGGTTGGATAAACGTGTTGGTAAACAAAGTTTTTATTATTCTGCAAGAAATCAGCCTGTTTTTTGTTCTTCTTAATTGTACCAAACCCGATTCTTTTTAGTCCTAGGACTGAAAATCAGCTGGAGAATTTTTTAGGTCCTAGGACTGAAAAGTCAGCTGTTTGCTAAGTATATTATTATTGATTTATTGATGTTGAGGAGCATAATTTTGAAATTCAAACGTTATTAAGAGCATTGTTTGTAAATAACAGAAATGTAAACACTGCATATTACTTACTTTGTAAATATAACCTCAAAAATACAGCTTTATAGTTAATATTTTTAACGATAAAAAGTCTAATTTCGCATTATGATAAAAAAAACGTTGTTCATCACCCGGAACAAAAGTGTCTTTTTGATCCTTAATCGTTTTAAACACGATTACGCACCAAAACGACCCCCTTTTGCTCCTAGTGATGAACACTACTATTTCGGGACTAGACCGCAAAACATTGGTTTTCGGGACACTAAACAAGTTAATTTTTTTTAATAAGAGCTGTAAATATTTCAAATACAAGATAAACAAATAACAACGTAAGAGGGGGTATATAGGTTAAAATTTATTAATTTTTATCCAAACTGTAAATTTATTAAAGGTGGTATGATGAAAAGTACTGTTCGTAACTCGTCCGAAAGTGGTATATCGGTGCTCGATCGAATTCAAGTACTTGGTTTCGCCTCGTACTTGAAACTCGATCTTGCACCGATAACGACCACTTTCCGGACTATTGACGAAATATACTATTTCATCACAAGGACGGAAAGTGTTTTTTTTCTGTGCGCAACCGCGTTTTACGAGCGAGGCGAGGCCGAGCTCGGAAATAGCGATTAAGCACAGAAAAAACACTTTCCGTCCGAGTGATGAACAACGTTTTTCATCATACTGCAAAAATACAAAATGACTAATTCATTTTAAAGTAAATGAATTAAAATTTCATTATCTGTTTACTTTTATATGTTGACTTCAGTCTTAATCTAAATATTCCTTATAAACAGCTGATGTATATGTTGAATTAGAGAAATGTCAAAATCTTTCATTAAAATTGTAGTCTGCAAGTCGTTTTTTGTTAACATTGGCTTTATTTGTTTTGGATTAAAAACAACTTTTTATCATTCTGCACGAAATCAGCCTGTTTTTTGTTCTCTCAACTGTACCAAAACCGATTCTTTATTGTCCTAGGACTGAAAAATCATCTGGAGAATTTTTTAGGTCCTAGTACTGAAAAGTCAGTTGTTTGCTATGTATATTATTATTCATTTATTAATGTTGAGGAGCAGATTTTGAAATTCAAACCTTATAAAGAGCATTGTTTGTAAATAACATAAATGTAAACACTTCATATTACTAACTGCATATTACTGTAAATATAACCTCGAAAATACACCTTTAAAGTTACAATTTTTAATGATCAAAAGTCTAATTTTGCATTATGATAAAAAACGTTGTTCATCACTCGGAGCAAAAGTGTCTTTTTGATGCTTAATCGTTTTTAAAAACTCGGCTGCGCCTCGTTTTTAAAACACGATTGCGCACCAAAAAGACCCACTTTTGCTCCTAGTGATGAAAACTACTATTGAGATTAGCGCACGGCAAAAATTAACAGATGTTTTCCTGTGCACTTATAAAAAGGCTACAGAAAACGCCAACTTTCTGGACTAAATACAGGCCAGAAAACGGCTGTTCTACGTGCAGTATGAAAAATAATTTCATATGATGAAAATAATTTCATAACTGTAGTGAAAACTGTTGATCTGTAATCAATTCAGGGCATCTTACGTAAGGCAGCACGTATTATTACCTCAGTTTAGAACAAGTGGAAAAGTAAAAAGTATTAGTGGAAGGAAATTTCGCTGAATGGGAATATATAGTATAATTTTTTATCCAAACAGTTTTATTTAAATTTAATTTATTTTTAATTTGTTGAAACAGAGCTAATCCTTTCAACGAAAAGTTTATCAGAGGTTTTATCCTTCCTTTGATGTTAATTCATAAAAGATCCATAAAAGTCAAATTTTATTTTTGTTGCTTAAAAGCAAGCACCACTTCCCGCAACTGTTTTACGTTACAACAATGAATAGCGTAGGTAGGTAACAAGTTACGACCCACGTACCTTTAATATCAAATGCAATCAGGATTTTAGGCTACAAATGGAATGAAATCGTTGCTCTTATTTCCACACATTTTTGTTTTTGTGATTTTTATTGTATTCTGTTACAGATCCTTTCACTAAATGTTTTTGTCGATTCCTGTATTTTTATATATCTTAATAAGCAGTAAAATTATTTAGCACTCTTCTGAAACTGCTTTTAGTTGCGCAAGGCCTTACTAATTATTTGTTTGCTTAATTTTTTTTACTAAATGTTTAAAATGTGTTAAAATTATTGAACCAAAATCCCCACTACTCACATTTTCACCAGCTCACAAGATAAGATTTTCATCAGCTCAAATTTTACATTTTCCAGTAAAGACATTTTCGTCAGCTTGTCCGATCAAAGTAATTGTGTGTGTTGGTCTATCAGTTATTAGTCTTATTAGACACTAGATACTAGATACACCATACACAAGAAACATCCATGGACGGTCTTCGCTGTAGGAAATGGAGAGCCATAATTTTAAATCCTGCTGAATCGTCCTGAAGGCATCAATGACGACCTTGGTTCCAGCTACTACATTTGATTTATTTGTAATGTGATAGTCCTACTTTTGGGTGATTTTAAGTGTAAGTTACGACCACTTCATTAAAATTTACCTCCCTTGCTCTTAAAAAAATATATTTCTAAAATTTTTTTAAATATCTAAACGTATTACCTACAATGTTTAGTTTTAAAAGAGATTTTTTACTCATACATTGAACTGTCTGTTTGGTTTACTACGATTACTACTAGGTATGAAAAGTTATTTTTAATTAATAACTTATAGTTGAGCTAAAAAAGTTGTTTTATATTTATAGTTGTTGTTTTATACCTTGTAATTTTAAAAGTAGAATTTGTAATACTGTATAATTTATTATTAAGATTGAAATTTACCAAATAAATCATAGTTCAAAAACGTAACCGATTAATCTATTTTAGCTTCTACCACCCAATGAAAATATCTATCAACATTTTACTCCAATCCATTAGCAAACTACGTGAACTTCGAGTTTATAACTAATTGGAGAGAGTTTTTTATCACTAAATAAAACACACTATTGTTTAAAAAAAAAAAAAAAAACTCTTTCGAAAAGAATCAAGTATAAAGATTTATTACTTTATTTATCCTTAAAATTCTCAACCAGAGTTTGAAATGTTCTTTTAAGATATGGATATAATATGGTAGTTTAATTTTAACGTAAATTAAGTATAACATAAAATGTTTAATATTATAAATCCATCAATATTTGTTCTAATATGACTAATACTATAATAATTAGTATCAAACTAATAGTAAATCTAACGGGTGAGTAATAAAAAACATTTTGGTTATCAAATGATTTTTTTTTAGAAAGAAACGTAGTTAATTACTAAAAGGCGTACCTGCTGCACCAAAAAGTTACTAACTTAAGCAACGAGGTGTCTGCTATTAATCAATCAATGTTACAAAAGTAACTGCAATATTGCAGAAAAGATGGAAAGCTTGTGTGTATAGAAGTGAATGGACTTCATTTTAAAGATATTACCATACTAGCTATTGCCCGTCACGGCTTCGCCCGTGATTGAATTTGTCTTTTATTCTCTTTAAAGATCAACGAGATCTTCTTCCTTAAGAATTGTATTAAAATATTGAAATAGTTTGAAATAGAGCACCTATGAACAAAGAGGAACGACTACCTTAAATGTCAACCACGTAAGATCTATGGTAATTTTAATGTTCTGGGGGGGGGGCTAAAAAAATTTGCAAAACCATTTCTTAGTGAGCACATATGAGCGAAGAAGAACGTCCGTGCCAAATATTAGCCCCGTAGGCCACAGAGTAATTCTTAAGTCAAGTGGTTCGGAACCCGTAAGGGCTTTAAAAACTATATTTCCAAAACCATTTTTAGTGAGCATTTATGAGCAAAGAAGAACGCTTATACCAAATTTTAACATCGTAGGTCCAATAGTTTTTCGGATTCGTTGTTGCTATTATTTATATTAAAATTTGCCATAAGAATAACATTAGATAGAAATTGTGAAGTCCTGTGGGGTGGAGACCTGAATGGATTTTGCAAAACTATTTCTTAGTGAGCATTTTTTAGCAAAGAGGAACTTCCATTCCAATTTTCACGCTCCCTACCCTATGGTTATGGAAATTCTCTGATACTTGACTGAGTATTATTTGACAAATATAAATATAAATAGTAGACCAATAAAAGATAAAATTTATTGCGAAATCATTTGCAATATTAAACTATGTTTGGTTCTGAAAAAAATTGTTTTAAAAATCGTCATATTTTTTGCTGTCACTTAGTGTGACATTTTTTAGTTCATTACTATTTTTACCCTCCTACAGTACAGTACTATTTACCCTCGTGACAGATAGTAAGAAAAACCTTCGCATCTTAAATAGATAAATTCTTTCTAAAACTTCAACTTATAAATGTTGGCAGTGCTTTGGTCAAAAGTACTGACATATCTGACTGATAGTTCCTCTAGCCCTGAGCGTTGGACCAAAGGTCCAAGAGGAAGAAAATATTCAAAGAAGCTCAATACTGAAGTGGTCGGAAGATTCTATGGAACAACTTCACTACCTCGGTAAGATTCAAATATAAATTTCGATTGGAGTAATTGTAGCTTGACGTTAATTAGTGGCTTGGCCTATCAGTTGGCCGCTCGGCTATCAGATAGCTTGGGTATTAATATAACCAACCACCTGCGCTCTCTCACGTTATTTATATCCAGGCAAAATATCTTCATAATCTTTGAAGAGCAATATCTCCATCGGATATCGGTTTTAGTTTTCATTAGCCACAGACTAACGAATTTTATTCATGTCAATATTTTTTGTTTTTTGTACTGTAACTGAATGGTTTACTGGTTCATTCAAAGGTTCTATCAATGACGATTCTCATAGTTTTCTTTCAACTTAAGTATTATAGCCAGTAAAATTTGATTTTACATATCAATATGTAAAAAACCTTACCAGCAATACATTTTTATTCATAGGTAAGACATTTGTTAGAACAAGACTCAGATGAAATTTGTAAAATAATTAGTACGATACAAAAATCTCTACTAAACTGTAATAAAAGATTTCCAATCATACTTAATAATATAATTTAAATTAAATTTATCAAAACATTAAAGATTTCTCAAGAACGACTAAGTCAAAATGTTATCTTTCCTTTGGCGTCCGTAAGAGAAACGTCCAGTCATATCTGTGTTGTATAATATTGCTTAACATTAAGCACAACTTTCTTTAACTTTTACAAGTTTTTAGAACGGTATGGTAAATAATTCTTTTCCGGGCACTAAACTGAATACTGGCCATACGACATGATTATATATTACCATATGTTGAATGGAATTAAAATTCATGAAAAATATTAGTATGGAAGGGAATTAACTTTGCAAACTCTCTAAGTGGGTCGCTTCCTAGCGCGTAGATGTCCTGAGATTAAAGAAATCGTCAGTATGTTGTCTTATTATAAATATTAATATTTCTCGTAATATACACGTGGTAAGAGAAATTCATTTTACAGTCCGTTTTTTAGACCTGATCCTTCGAGGGAGAGATGGTGGAGGTGGTTTGTTTTACTTGCTACTATCCCATTGGCTGAAGCCTTTTGGTTTTTTTTATTATTTTTTTATTTTTTTTGTTGTTGTTTTTGTTTTATTTCTCTGTTGCATACCAGCTGGTAATTTTACATCACAACATAATGTGTATCAGTTTTACAACATTATTGGTAGCAGTTGTTTTTTCATCAGTTTACTTTAGAACTGTTACTTTTTAACAAGGAATAGGTTTGGCTTAAAAATATAACAGCTGACTAGGAGTTACTGAAAGATATTATAACTTATTTAAAACGTTATTTGAGGAAATCTGATACTCGACACACGTTTGTCACGAGTTTAAATGTGTTGTTTACAGTTTAAACCCCTCCTCACCCCAATTTTCTCGAGAAGAATCAGGTTTAAACAAACGGACTATAAAACAAAGTCAAATCAAGTTATTTGTAGAGTTTTACTTTTTTAGTTTATTTGTAGAGCTATGTATTGAAAAAGTAATTTGGTGGGGTAAAAGACAGCTGCCAGTATTCTCTTTGCGGGTAAGCACGCTTGAATCATTGATAAGTCATCCAGTGCTCCAGCACCCCACCCCACCACTGCTGAATAATATGTAAATTAGAACTGAACAATGTAGTTGATCTTTAATAAAATCTCCAGACACGTTAACTTGTAACTGAGCATGTGCCAATAAAACCAATCTCATTAAAAAGCCAGTGCCAATTTGACTCTTTGTAATGAAGTAACAATCATATTTACTGTTAGCTACCAGATATTTCAACAATGACTAACAATCTGTTGCCATGAACGGCCTTCGCTAGAGCTGAACTCCATACGGAATTATAGAGCTATAATTCCATATCGTGTGACTCGTCCTAAGGATCACAATCAATATGTGTCTTTCTTTATTTACTCTATCTATGTTTCTATATTACGGTACTTCAGATACATTTCACCTAATTGTCAACAGTCATCTTTCACTCTCTTAATTACTTAAAAATTGTAGGCCTTATATTACAAATATCTTCTCCAATATCCTACTAATATTGTTTATAAATATTGGGCCTGTCTTATAATATTTTTAAGATGTATAACTTCTTGGAAATTCGAATAGACGAATTGGCAAGGAAACTATATGATATCTAGTGGTTGATAGTAATTTACATTTAAGTTTACATGTGTAGGCCTATCATACACCAGACAATGCCAAAGTAAAACGTGCTTATATTCCAAATTTCGTATATTCTGATTTAACTTATACCTTCTTAACCGATTGCTCGCACCGGACCTCATATATGAAAACAATTTATTACATTAACATTAAAATTCATAATAGATTGGCTTCATCGGGGCATGGAAACCCATTGATAATCTCTATTACAATATGCAGGAATTTATGAGTTTGATTTACAATAATTGGTAAACATACTCATATACTCATATATTACAATTCATATATTACATACTCATATATTAAAATTTGATAGCAATTAGATGTGTGTATCAAATTCCCATGGTACCGTTGTCGCTTTCGGGAGTTGTTTTGTTGAAACCTGATAAGTGGTACCTTAATGGAGCAACTAAATCTTTCTATCATTACATACGTGAAATCTATTTTTAAAATTTCATTGTTTTAAAAAATATATTTCACGTATGTAATGATAGAAAGATTTAATTGCTTCAGTAAGGAACCACTTATCAGGTTTCAACAAAACAACTCCCGAAAGCGATAACTGTACCAAGGGAATCTGATACACACATCTAATTGCTTGCTTTTCAAACTGAAAATATACCTCTGAAGAAAAATAAATCATTTACAAAATTTTATAACAAAATAATTACCAACATATTTTACATACAGGACCAAAAGAATTTATTTTTACCTGATTTAAGCATAAATTGTTTACGTTTAAAAAAAAATTAAAAACAGGCAATCAAAATAAAAGAAGGTTTTTAGACTGAAGATACCGTGTGGATTTTGTTTTGTATTGGTCAGAACTTCTGTCGTATTATGTTTGTTATTGGTAACAGTGTGTGAATGGACTGGATACAGCGGAATGTAAATATTTATATTTATTTCACCCATATTAATTGTCACCGTCACGGAGCTCCGAGCTCTAGCGTCCTCTTGATGCAGCTTCTGAAAATAATTTCATGACTGCCGGGGAGTTAACATTGGCTTCAAGTTTTGAATTTTCTATTGTTGGAAATCACTTCATTGTTGAGTTAAAATTCGGCGTCACTGGTCGTTGTAAGCTGCATTTTGGGTGATGATTTTAATACATAACTACTGAAGTAGGTTTCATTTGTATTATAATTGTTATAATCTGTACTTATTGAATACGCTAAGGTGTTTTTTGTATTGAGAACTCCTCCTACAATTTTCAACTGATTTTTAAGTTTTTTGTGTTGTTGGATAGGGCTTGTTCTGTAGTTGTTTCCGCCAAAAATTGATGAAAATTAGACTTGAAATGAGGGCGCTATACACAAATTGAATTTGAAATTTTCCCATTAGAATAACATTGAGTTGAGCATACATCTGTTAATGTACAGCTGTAAATAAATGTAGTTTTTGTGTTTACTGTTATTCACAGTATTGGATTGGTCGGATGTCGTTGATTTGGAACTAAATGTAACTTTTGTTTTGTATCAAAATAAATTGCTCGACTTCGAGCAACAAGTACACTAGTTTTATTTTAAATATGGAATGGTATTGTTGTGTTTAATTTTTTCAACCCAATTATAAGCTAAGCAAATTACGTAAATAATGGTTATTCTATAGTAAATACTCAGACTTACAGCAAAATTAAATGTTTAATACAATTTAAGTTTTATTCGTAACTCATGTAATTATAGATAAAATTTACTTGTCTTATTCATTATTAATATTCAGCAATTCAGGTAATTGTCTAAAAAACATTACCTCCTAGAGATGAACAAAATTGTATATGATACTTCAAAACAAAAACCATTAGTAGTGTGACAAAATATTGAATAACGCTGTACATAATGTTTATACATCCAAAAATAAATCAGCAACGATACAACTGATGAGAACTATCGACAGTCGGCTACACTGGATGGGTAATTATCACAGGCTGAACGATCCATTGAAAGCCGATAACGGATAAAACTGTTCGTTCCAATCAAATCGATTCGCAATGTATTCTACTGTTATTATTTCGCTTCCGTTGTACAAATGTACAAGGTTTTCAAAAATAATGGTAGGGTTTGCTTATAAAATAAAAAGAAAACGAGAAGAGTCGCAAAAAGATTATTGGGTGAATTCCCGATACCAAAAAGAATTTATAAGTATCAGTTGACTTCAACATGGCCATCATTTCTTGCTGTAAAGGATTTATTTCAGCAAACACGCGTTGTGCAACATATCTCTTGTTACTGTGGAGACTGCATCTCTGACTATTTATCTTAGATGGACCGATTTTAGGATTTTTTTTATAATGAACAATGATTTTACATATCCCCAGGGGGAAAGTCACATGGAGTCAGGTTCGGGTATTAACACTTTATCCCAAATTCATTACCAAATTATATCAAATTCGGTTTTTTTCAATTATAACATTTTAAAAATTAATTAGTTGAGGACATGTATTGCAAAAATAAGAATTTATTTGTATATTTCTCTGTACTTACATTTTTTCTGTTCCTTTCCAGAAAAGATAATTTACCATAAATCACACTCAAATACCCATAGACTAGCCCGACCTACATGGAAAAACAGGTATGAAATATAGGATTTTTCTGAGCAAAGTATACAACAAAATATTTTAGGTCAGTCCGAGGTCTTTAAAGAACACTTTTCTTGTTTTAGGAGATGTGTTTAGTTATTCACGTGTATCTTGAAACCCCCATATCCAAACTAAAAAAGTTCAGTACAACTGTTTTGGGGCAAACTTGTCTATTTTCTTATCTGAATGTGAGATGAAGTGAATGTGGCATGATGAAACAAAAGTTTTGAAAATTTACAAACCTAGGGAAATTTATATAAAATGTACACAATATTCAACCCAATTGCTCTTGTCGGTTGTTTTTTGTTGTTTAATAACGTTATTCTTTCTTATTTTTTAAATTGTATTTCAATCAAACGTTGATATTTTTGCTAAAAAAAGATAGGCAACAAATAAATCAACCTTCTTTTTGGTATTTTAAGCCATAATGAAAAGAAAATCATCCATTTGAATGGAAGCCAGCAAGATATTTCAAAATACGAAATTTACTTAAAGACTACTACTGCTGACCTTTTACTCCATACCTAAAAGAAGGGTATTAACCACAGTTAACTCACTAAAGTGCTGATGTATACCATAAAACCTTTTACTACTTCGGTAAACCTCCGATATAAATTTCGGTTTGAGTAATTATACTTTGACGGTAATTAGTGACGTGGCCTATCAGTTGGCCGCTCGGCTATCAGTTAGCTTAAGATTAATACAACCACCTGCGCCGTCTCACGGTATTTATACCCACCAGGCTAATGTCATCGCAGGAAAAGATACCACTAAACTGAACTATATTTACTTTTTTTATCAAGTTTTAAAATTTCTTTTCAAAATCGATAGTTTTTTTAGAGACTTGTTTTTTTTTTTGCAGGTGTCATAACAATTGATGCAACTTGAAACCATGAACCATTGGACTATGGAAACTTTTAAAAACCAATGTATATTCTGAAACTGGCTGGGTAGCTGAATGATTATAGTGCTCGCCTTTGAATCCAAAGTTTGAATGATCGATCCTGAGAAAAGTTAGTAGCTTTTCATGACTGCCACTGGCGTAAATACACTCAAAATATAAAATTATAATATATATAATGTACATTGTTAGAATAAGATAGTTATAGCTTAAAGATAAAGATAGCTATAGTTAAAATTAATTAATGAATTAATTAAATTACATTAATTAGATTTATTATCTATTAAATTAGTCATTGATATAGAAGCCGGATGATTTCGCCCCATGCATAGGTCTTCCCAACCCATGTGAAGTTTTCTTTTTAGCGAATTTCCCATAGGGAATAAGCTATTACCGTAGGTCTCATGGTAAGACCTAAGCCCGGGACCATGTTACTTTTTCGTTTTTAGGTGCCCAGAGACCAAAAATAATAGTCATTAAAAATTTTATATATATATATATATATATGTATATATATATATATGTATATATATATATGTATATATATATATATATATGTATATATATATATATATGTATATATGTGTCCCTAGACACGATAACTCTCGTAAAAATGGTCCAATCGACACCAAATTTGGTAGAGATGTGTAATCCTACGTTTATTCGGATGAGTTCGAAAACCAGACCGATCGACCTACCGGAAGGGGTAGTTTCGGGGGGTTTTGTACCCCAAAAATGGGTTTTTTGCATTTTTCATATGTAAATTTTAAATATTTTAAATTTTTATTTTGACCATTGGATTTAGCTCAAAAAAACACACAATTTAGTATTTTGAAGCTTTGCTCTATCTCCATTGGTTACCGAGATATTACAAAGTCTAAAGACAGTACATTGTCTTTTAGGGCTCCAATGTTAATCTTATGGAGAATAAGGATGTGTTAATATTTCACTTATTAACCAGTATTTTTGGATGAAACTTGGTATTTAGCTTCATTTGGTTGAGATTCATCCATTTAAGGTAAAAAATCTTGGTTTTTGTACTTATCATGGCAGCAAACCTGCATACTCTTTTCCCATGTTAATCATATGGAGAATAGGCAAACTCTTTTATTTATGGACAGATATTGATGAAACTTACTATATGTCTTTATATGGTCGAAATAATTTTTTTCTATGCTAAAAACCTACTTTTAGTGTCCCCCATGGCAGCACACCTGCATACTCTTTCCCTATATTTATCTTAAGGAGAATAGACATTTACTTCCCTATTTATGAGCACGTGATGAAATTTTGTTTACAAGTTTAGCTGGTCGAAATTAATATTACTAATTTGGAAATTCGCTGAGTACGCAGGTCTGCTGCGACGGGGGGTATTTTTTATTTACACACGGTATTGCTACAACTTTTTTATAAATCATTGTTTTACTTTGGTTGTTTGATTTAATATTACTTCTTCCGTATTTTACAACGTAATTTTTATTCGATACTCTAAAACAGATAAAAATCCTTTCAATGATTTGTCAAAAGCTTTATATTTCCTTTAATGATACGTAAAGAACTCCAGTATTCTCTCATATATATGAATATCAAGTAATTTATTCCTTAATTTTTACTAGTTACAATAGTAATTGTTTAGAAGAAAATAATTTGGCGTTAGGATCGTCGGATGTTCAAAATCTGTCAAAAATTAATGACATTTAACTATCAACACTTCGTTAATTCTAAGGGTTGATAGAAAATTTTAGAAAATTCTACCAATTTTCATAAAATTTTCATAAATTTCGTGTAGGCGAGGGCTTGATTTAATGCTAGTTCAAAATTTTACTCAGTTATTTAGGAACTGTTTAAAGCGTTAAAACAGCTTATTCCAGTGGAGCACTCGGTTATACTTTTGAGCAATTTTTTTAAAATTTTTTCGCAGACCTTAAACCTACAAACACAAAATGTAATTTTGTTTTTAATAAATGTCTACAAATACTTAATAAATTCAAATTTTATTCAGTATATTATGTGTTTTTGCACTGACAACCATCCACAACGGACGATTTTAAATACGCAATTAGAACATTCGAAAGAGCTGTTGATATATTCCATATTTATCTCAGAAACGTATGTTCGTCGATGCATGAAAGAGGCATTAAACCTGGTTATGTTCCAATCAGCAGTTTACTTACAGGTAAAACTAATTGGTACACGGTACATTTTATAACTTACCTGCCAATGCACGGAAAAGGGTAATTCACTTGTTTACATGTCTTGTTTTTGTGAAGTGTGATAAAAGTAAACCCTGAGGAGTTCACTTTGAAATATTTTAACATTATACTTTATATCTATGTTACTTTTTTCTGTATTGATTCCCCGTCAATATTTCTTATTTGGCCTAAAGACATATCAAGCTCTACTATCAAAGTTACCTGCAGCTTGTCCGTGAATTTCCATTAGTCAAAACAATCCCTCGAGTGTCCCCTGTTCGTTCCTCACCCCGCAGGTGAAGCCCGCATGGTGCGGTGTGGTATATTCCAGCATCTACCACCATCACGACAGGTGGGCGACCAACCGGCGAGCCGCGGGGAAATATCAGATTTGACAAACAGATTTCCTCTGGGAAATGACGGCTGCCGACTGATTGAGTTAAATTCGCTCCAAAACTCGTCCAAGTTTCCAACTAGTCTCAGCTTAGAAGTCCTCAGCAACTTTCCTCCATTACTTCGGCGAAGCTAACAATTATTACGCTCAGTATATAATGACAAAACAGTAGGCCTACATTTGATCAGTATGGAATTTGACCTCCATTGGAGGTTTTGGTACATTTAGTATTTTTATTTCCAAAATAATTTCACCTGTTTATAAATATTTTTAAGAATATTTTTAAGTAAGTTCAATAGTTACCGATAACTACATTCAAATTACAGTATCTCAAACATCAACACAACTTTCAATTCTGTTAAAACCACATTTAATTATTTAATTATTACTTTCCTAGTGATTTTATAAAGAACACATATGCGTTACCATAATCAGTAACAGTTATTGTCATGAATACACGCATTTTTATGAAATTATTCCCAAAATGTATTGTAGTGTTTTCGTAAGTATAAAGTTATTCAATGAATACCTCAAATGTAATAATGTTGTGGAATCGGTTAAATTAAAACCTTTTTAAAGCTCGTTTCAGCTCGTGATTATTATCCGCCGGAGCCTTTAAGCAGGGGTTTATTCGTTACCATTTTCGCTAAAGACGGTGATTCAGTGAAAGCGTTGGATCGTTCGTAACCAGATAAAAGATTAAGATTAGCCTGGTGATGCATTAGCGGGAGACGGATTCCCGTTCATTAAACTGACGTTCATCCCCGTCTTTCACCTAACTGCCGTTCGCTTGTTTTATTCCGAACACTCTTTTCTCTCCGGGTTTTATCAAATTTCGACGAAGAGAGTTTCGTCTGCAGCATTGGATCATTTCTCTGCCATTTGATATCGCTTAAAAGAACGTTTCTAGGAGACTATGAACATGAACAAGGCAGAGATTGTAAAATTATCTTAAGTCATCTTCACCCCTGTGCCAGTAACCCATTGTTGCGCAGTCGGCAATGTTAACCATACGGCTTTTAATGCAAAACATGGTATTTGATTCCCCTGTTTCGGACGCCGTTTTTCAACCGATTTTCTTTTAAACTTGGTAAGTGTTTAGTTGAATAGTTATATTAGGTCCCTCATACCTCGAAATTTTGAAAATTTAACAAGTATTACTCTCTGTGACGTCGCAAAGTAACTCAATTTTCCTTAGTAATATTTCAAAATTTAGTAAAATTTTCGAAATTTCGAGGTATGAGGGACCTAATATAACTATTCAACTAAACACTTACCAAGTTTAAAGAAAATCGGTTGAAAAACGGCGTCCGAAACAGGGGAATCAAATACTATGTTTTGCATTAAAAGCCGTATAGTTAACATTGCCGACTGCGCAACAATGGGCTACTGGCCCAGGGGTGAAGATGACTCTTAATTGCAATTTTTATGAGTCCTCAAAATGTTAACTTACCAAATACAAAGGTGTTGAAACGTCGTAAAATGGCTTGATAGTTTTAATAATAATTTAGCTACAAGTTTGAATCTCTGAGAATTCAATTGAGGGTTAAAACATATTTTTCAACGGTATAACTAGTGTCCCAATCGGGTGGGGTCGGCCTATGAAGAGTCAAGTTGATATGCACAACAAACTTATGGTCTCTCTTAGTAGAGTACAATACCGCAAACGCGACCAAATGGATTGAAGAGCTTTGGACAGCAAACATCTCATTGAAATCATATTGCTGAAATTTAAAAATTCAATATCATAGAACATGCTTAACCTTTTGAATTCATGTTTGCGGCATGTCTGGAAAATAATTACCTTTGAATGGCATACAATGTGACAGTAATGGGCAAAATACTTGTCTTCAAGACTCGCTATAGACGACTTCAATAAAGGAAATTTTTAGGGATAATTCATCGATCTATGTCATATTGTACATTTAAAAGGTTACAAAGTTGTATATAATATGTCACAAATCCGACCACCAAAAGTAATGGGTGTATGAAATTATTGATTTTATTGTTTTCAGAAATATGATTTCAATGAAAAGTTTCATTGTCTTATTTAGGACTCGGTCATCCATTTGAAGTCAAGTTTGCTCCACTAAGAGAGGCCTTTTCAGTTGATACGCATATTGACTTATGTTTACTTTTAAGATTTTCTACTGATTCCTCGTGGGCTGATACCCATCACACTTGGACACTCAGTTATACGTTAAAAGTATATTAGCTCTCAAATAAATTATGAAAGCTTTGAGCTTCCAGCCAAAGTATTTGTAAAAATATCAATCCGTTTTCAGCCTTTTGGCATCCCACTATAAACCTTGTAATCATAAATCCACAAAGAAGACAATATTTTTTGCCATAAAGAAGGTTATAGGCCTCGCCGAAATGGAATCGATTTCTTGAAGAATATTTAAGCATGTTTACCGGCCTTCAGTCCATCTTAGCAACCGGTCAGTCTTTAATTAATTTTGGTGAAACTCAAGAATCAAGGTTGTAACTTCTATGCAGTTATCTGTTTGTTCTAAAACATTCATCCCTAAACTTCTTACTCATGAATAGTATGTACTGAAACGACGCAAAATCATGAGGTTGTAAAATAAGTGAATTATGGTAGAATCTTTTGTTTGTGTTTTTTTATGTACAGTTATTTTTTTAGATATTTGCAAACACATTTTAACCAAGCTGTCAATTATTATAACCCTGATATAGAACTATAAATGTAAAAGGGAATTTTTTGTTTATTTATTTGTTTGTTACGCAAAAGAGAAAAACCACTTCACAAACTAAGCTAAAATTTTTAAACAGTAGTAAGGGTAAAATAAAATAAATCAATTGACTTGGTTTTTGTTTGAAAATAAATCAAAATCCTAAACCACTGACTTTGCAAGTTCCAGTGTTATTTTCATGAATACAGGTTGCATTGTACTTGATCCACTAAAATGCATATTTTTTATTGGAATATAACCAAACGTAAAGGTGAGCGGAGCGAACAAGCACACTCATAATAGTTAACCAAGGAAATCCACTCAGCAAAGGTGTGGTTGTAAGTAAATACTAAATTATAAGATTTTCTTTAAAATAAATTAGACAATTTTACAGTTAATTTAACTGCAGACGCTATCTAAATGTATTAAACTCAGTTTTTTCTTTTCCTCTCAACCCATGACAAAAGTTTTCTTTCGTTTGCCATGTAGGTCGGGCGAGTCTACAACTAACTGAAAAAGATTTATGGCACCTTATCGCTCCTGCCAATGAACAGTTCTTTGACTTCTCAACCACATTTACAAATTACCCTACAAAGGAAAGCTAATAATTTAGTACTTCTTGCACTTTTCTTTGCATATCATCCTGTCATTAATTACAGTGAAATATGATCCAACGTTATATGACTTTTAAATGAAGTTATCTTACGTTCGTCGTTGTATCGAATGTCGTACGCAGTGGAATTACAAAGTTTTATTGCTCTGACATACAGTTATTACTTTTTAAATTCGTTTTCAAAACACGCTGAGTGACTAAATGGCCCTAGTGGGTTATCTAAAGACCATCTCTTGCTGTATAGCCTATGGAATTAAGAAAAATTAAATAAGTGTTGATTTGAAAAGCGTTTTCTTACCAATTAAACTACAGTATATCTACTTATCTTTAAAACAATAAAATTTGTGCCTATAAATCCAATGGTCGCTACCACTTTTCTGGGATTACATTTAAATCACTTGCAGCCAATCTTTGTCCCTAAATGTTATCCATGATTAGGCCAAGCGTCCTAATCAAAGCGTCCTAATCTCAAGCGTCTTTACCAATTAAACTACAGTATATCTACTTATCTTTAAAACAATAAAATTTGTGCCTATAAATCCAATGGTCGCTACCACTTTTCTGGGATTACATTTAAATCACTTGCAGCCAATTTTTGTCCCTAAATGTTATCCATGATTAGGCCAAGCGTCCTAATCAAAGCGTCCTAATCTCAAGCGTCTTTACCAATTAAACTACAGTATATCTACTTATCTTTAAAACAATAAAATTTGTGCCTATAAATCCAATGGTCGCTACCACTTTTCTGGGATTACATTTAAATCACTTGCAGCCAATTTTTGTCCCTAAATGTTATCCATGATTAGGCCAAGCGTCCTAATCAAAGCGTCCTAATCTCAAGCGTCTTTACCAATTAAACTACAGTATATCTACTTATCTTTAAAACAATAAAATTTGTGCCTATAAATCCAATGGTCGCTACCACTTTTCTGGGATTACATTTAAATCACTTGCAGCCAATTTTTGTCCCTAAATGTTATCCATGATTAGGCCTATGCCTTTGGTTAGTGTGAGTGCCCATGAATGTAGAATAAATAAATACGGTATTTCTTCTATATTCCAATATATTTTATATCTGTATGTATTGCTACGAGTAAAGGTTCATTACAACATTTTTGCTTCGTTTCAAAGATATCCTTCGCAGTGCTATATCTTTATGCACTAAAATTCTAGATTCAACAACAGAGTCAGTATGGAGGTAACATAGTTAAGAAGAACTCGATTTCCTGCACTCTCTTTGAACCTGTAGTAGTGTCAGATCCAAGCATCCGGGTTGGTTCAAACTATACCGAACGTCTAATATTGATGTGTGAGAATGTTTCTGGGAATGAGAGAATGTTTCTCGGAATGTAGATACGCGATGATTCGGTATGACATACGAGTAGGCCTACAATCTTCCTTCAGTGCACATTTTAGTAAGTACATTATAAATTCAAATGTTTATTTTAATTTGAAAAATAAAAAAATATATTCCTTAAAAGACTACACCTTTAACCCGTACCAAATTAACTAGTGTACGGGTTGCTCGAAATCGATCAACAAACTATGACGCCATTCCTCGACCTTTTACATACATAGTTTTAAATTTATTACATCGGACCAATCTAATATTGCGATTATCAGTATTAAAAACTACACTAATTTACAGCTATACATTATTAACAGATGTTTAAAATGCTCAACGACATCCAAATTTTTTTCTAAAATTTTAAGTATGGATTGAGAGCATCCTTTTTTAAGTCCAATTATTTATTTTTTTTTTTTTTATTTTGGCAAT
The DNA here is from genome assembly GCA_030545055.2 of Neoaliturus tenellus. Lineage (NCBI taxonomy): Eukaryota > Metazoa > Arthropoda > Insecta > Hemiptera > Cicadellidae > Neoaliturus > Neoaliturus tenellus. The sequence continues at coordinate 124,307,994 of CM061534.1, forward strand.
AACTACACACAAAGCCCTATTCAACGACACAAAAAAGTTAAAAACTGAAGAGGAGTTCCAATTACAGAAAAAAAACTTTGAGTATTAAATAAAACCTTTACGAAAAGTCAAAAGTCGAGATATTTTCTCCATACAAACAATATTGCATCGGCATTGTAAATGTGTTGTTAAGAAACAGAGTTTTATTTAGCACCATAGGGAAAATTCAGTCAATATCTTTCTGAATTCCAATATTTTCTTCACAATAGAATGTTATTTTCATTTTACCCTTGAAAATCAGAGTAGAAAATAGTGCCAATGATCGTGATTTTACTTCCTCTAGTTGCCGTTTTAATCTTCATTTTACATCTCAAACTTCAAAATAAGAATATATTTGTTTACGAAAAAGCAAAAATTGTCAAACATTAATATGAGACAGGCTGAGCTTAACCAGCTGTATTAGTGATCGTGATTGGTCGGATTCTTGCCAGTGGAAAGAATCGAAATCTGCATTTCGACGACACATTTAATTTTAAATGGGGGTATAGTAAGTTTAAAAATTTAAATACTGTATTAATATCTATCTATATATATAATACGTGATGCCCTTTTTTTGTTAACACTACTCCTCCCTTATTTCTGGACCAATTTTAATGTTTGAGGTGTCAAAAGAATGGTCTCAGTTCGTAGTTTTGCAATAAGGTTTTAGATTTTTTATATTTTAATTCTGAAGCTCACGGGAGGCCCTTAAAGTTCGTTTTTCGTCCATAAGATTAACATGGGGAACAATTTTTATTGAATTGCAAAATAAAACAGCTGTTGATAGTATGACAAACAAACACATGTTAAAAAGCTAGCTGAATAGAAGCAGTTGAACTAATGGTACTGAAATATCAACACAATTACATACTTTAATACAAGGAGTGTCTATTGTATGGAAAAAAATTTTGTGTTTCACCTTTTCCCTTAAAATGTAGCCGGTTAGATTTTGCTTGAACTTTGTAAGACATCGGTTTTCAAAATGCTGTTAACTAGGAAAAGGGATAGTTGGTTGTTGGTCTAAATTTAATAATAACCTGTTTACTGTGATACTAATACAAATTTAATGCAGAATGCTTGCAGAACATATTAAAACACCTCAGACAACATTTAAAAGTATTTTACTTCCAGTATAGATAACAAACTTATTGCAAAAACTGTTTGCATAAAGAGAACTTTTAACCACAATATAAATGCCAAATCGAAAAAAATGGACCACACCATCAAAGATGTAGATTATCTTAATTTTTGTGATTTCTTTATTTTAATTCTGTAATGCAATGGAAAGTTAAGTTAAAGAGGTTTTTGTTGTTATAAATAGTAATAGTGTGGACTTATTCACTATGTCGACTACTAACTCATACAGTACTAAACTACAAAAACAGTCGCAGTTAGTGCTGCATAGCTCATACAGGACCAGAGAGTTGTAATTAAATATTGATTTTCCTTTTGTTGTAATTTACGTATTTTGTGTGATGGGCTATCTAGAACCAACATCTGTGAATTTATTTTAAATTTTATAGGAGTTTAGGCAGAAGTTCTAGGGCAAATCGGCATAAGAACCATCACGTAATCCTAGCTAATTTAGACCTAAAATAACAACTAGCAAATCTCAACACTATCACATTGGGAAGTTGGAGAATTAGTGATAAAGATCGATTGATGAAATACCAATATAGTGTAATCTGATTTTCACTCTAATTAAATTTTTATTCAAAGCACCTAAAGGCAAATTACCTTGCAGCAAGGTTTACACAAATCCTCCCTGATTTCTGGACCAAATTTAACGTTTAAAGGTGTCAATAAATTCGCCTCAGTTTGTAGTTTTCAAAAAGTTTTTTTTATATTTTATTCTGAAGAGTACGGGAAACCCTTAAAGTTGGTTTTTGTCGATAAAATTAATATGGGGAGTAATTTTCATTGAATTTCTAAATAAAACAGCTGCTGATAGTAAAGCAGACAACACATGTTTAAAGACGAATACAAAAAATTGTCTGAAATGTCAACACAATTCCACAATATTATAGGAGGAGTGTCTACTGCGATATTGCATTGCACATGTAGCGGATGGATTTAGCTTGAACTTTGGATTTATGCATATTTTATTTTTACAGAAAAATAAATTTAGTAACAGTCTCAACCACAGAAAAAATTCCCTCTCATGTACAAAAAACCACATTTGATATTAAAATTAGCTCTTATTGGTTGCCATATTGGTATCAAAACAACAACAAAAAGTATAGTCTACAAAAATTAAAGCAAATGTCTAAATTTGGGTATGAATTTTTAAACAGGTCTAAACTAGGAAAAGTGACGGTTGTTGGTGTAAACCAAGCACTCTGAAATATGCAGCGCATTGCGCTGCACAGGTACCCCTAGTATAATTTATTACAGGAAATATAGATAATGTATAAAACAGGTTCAGGTTTCATGACAAAACTACATTAACAATTGTCTTATTCGCAAAAACATTTTTGAGAAGAAAAATGAATATGCATTTTTATAAAAAAAAAGCTTAAAGTTAAGAATTATTCCACATTTTGGCACAGCGCCATTGTACAAGTATAGCGATGTCGGGCACTGTATGTAAACTAGAACTAGCCAGATGCATTGCATAGCTCGTCCGCTTACGACTCCACCGTGCACTGCGATGAATACCGACTATCCTAGACTCTATGGATTTGTTTTGCCACGTTTGTATACATTTTACACCCAAATACCAATGTCGGATATGTATAATTTTGTGTTCTATCGCTCGGATCCAAAAATGATGAAGGGAACCTTATTTTTAACATAAAACATTTTATTGAAATCTCTCAAGTATTAACTTTCTTTTGAATGAACGAGTATCCTGTTTTTAATTAATATAAAACTGATTAATATATAATTGATTGACTGGATTAATGTCCCCAATTAACAATAATTACGTATAAAAGGAAACTATTTGAATAGCTACTGCGTAAGTATAAGCAAAATTTAAAATTGTAGCTATTAATATTAATACTGAATACTCTATTAAACTATTGAATCGACATAATTTTGATTCCCCAAATCCTCCCTCCCCCCAAGCTTTACTACTTTATACATAGAATGACTTTGAGGATTGAAATTTCACACATACATATTTGTATCCTTAGAACTTAAATTTCAAATATATAATATTTCTTATCGCTTGACTGACCCCAAGGACTCGTAAAATATTTCATGTAAGCTTATGTGTATAACCACTAGGGCTGATTTAGATGAATAACATACCGTTATTTATCTAACGTGATTTCCGTCATAGTCCAATCTCGATTTGGATAACCTGACCCGTTGAAAGACCGAAACCCGAGCCATCCAAAATGCAGTGAGAGTTGATTTGTACGGAAAAGGTTTGTTATTTATTATGAATATACATTAAAGTAATGATCTTACCTCAAATAAATAACAATCCCATGTTTGTTAATGTAAACTTTTTAACAACTTAATTGCAACTGTGGCTAAAATGGTTATTAGATTGACCGCAAAACTAAATCATTATTATTCATATTACGAACATCTGAAAGCATAACCAAAATGTATAAGAGTCAAAAGTCCATATCTTTTTACCATATGAACAATATTGTACCGATATTTTAAATATTAAATTAGTGTCAAGGGCTAGTCCACAATATCCTGTTTAGAAAAGCAGTTAAGTCTGTTACAATTTCATCCTTTACACCTGCAGTTTTGTATTGTTTATTGAAATAATCGAATGAACAATAACGTTGGAGTTATCATTTAAATACTACGTTTCTAGTTATACAAATATTTCACCTGTTTGAAAATTAATGTAATAATTAAGTTTCATATTGAATAATCTATATCTATACTTATTTAATACACTAAGGGTTTTTTTGTCTTGAGAACTCCTCCTACAATTTTCAACCGATTTTCAAGTTTTTGATGTCGTTGGATAGGGCTTGGTCTGTTAGTTGTTTCCACCAAAAATTGGTGAGAATCGGACAGAAAATAAAGGCGCTATCCTCCATTGAAATCTCGAAATTTCCCATTTAAATAACATTGGGACTGAATAAAGCATTTGAAACATCTGTTAATAATCAGCTGTAAATACGTGTAGTTATTGGCGATTGAAGATATTCACATTATTGGATTGGTCGGATGTCATTGGTTTAGAGCTAAAGTAACATCTGTACTGTATTTAAATCAATTGCTCGATTTCGAGCAACACGTATACTAGTATTCGTAATTAGAAGAAAATTTACTTCTCAAAGGGCACTAATGAAACACAACTTGCGGGAAATTGGAAACCTTTTATTTAGGACAATGAAAAATGTCATTTTCTAGCTGCATGAGACTGCATGTTTACACAGATCTAAGACTATTGTAAAAAAGAAGTTTTACCAGAGAAGTTTCTGTGGAACCAAATGATCAGCATTATGTTATATAAATATTTACAGAATCATCAAATGCATCAAATTATTTGTTTCTCTTGTTTTATTTAGTTTACATTTTGTAAGCAGTACTTTAAGATTAAAGCTTAAATACCCACAATTTGACAGAATGAATCATTTTGTACCAATAATCAACAACAAAAAGGAAACAACATCGCCCTTTATAGCTTTAAACAAGTTTCACACTAGGATCTTTACACTGTATCTTTACTTGTATCTTCACATAACTACCTTTATCTCTTGGTCAAGAATTGGCAGAAATAAATGTTAGCTCGTGGAGGGCTTGGATCTGTTTTCTGCTGGGCTGACATTAACAGTTCAAATTTTATAATTGTAAAATTTTGTTTAAGATCTTTAGCTTGAGACCTTAAAGGCTAATTAATAATATAATTAAACATATCAATTTTACGATTGTTTTCTCAAGCAATAATAACTAAACATTTTTAAGGACTCAGTTATTAAAATACACACTTCACTTTAGAACCCTTTTATTTGTACACTTGTGATGTTCTTGTTTTCAAAGAGGCTCCACTTTCTTAGGTTATGATCGAGACACTTGTCGACGTCATTCTCTGTGCCTCTGGAAGACCGGCTCCCAGCCTACACCTTAGGACTAACATGACACCCAGTACTCCTACCACTGACTGCCACCTACCTGTTATCAGTGAGCGGAGGTCGGTGAGTGTGTGTGAGAGAGAGAGAGGACGAGCTGGGGTGCTGTGCCGTTATCAGTGCGATACGAGCAGCCCGCACTACAGTCACTGAGCCATCGGCGGGCTCCGGGGCCGTTGCTAGGCGACCGGGCCTGCGCTCACTCTCCCACCCACTACGTCCTCGCACTGTACTCCACACCGCTCCATTCTATAATTGATTTCATCATTGGTAAATTAGTTCAGTTTGCAATTGGCCCAACGGGACACTCTAATCCACTGCGTACTTTTATCCAAACAATTTCGTCCGGGGTAATTTCATTTTCACTTTTAAATTCGGCAACGGTTTTGTGTCGGAAAACAAAGTTTTTTATAAATTTTAGTGTAAATAATTTTTTTTATAAACATAAGAACTACATAGCACATATTACATAACATAAGATGAATTACAGAACGTAATTTTACGTAAGAATTTTATGTACGTAAGAATTACATAGCATTTCTAATGGATTTTACGGATTATAGGAGCTGGCTGAAAGTAGACTTTCTATACGTTTTCGGTTAGGTATCCACTGTTGTCAAGAAGATAAGTAGATTGTTGTCGTGGTTAAATGTTTTGTCAGACCAGGTACATTAAATAAGGTACATACAACTAAGGCAAATAAAGTCAAATAAGGTACGTCAGCAACCAAGAAAGTCAGCCAGATGATACATTCTGCACACTTAGTTCCTTCTAGCGTTGGCTAGTTGGCTTTGGCAGATGTAGCTGTATTTCTAACCACCAAAGCATATTATAAGAGGCAGGGTTTCTTCACATTTAGTTCAATATATGTTTGAGTTGCGAAAGTCTTGAACCTAACAACTTAGATAAACTCAACTATTACAGTAACAAATTTTGAAATCTTAACATACAAAAGGGAAAGCCCTCATCACTCACTGACTGCCTCACTCACTCATTCATCACTAATTCTCCAACTTAGTGACTTAGTAACTCCGACTAGTTAGAGTGCTGAAATTTGGTATACTCATTCTTTAGTATTAAAATATCAAAGTCTGACTATTTTCATATTGATATTCACAAAGGGCCCTAGACGTCATCAAAGTTACCATGTTATTCTTATGGAAGCAACATTTTTGTATTTAATTCTAACATATCTATCGTCTTATTTCTATAAGGGTTTCGTCTGTAAAATCCATTTTTTTCTCTCGACCTACTGAACCGATTTTTAAGATTGAGGTGGAATTTTAAAGCTTAGGATATAGCGTGTGGACGAATTGTAATTAAAAAGGTCATATCGTTTCGGGCTTCGACCCCCTCGCCTATGATTATTTATAGAGGGCGCTTTAAGATGTTGACCAACTTTCATTGTACGATGTTTATAAATGTAAATTTAACTTAACAGCTGATTACTTTTAGAATTTTTAAGTCAGAATGTAAACAAAAATAGAGATTAATAATTTTTAAGTATTTTTGAAGTATATAGATCAATGATTTTGACCTATAATGTGAGTTAATAAGCTAAAAAGTATAAATGTTACAAAATGCGCAATTTGCGCACGGGCCCTCTATAGTGATTACTTAAAGGATCATTAATTATATAAACAGCTGCTCTCATTTAAACTATTGAAGGAAGATGGGTAATTAAAATACCCCGTCGCAGCAGACCTGCATACTCAGCGAATTTCCAATGGAATTTTGGTATATTTTCTATTTCCCCATAAAATCCATGGGGATGAGAGTATGTAGGTTTGCCGCCATATGGGTTTTGTTGGTAAATATAAGTTAAATCCTACCTAGTGATTGTACATACCAAATTTTATAAGGCTATGGTGTTCTTTTTATTTTCCCATAAACCCATAGGGGTGAGTACCTAGGTTTGCTGCCATATGGGTTTTCTAGCAAATATAAGTTAAACGCTTCCTAATGAAGGTACATACAAATTTTATCAAGATATGTCAATAAATAAGCAAGATACAGGGTTTTGTTGATTTCCCATAAGAATAACATGGAAAACATACTTTTTCGATTTTCTCCATAACCATTTAAGCTAGGTAAAAAATTCAAAATACTAGATTGTTTGTTTTTTAAGCTCTTTTAATGGTTTAAGTTAAAATTGTTAAATTTTCTATATAAAAGTAAAAAAAGCCAAAGACCCATTTTAACCCTTTTGAAACCCCATAAAACCCGTCCCCATGGTCCGATCATTCTGGTTCGCGAACTCAACCTAGTAGACGCTGGCTTACACCCCTGTACCAAATTTCATCAAAATCAGAGGTTCCGTCCAAAAGTTATCGTGTTCACGGACACATATATATATTATATATATATATATATATTATATATATATATATATATATATAATATATATATATATATATATATATATATCAATTTGAACGAACAGTGTTTTTGGCTTCTAGGGACCTCAAAACGAAAAAGTATCATGGTCCCGGGCTTAGGTCTTGCCGTGACTACTACCGTAATAGCGTATTCCCTATAGGGAAATTCGCTAAAAACTAGACTATAGACTTGTGGCGAGTGAGCGCAGCGAACGAGCTCACCTGAGGTGCAAAACATTTATAAAGTTGGCATTGCGAAGCATGCCGGGTCAGCTGGTTCTTTATAAAACACACTTTATAGAGCTACGAGGTGGCCCGTGCGCAAATTGCGCATTTTATGATTCTGTATGAATGAAACTCACCTACAGTACGTGAATGTTGATTATGAAGTGACAGAGATCAATTTTTGTTTACTATCTGGCTTTTAAAATTCATCTGAAGGTTATCAGCTGTAAAATTACAATTCACATTAAAGAACTTGTAATGAAAGTTGGTCAACATTTTAAAGCGCCTTCTAGAAAAAATCATAGGTGAGGGGGGCGAAGCCCGAAACAATATGACCTTTTTTATTACGATTCGTCACTGCGGTATAACCTAAGCTTTAAAATGACACCTTAATCTTAAAAATCGTTTCAGTAGGTCGAGAGAAAAAGGGACGTAACGGACGAAACCCTTATAGAAATAAGAATAGAGCTATGAGACCAAATGGTCCCAAAATTTAAGCGATCTCATTAAAAAAAAAACTATGTTTTACGTCGTCACATAATTTATAATAACTACTTTTCTTCATGTATGATTACGCTCAAAAGACTCAACAGTAAAAGTATATTAACTAGCATCATATAATAATAAATACCTATGTATAAATAACCTTGTATATTAAAACGTTTACAATGACGATTTGTGTATTTGAGGTAGCTGCCGATGCAAACAAACAGACAATGCCAGGTTCGCCAATAGCTCTATACTTAAGTTTACAAATAAATGAGTCTAATTCGATATCGGTAGGTGTTTGTATCGGAATCCATGCACCCCTGAAATTATAAAAAGAGTTTACTCGTTTTTCCGAGGCAGGTCAAAACAAAACCCCTCGAAAAACTCATGATTTGCCACCTAGTGAGGTAAAAAAATAATGTAATTGGATAGATTTTTATTACTTTATTAAAACTGCTTCTAATTAACAAAACATTTAAGTGAATTGAATGATATCCACAATTATTCTTAGTTTCAAACGTCTATTGAAAATAAAAGCACAACAATTATTAACAAGTAAGCGTTATTAATTACAACTTTTTTACCTGAATCAGGCAATGTAATTTTTCTTTTCAAACATAAAACACAATTTATCGTTAATAAATATATTTCAAACCATTTGATTTATCCGCCAATGCAAGTTAGGAGACGTATATTTAAATTAAAATAGTACAGGCATTGCAGATACTGTTCATAGAAAATAGTGTAATATTAAATGGGTTTTATTTCATGAAAAATAAAATAAATAAATCCATTAAATGCTCTGGCTTCCATAAAATGTAAAGATTAGCATGTTAATGATGTCATCCTAGTAAATCCTTTTAAAAAGGTTGGGCTATTCCAACGTGAAATTATTTTCTCCCACTCTCTGCTTGAAAATTTGTGTGTCCCACCAGCGTTATTTGGTCGAATGTTCGAGTCCGAGGTATAATCCGGATAGAAGTGGACTCAGTCTACACTCCATGCAAAGAACCTCAATGTAGTTTGGAATTATTTAGGTTAAGTCCATGTGATAAACTTATACTGTATAAAGTTTGTCTTATTTTAGTGAAGTTGTTTCTTCCTCTTGACTCATGGCGGACGTTAACAAAATAAAAAGTTTGCATCAAGGGTAGAGCTCTTTGAAAGTTAAAGGCTATTTCAAAGTTATTCAAACGATGTTACTGTATAGGTTTCATAAAACGTTTAATATAGTTATTCCAATTTTATATCTATACAGTACTTTTTTAATACGATAAAGCATTTTTGTTAAGAGAACCCCTCTTAAAATTTTTAACCGATTTTCTGGTGTCGTTGGATGGTCTGCAGTTGATTCGATGCTATCCATAATTATTTTTTTTTTTTTATTGTTCCATTAGAGTTGAGCCTTTAAAACATAGTTAAGTGTACAGCTGTAAATAAGTGTAGTTTTGTGTACTGATAATCACAACATAGAATTGGACCACAGTAATTGAGTAAGGACTAACTCCAAAGAACAAGTAATCAAAACTATAAAATTAAAACAATAAATAGTAATGAAACAATTAAATACCTAGGAATACCTAGGAACCTAGAACTAAGAAACAACCTGGAGAAGCTAGTATCAAGCATTCTTTTAAAGCCTGATCAAAAAATGGCCATTATAAATCAGTACATTTGGCCATCAATTATATATCCTCTGCAATGTGCACCATTGAGTCAACTCCTAACTTCGTTTTTAGAAGATATTGAACTTATCATTAGAAGCATAATAAAACAGATAATTGGTCTCCCAACCGACTGTCCAACAAGTATGATTTATGCTTCTAAATCATTGCGAGGTCTAGAAGTTGTCAGAGCTAGTTGGGAGGCATATCTGCAACACTACAATATAAGTACTAAACTACGCGAGTAGTGGGGTTTGCCCACTCCTGGTCCAGGTCAAGGTCAGCGGTTGTAACTGTTGTAGGGGTAGTAGCGGCTGGGGGTTTTCTTTGACAGTGATGGGTGGGTTTTGGAAGTGGGTCAAGGTCATCCAGAGGGGGTTTTTAAAATATATTTATTTAATAAAAACTCATCAGTGATTGAAGAATTGCTTTGTCATTATTTGTAGCAGTAATAGTTATTTTATTACTCTGTATGGGTGAATCCCGCTGTGTGTCCATAATTGCAAAAAAGGAGAGGTCCTAGGTGGTTACAGTGCAAGTTGATAGAGCAGAACAAGACATGTGTCTGAGGAAGAATGATCATATAAACCTGGTAATATAGTGAATAAGAATAATTGGATAGGATTGTCAATAGGTGTAACAAGATTGAAATTTTGATATTTCAGCATTTCAGTTAAGACAGAGTGTAAAATAGGATCAGTAGAACAAGTATTACAAAGGTTAGATTTTACAAAGTACAACGGGTGAAAACTGAAGTATTTTTTAAGCTTACTCAAAGTAGTATGCGGTTTTGAAATTGTGGAGTTAGATTGTTTCTGTAAAATGTGTTTTGTACGCAAAAGTTTTAAATGTAAAGTGTGCGAATCCATAATAATATTCAAAGGGGAGATGTGTACTCTCCAAAATTCAGCGAGTATATGATTAGTGCCCGCGAGTGTGTCTGAATATATAGAGACTAATTAGCATAATAAGCGCAAACATATGTTAGAGTAATAAGAGTAAGTTAAAAAATGTTTGATAGTCTTAAGAGACTTATGGATAGATGTTTACTGTCGCCCTATTGCCATTATAATGGCGCACGCGCAAGGTACCGATGCCGCTTATATAGGGTTGTGGGAACCCCCCTAACCCCCTCCCCTAAGAGAATGAGATAAAAGGGAAGAACTTTGGAGATTTCAGTTCTTTGTCGGGGCGGCAGCGTAGCGAAAGGTTCTAGTAGGGGGAAAAAATAGTTAATAAATTTTTGTAAAATTTTTAAAAATTACCGCTAGTGGTAGAAGTTAGTCAATTATTTTATAAGGGTTTAAGAACTGCGTTGTAGACGATTAATCGCAATTACATCTAGCATTTGTACAGGTAAAACTTGCAGTATAATAATTATATATTAATATATGGGTGTTAACTGTTTATAGTCTAAGTAGTTTAGTCTAGCAGCAGAAGTTAGTTAATTATTCTGTAGGGGTTAACTTGTATAATAAGTATAAACTAAAATAAAAATAGTAACGTGAGATTATTTGATATATTATATATAAAATAAAAGTGTATTTTATATGTTAAGAAATAGTTGAAAAAATAAATTACATAAAAAATAGCAAGCTTAACAGGTGTAAGTTAAAACAAAGCATATGTAACATTACTAGGTGGTAGAGACTTACAGATTAGTTGTTTCAGCTGCGGTACCTGGGGAGTAAATGGCAGACGCGCGACCGCGTTGCGGCTTATATCAGCACAGATAGCAATTATGTTGAACTTGACCCCCCCCCCCCCAAGAAAAAAAGTGTTGACCCCCCCCCCCCCCCCCGTCACTTTCACTTATCAAAATGAATTAGGTTGATAGTGGTTACATTTATATAACACCAATTTAGCTTTGATGTTGCCAATAGTTTAATAACTATAGTTAAGTGGCAAAAGAGGACAGATAATTTTCTGCCATTACTCAGATAATAACAGGCAACAATTATGGTGTTACGCGATGGGGTAAGCCTCAGTGAAGCTCTACGGCGGATTAAACCAGGTGTTGTCTAACGTTAATTGCAAGGTACAACGCTCCACCTGCATTAGCGGCGACCTACATGTGACGAATAGATCATTGGAAATTTCCACTGACGTTGGACGTTCTATCCCCCTTAAACCCCTACGGCTCTCCCCACCACTTTGTGAGCCGAGAACCTTTTTGGCGACTATCGCTGAGTTAGTTCGGAACAAATCATCGGACGCGATGGTTGTTCCGAACTCAGAGGGTACCTCAAATATATAAGCGGCCGATATATATTTGAGTTACTCTTGCTGTTAGGGTTTTAATATTAATATTTTTTGTGTGTGACTGTGTGTGTGTAAAATGTTATTTATTTTTTAGTTTTAAGTTGCGTTATTTTTAAGTTTTAATTTGCGCATTGCGATGTTAGCATTAAGGTGTGTTATATTATTGCTAATGTTTAAAAAATGTGTTTATGCATTTAATGTTGAGTGTTGATGTAATTATTCTGTATTTGTGTGTGTGTGTGTGTACTAATAACCTTTCACAGCTAGCTGTTAGGAGGGTAGATTAAATTTAAATTTAAATTATAGAAGTTCTGTTGAACTTCATTAAATATGGGTGGGACATGCGCGTTGTGCCGTAGGTAGCGCATATTTTTTATTGCTTTAAAATGTTTAATTTTGTTAGGAAATAATCATATTTGGGTGGGTTTAGATTAAGGGTGGGAGGTTAGAGTTGCGTCTTGCATTAATTGTTCCAGACTCCCTATTATAATTGGATGGTCAAGCCCAGTGCCTTCGGGCCCGAGACTGAACCGCCCGTATCACAGCTCACCAAACTGGATCGCCACGTGCGTGCGGGCCAAAAATTGGGATCCCTTGTAAGACGTAACTATAGTGGGTTGGGATTTGGGGAAGTGTTAGGCAAACAGAGTGGTGGAGACGGCCGTGGCCGCCTCCATCACTTTGGATCATTATTATTTTTTTGGTGACCTTGACCTAAATTAAGGTAATTAACCCCCCCCCCCCCCAAATAACAATTAGTCCCCCCCCCCGACAGTGAACTTGGCCTTGGTGACCTTGACCTTGAACTTGACGAGCCCCCCCCCCCAACAGTGAACTTGGCCTTGGTGACCTTGACCTTGAACTTGAACTTGACGAGCCCCCCCCCCCCCCCGGACAATAATTCGGATTAGAAAATGGCTAATAATTCAAGAATGGTTTGCCGGAATAGGGCAAGTCATACATCAATGAAAAGCTCTAATTAAGAGCAATATTGTGGTCAAGACAGAATTGTATTATTTTCTTTTACTAAAATTGTACCATAAAAAACACCCCCACCCCACTCAATAACATGGTGATATAAGAGTGGTGTGGTTTGTGTTGAGAACATTCTTCACCTATAATAGCTAGAGTGAACATGTCTCCCCAAGATGCTTCAATATTTTATAACAAATGTACAAAAGTTGAAGGGGTATTGGAGGTGGATGAAGAAAATGATGAAGAAATTGAAGAAATTGAAGTGCCTTTGTTAAGTGAAAATGTTGTAACAAGAATATTTGTGGATCCAAATTCACCAATGGATATTATAGGAAGGTTTTTAATTGAAGTTGTGACATGGATAGAAAATGGAAGATTAGTAAACATAGGATCTCCAATTTTGGTAGATGATAGACACACCTTTGGTGTATATTGGAGAAACATAGATCTGTTATGGCTGTGGGCGGAGGCATATGTGGAGTATTTGCAATTGGAAGAAAATATAGGCTTTAATCATTACTTTTCAGCTTTAGTGTTAAACTACTAATTCTAACATTTCACTAAAAAAAAAAAAACCTTACAAATGTGGTGGGGGAAGCATTATATAAAGGGAATAGAAGGGAGAAGCATTTCATTTCCGTGCTAAATTTCAAAGAGTAAACATCAACACGATGCATCAATGTGAAATTTGCTCAGAAACTTTTCATGATAATATTCTACTAGAAATACATAAAGAATTATTTCATAATAATAATGAAGATGTAACAGAAACAGAATATGAAGATTTAAAACTATATGAAGAAGAAGAACCAAAAGAAGAACAACAAGAAGAAGAACCATTAGCAGGACCATCTAATGAAATATTGCATCAATGTGAAATTTGCTCAGAAACTTTTCATGATAATATTTTACTAGAAATACATAAAGAATTATTCCATAATAATAATGAAGATGTAACAGAAACAGAATATAAAGATTTAAAACTATATGAAGAAGAAGAACCAAAAGAAGAACAACAAGAAGAAGAACCATTAGCAGGACCATCTAATGAAATACGTGTTTAAAAGTATTTGCTTTAGAAGGTAGAGTAGTAATGCACCACAAAATTCAAAATGAAAATTTGGAATTGGATCAGTTTTTTAAAGAAGTAAGAACAATTGTAAGTAAAACACTCACAGAAGAATTAGGAAGACTAAACTTTATTAAATTTGGCATATTATTAAATGCTATGTTTACTAATGTAGAAGGAGAAATGTCACCAAGAGGATTCATGACAAAAAACCAGACCATCATGGCAAGTTCAGATATTAATTCAATAGTTGAAGATTGTTTGGAAGAAATATTAACAAAAATTCAAGAACATGAAGGAAGAGGATCTGGTTGGAGTTTGGTTAGTATTGAGGGTATGGATATTAGAGTTCATAAACACGGCTATGGATTAAGGGGTAGCAGTTATATTCCACTCCCAAAGAAAATTTCAGACACCAAATCATGTATAAATGTTCAAAATGAAGATATGGAATGTTTTAGATATGCAATGACGGCAAAATTTGTACCACCTAACCATGCAGTTAGACCCAGTGAAGAATATGAAACACACAGATATAGATATAATTTCCAAGGATTGACTTACCCAGTGGCTTTGAAGGACATCCCAAAGTTCGAAAAACAAAACCCTGGAACATCTGTTAATGTTTTTGGTTTAGACGGTTCGAATAAAGTGTACCCATTGCGTGTGGTGAAGAATGAACTCCCAGATCATACAGACTTATTACTACTTACAACAGGTGATGTTTCCCACTATGTATGGATTAAAAAATTTGAAACTCTTGTAAGTAATCAACTATGTAAAACTAGACATAAGAAGATAGTTTGCAAAAGATGCTTTAATTTTCATGAAGAAAGAAGAGAAGGAAATGAATGGTTACAAGAGCATAAAAAACTATGTAACAACAATTATGAAGCAAAAATTATCTTACCATGTTCAAGTAAAGCAGAGTTAAAATTTGAGAAAATCTCCCATCAATATCGGATTCCCATTGTTGTCTATGCTGATTTTGAATCGACACTAGTGCCTATTGAAAATAATGATGGTGATGTAGCAAGGAAAAGTGTTAAGTATCAGATACATGATCCAAACAGTTTTTGTTTAATGGTTAAATCTACTCTTTCTGAAGAACATCTAAATAGATTTAATTTAACTTCAAAACCTATTGTCTATCGTGGTGTTAATGCTTCTAAAATATTCCTTGATCAGTTGTATATAATAGCGGAAAGTGTTGAAAGATTGTACAGTGATATTATACCGATGATACCTTTGGATGAAGAAGAAGAGATTCAACATGAAAATGCAACTCATTGTTATCTATGTAGAAATGAATTTACTGTGGAAAATCACAAGGTTCATGATCATGACCATCTGACAGGGTATTATAGAGGTGCTGCATGTAACAGCTGTAATATCAATTACAAGATCCCTACAAATATACCTGTAATATTACATAACCTTAGTGCTTATGATGCGCATTTTATCATTCCGGAATTAGGAAGAGATAATGGAGAAATTGATGTCATAGCTGAAACCACGGAGAAGTTTATAAGTTTTACTAAAAAAGTTGGAAATATAAAGCTTCGGTTTTTAGATTCTTACCGTTTTATGCCATCTAGTTTAATGAAGCTTTCTGAAAACCTGAGAACAGAAGATTTAATAGAAACCAAGAAGATTGTAAGTAATGACAAGGTTAATTTAGTTCTTCGCAAAGGTGTTTTCCCGTATGATTATATAGATAGCTTAGAAAGATTTAATGAAACATCCCTTCCACCAAAAGAAGAATTTAAAAGTAAACTATATGACACAGATATATCCCATGAAGATTATGAACATGCGTGTAGAGTATGGAATGAATTAGGATTTAAAACACTTGGAGAATATTCGGACTTTTATGTAAAACTAGATGTAACTTTACTTTGTGATATAATGGAAGAGTTTAGAAATACATGTTTTAAGGCATATGGATTAGACCCTCTGCATTCTTGTACATCACCTGGACTAGCTTGGCAAGCAATGTTAAAGGAAACAAAATGTAAACTCCAACTTCTTACAGATATAGACATGGTGCTGATGTTGGAATCAGGTGTTCGAGGGGGACTAACTCAAAGCGTAACACGACATGTAAAAGCAAATAACAAATATTTGCCCAATTTTGATGCATCAAAACCAAGTACATATTTAGGTTATTTTGATGCAAATAACCTTTATGGATGGGCCATGTCGAATCCTCTCCCATATGGCAACTTCAAATGGGTAGACCCTGATTCTATTGGAAACATAATGAATATAGCGAAACATGGAGACACTGGTTATATTTTGGATGTAGACATTGAGTACCCTGAACATTTGCATGACCACCATTATGATTTACCTCTACTGGCTAAGACGGAAATATCACCAACCGGCAGATGGCCTAAATTAATGATGACTTTAACCAACAAATCAAGATATGTTGCTCATTATTGGGTAATACAACAAGCCCTAGAATTAGGATTGAGAATAACAAAAATTAATAGAGCTTTACAATTTTCTCAATCCTGTTGGTTAAAGTCATACATTGACAACAACACAAAAAGAAGAACTGCAGCTACATCTAATTTTCAAAAGGACTTTTTTAAATTGATGAATAATGCGATATTTGGCAAGACACTGGAAAACAAAAGAAAGCATAAGAATGTGAAACTAGTTAGTGATCCGGTGAAACTACAAAAGCTGGTACAAAAACCTAACTTCGGATCATCCATAATAATCAACGAAAATCTTGTAGCTGTTTCCATGAACAAAATTTCAATTACAATGGATCGTCCTTTATATGTGGGGATGTCTATTCTAGATATTTCAAAGACCCACATGTATGACTTCCATTACAACAAGATGGTTAAATTTTATGGAAGAGAAAACATCGGCATTGTATACATGGATACGGACGCTTTTATTTATTGGATAAGAACTGAAGATATGTATGAAGACCTACGCTGTTTTATCTACAATAACGACTTTGACTTTTCTGATTATCCACAAGACCATCCCAACTACGACAATGGTAAAAATAAAAAGGTATTGGGAAAGTTCAAAGACGAAACAAATAGCGTGCCAATGGAAGAGGTTGTTGCTTTAATGTCTAAATTGTATTCATTTAAATTGTACAAAAATGAAAAAAGAGAACATGAAATCGTGAAGAAGGCCAAAGGTATAAAAACCTCATACCTGAAGAAGAATGTACAGTTTGAAGAATACAAGAGATGCTTATTTGAAAATGTTGAGACAACAGCAACATTTAACACCATAAGAAGCTTCAACCATCGTCTCTTCAGTGTAAAGCAAACCAAATGGGCTTTGAGTTGTAAGGATGATAAGAGGTACATCCTGGAAGATAATATAAAAACTTTACCATTTGGACATTACTCCTTATACCCTATCGACCAATAAACCTATTCTTCGTCCTTTACCTTCTTCCTTTCCGTAAAGAAGAGGGGACATGACAAGCTCAATGTCATGTTCCCTCTTTTTTACACCAATGTAATATGGCCTTGACCTATAATCTAACCATATAAAAGAGGATAAACCATTTTAGAGATCAGTATTTTTACAAGCGGTGTGGAAGACACAACTGAAAATGGAAGATTTAAGGAACAAGATTGTAAATGAACTTCATAAGCCGGCAAGAAGAAAATTTCCTAGAAGAAATACAATTATAAAAGGAATGAATGATCTTTTCCAAGCCGATCTTATTGAAATGATACCACATAGTAAATTAAATAAAGGATTCAAATACATTTTAGCGATTATAGACTGTTTTACTAAAGTGGCTGATGCTTTACCGCTAAAGGACAAGACTGGTAAAAGTGTTACAAAAGCTATGGAAATGGCTATACTAAGAAATAATTTCAACATCAAACATCTACAAACTGATGATGGAAAAGAATATTTTAACAAAGACTTTGCAGCTTTAATGAAGAAGTATAAAATAAATCATTATTCTACAAATTCTGAAGTTAAAGCTTCAATAATAGAAAGATTTAACAGAACGTTAAAAGGAGCAATGTATAAAACATTTTCCAAACGAGGATCATATATTTGGTATGATATATTACCACAACTTATAAAAGAATATAACAATAAGTATCATCGAACCATTGGTATGAAGCCTAATGAAGTAAATAGTGCCAATGCTAAAATGGTATTAAAACGTATTAAAAATAATACTACTCCTAAACGTGAAAAAATGCAGCCCAAAACATTTAAAGTTGATGATAAAGTTCGTATAAGTAAGTACAAAGGAGTATTTAGCAAAAGGTATCTGCCAAACTGGACTAATGAAGTATTTACAATCTATAAAGTGCAACCAACAATACCTGAAACCTACATTTTAAAGGACAACAAGGGTGAATTGCTTGAAGGTGGATTCTACGGACATGAATTGCTAAAATCATCAGTTGGCGATGTATATCTTGTTGAAAAAATTTTACAAAGAAAAAAGGATAAGGTGAAAGTACGTTGGTTGGGATTTGATAAAAGTGAAGACTCTTGGATCCCTACAAAAGACTTAGTGTAGCAATTTATGAAGTCATTACATGTTTAACCTTTACACAAGATGGAGATTGTGCAGCAAAAGGATCGATTTTTTATTGATAATATTGATGAGTTAACAGTTGACAACGACAAGTTAAATCATGGAAAACATGGTGAATTACTGCCAAACACAATAAGATGTTTAATAACTGGACCATCAAATTGTGGAAAGACAAATGTGGTTTTTAATTTAATAACAAATCCTAAGGGATTACGTTTCAACAACATTTATATCTTTTCCAAATCTTTGCAACAACCCAAATACCAATTATTGGATAAGGTACTCGCAAGTGTGCCTGAAGTTAATTTTTACAAGTTTAATGCTAGTGAAACTATAATGGAGCCAAACGAGGCTAAACCATTTTCTATATTTATATTTGATGATGTATCTTGTGAAAATCACGACACTATTAGAAGTTATTTTGCCATGGGAAGACATTACAATATTGATAGCATTTATATTGGTCAAACTTACAGTAAAATTCCAAAACAACTAATAAGAGATAATGCAAATCTACTAATTATCTTTAAGCAAGATGAAACAAATTTAAAGCACATATATTATGATCATGTGAATGCAGACATGTCATTTGATAAATTTAAAGAAATGTGTGGCAAAGCATGGGCTGAAAAATATGGATTTCTTGTTATTATGAAAGAAGAAGCTATAAAAAATGGAAGATATCGTATAGGATTGGATAAATTTGTATTAATTCATTGAACGATTGATGATACGTTTAGTAATAGATTGGACCTCGCTGCGTAAACATGGTGAACCAAGAAAAACTATTAAAAGAAATAAAATCACTGAGTGACTCGATTAGACTTAAAAATCGAGCATTAAGAATGGGTTTGAATGAAAGAGAAGAATTTCTGGAGACTACATTTAAGCCTATTACAGAACCTTTAAAACAGATAACAGAAACAATTGGTAAACCTCATTTTGAAGGAGATGTTTTACTACCTGTTTCTAAATTTGAAGTAAAGACTTTAAAAAAGGAAGAAGATGATGATTCTTACACAAGTGATAGTGAAGTTTCTCAAAAAGGAGAAGAAACAAGACAAGAAGAACCAGAAATAAATGTTCAAAAAGAAGAAGAAGAAGAACAACATATACCTGAAGCAGAACAATCAATTCCAAATCTAACAAAATTAAGTAGTGATATATTGCAACAAGGACCTCTTGGAAGAAAGTATATCATGAAGATGTTACATGAAATAAAAGCTAACCCAAAACTACACAAGTCACATGTATATGGAGCGAGAATTGATGGAAATGAATTAAAAATAGGAGATTCAAAAGTATATTTGACTGAAGATGATGACATTGTTATTGGTGAGCATAAATATAAAGGAACAAAAGGATTATTTGAACTGATTTTTAAAAATATACCTATAAAATATACACTACAAGATTTAAATACTTTTAAAGAAATTTTGCAAAATACTAATGCTCATAAGAAGAATTACTCCAAAGATTCAATGATAAATAGAACACGCGCAACTAAATATTCAGTTGTAATAAAAAGATTGTTTCCCCTGAGAAAACTACCAACATTACGAACTGCGCCTGCTTTGAAGAAACCGCTAAAGAGGAAATCTTTATCACTTATGGACTTATCACTTATGGATGAATATGGTAAAAAGAAAAAAGGAGAATCTTCAACGTCTGGTAAAGGTTTAATGAAAAACCTATATAATACAAATGTGATTTACTATAATGATATAAACAAATTGGTCGATAGAATGAGACTATTACATGAAGCCATGGAAGCTGGTCATACAGGTTTAAATAATGAATGGGTGGCTTTAGTTGACGAACTTCGAAATCGTGGAATAGTTGTATAAATCATTATGGATATATAAGAGAGCTGTGAGTATACAGTGGATCAGTTCAATCATGAGTGTCGACAAGTTCGGACGGTACTCCGGGCTAGGAGTACAAGGAGGAGAAAACAGAAAAAGAAGTGGATTGCCACAAACACCTGAAGGTGACTATGATATGAGTAACAAACGTTTAAAATTTGTTAAAGACCCAGAAGAAGATACTGATGGAGCAAATTTAAAAACAGTAAAAGAAGCAACTTCAACATCATTAAAATTAAACAAGAATACTTACGATGTTAAATCACATAGAATAATTAATGTTGGTAAACCAACTGACAGTTCTGATGCAATTACTAAAGAGTATTTATCATCTGAACTTTCCAACACTTTAAAATTGCAGTCGGGTAACAATTTAAAAGATGGACAAACATATGATGCTGGAAATCATAGGATAACCAATGTGGCAAATCCAAAAAATGATAAAGATTCAGTTAATAAAGAATATTTACATTCTATAATACCGGAAAAGACTCAACGAGGATTTTCTTTTTATAAGTTTATTATAAATGACATTGGATACCCAAAGGAAGACGGTGATGCTGTAAACCTGAAATACATCAAGGACAACTGTATTTTACAAGATGCTGATGAAATAGATTGTCATGGAAAAGCATTGTCAAATGTAAAATTCGGTTCTCAACCAAAAGACGCTGTTACTATGGAACAATTATCTAAAGAATTAAAAAGGGGAACATCGAATTTTGTAAAACATGAAGATGCCGTGCTAAAGCGAGGAGATACATTTATACATGGAAATAAAAAGTTTGATTTAATGCAAGGAAATAATGATGAATGGGATGCAGGACATAAAACAATAACAAATGGAAGATTTGGTATAAAAGATACAGATGTACCTCTAATGGTGCAAACATTAATTGCGAGTGGTGGTACATTAGGTACATACAATGGTCGTAATAGAAGAATAAAAGATATTTATCCTGGTTATGAAGATGATGATTGTGTTACATTGAGACAAACAATAACTTGGGATAAACACTTTGGGACCAAATATGATGCAAAGATGAAAAAAATAATTAATATTTTACCAGGAGAAGATTTAAATGATGCTGCTACTATTGGACAAGTCATAACAACATCGAAAAGTGATTCGACTGCTTACACGTGTAATTATAAACGTATTATGCAGTTACACGATCCCCAACATCCAAAAGATGCTGTAACTTTAGACTGTTTAATAAGAATAGTGGGCAATTTACTTATCGATACCCACAATCATATAGCTAGTACAACGAGTCATGTGATGATTCAACCCGATGAACGAGAAGCTTGGATTAAAAATAGAATTATAAATCAGTATATAATTAATTTGAATAATTAAGTATTTAAATATAAAAATTGTGCATGTGTTATTCATTTATGTAAAGCAGCTCGTGGAGTAAACACGCTGGTTATATAAGACGACATAATGAAGACCGCAACGCTCAGTCGTCGTCAAGACAGCGGCAAGAAAGGACGTGGTATAACATCAGCTGCGTTATCCCTGCTAAGACGGATTCCTGTTGGTGCTGTTCTAAATCGAGCAATAGACGCTTTACCATACGAATTTCATCTGCCCGGAGGCTATCAATATTGTGGACCCGGAACTAAGTTGGCAAAACGTTTAGCAAGAGGAGATCCTGGAATTAATAAATTAGATCAAGCTTGCAAAGAACACGATATAGCGTATTCCAAGTTTGCAGATTCAACAAATAGATCAATAGCGGATAGAGCGCTAGCGGAAAAAGCTTGGCAAAGGGTTAAATCAAGTGACGCCAGTATTGCGGAAAAAGCAGCAGCTTGGGCAGTGACAACAGCCATGAAGACGAAAGCTAAGTTTGGTGGTGGAGGACAACGCGGGAGAAAACCTAGTAAAAAAGAAGCTGCAAAAAGAGGTGGGAACATCAAAAGAAGACGTCGCACTAACCCTAAAAGGAAAGTCAAGAAAACATCCATATGGTCAATGGTAAAAAACGGATCGGGTCTTTACTTAAGACCGTACCGTGTGTATTAAATGAGAAGAATAAATTGATAATTCCAAATGAAGCATTAACAAACTATCAATTGTCAAAATATGTGAAATGTTTAAGAATACCATTCTTCAGAGGAGTTTTTATGAAAGATACATTACCAAATAGAGTGTGGAAAAATGAAACTGGAATAGTAAACTTAGACTCTAATTATGGACCAGGTACTCATTGGGTATGTTATAAAAAACTTGGAGAAAATGTTTACTACTTTGATAGTTTTGGAAATTTACCGCCACCAAAAGAACTTCAACATTATTTTCGGAACTGCAATAATATATTCTACAACTACAAAAGAGAGCAACCTAGCAATACGGAAATATGCGGACATTTATGTTTGGAGTTCTTAGCGAAGAGCGTCAGTCAGCTTTAAGATGTCATCGTATACAGTGTCGTTGAGTGGAAATTCATCAACATTGAAAAGTACACTTTTCCCAGCGTTACGTTTATCTACGGGCAAACTATGGGAAGCAGCATTATTGGATTTGACTACATACAATTCAATTCCCAATGTTACAGAAGGAAAAAATAATTTACTACATTATTATGAAAGTAAAGATGAAAAAGGAAATTATTCACAATTAAAAATAATTCCATTATCTACAGGAGCATATGAAATAGACGATATAAACCAAGTATTACAAAAGAAACTTGGAGAAGAAAATATTTCTATAAAAGGTAATAATAATACATTAAAAGCAGAAATAACTTCAAAGTATTATATAGATTTTAGCTTAGACCACTCAATCGGCAATTTGCTCGGATTTTCAAAGAAGAAAGGAATTTTAGCTCCTGGAAATGATTATACTGGCGATACAACAGTAACAATATTAAAGGTGAACAGTATTGATGTAACGTGTAATATTATACACGGATCATATAGAGATGGAGTAAATCAACATATATTACACACATTTTACCCGACAGTAGCTCCTGGTTTTAAAATAGTTGAGAAGCCACAAAACCTGATATACCTACCATTAAACACCAGTTTCATTTCAGACATCGTACTGAACATATTGGATCAAGACGGCATTAGTGTTGACTTTAGAGGAGAAACCATAACTATACGATTACATATCAGAGCGGCAATATAAAGTCAACATGGGATTATCATTTAAACCACAACGGAAGAGCCGGAGCTCAGTAGCTCCTCAACATTCGACGAGTTAACACCGGACAAACATACGCTTCCTACAGAAGATCGGACTAAAACTTGCCAACCATGGATATACTGGATATAGCACAAGGACCGACATTCGACGAAACCCTATGGGAGAAGGAATATCACACTCACAACCCTTACACTTCATCAAAATTAAATAATAATGATGAAATAAGGATTCCTATTCAACAACAAGATATTTATACTTTACCATGTGAAAGTTAATTATATATCGAAGGAAGAGTAACAAAATTGGATGGAAAAACTGGTTCAACTGTTCCTTTTATAAATAACCCTATGGCATATCTGTTTGATGAAATTAGATATGAAATATCTGGAGTAACAGTTGATTCAACAAAAAAAGTTGGTATATCAACAACTTTAAAAGGATTAACTTCAATAACACCACATGAAAAAAATTCTTTAATTTCGGCTGGATGGGTAACTCCTGATAAAGACACTATTACTCCTAATTCAAATGGTTACTTTGATTTTAATGTACCTTTACGATTACTTTTGGGATTCGCAGAAGATTACAAGAGAATAATAATAAATGTAAAGCAAGAACTGGTACTGCTCAGATCTTCAACGAATAAGGATGTAATACAAGCGCCAAGTGGAACAAAAGATGCCGATTTGGAATGGCAACTTCAATTGGATAAAGTTGTATGGAGAGTACCACATGTCAGATTGGCGGATGAACATCGAGTATTATTATTGAAAAAATTAAATCTGACCGTGATATTGTAATACCATTTAGAAGTTGGGAATTTCATGAATACCCCATATTGCCTCAAACAGAAAGACAAACATGGACTGTTAAAACCTCTACTTATTTAGAACGAGCAAGGTACATAATAGTCGGTTTTCAGACTAAACGAAAAGATGTTATAACTGCGCACGCTGGTCAATTTGACCATTGCAAGATAAAGAATTGCAAAGTTTTTCTAAACTCTCAGTTCTTTCCATATGACAGTTTAAATGTTTCATTTGACAAGAAACGTTATTCCATTCTATATGACATGTATGCAAGATTTCAATCGTCATATTATGGTAAGACAAATACACCACTACTATCACCAGAACAATTTTATTCAAAAGCTCCAATTGTTGTAATCGATTGTTCAAAAACAAAATGAATCTGTGAAATCTTCAAGTGTAGATATAAAAGTTGAAATGGAATTTGAAGATAAAATACCAGATGGAACTTCAGCATACTGTTTAATTCTACATGATAAAATAGTTACTTACACACCGCTGACAGGAATTGTGAAGAATGTACTTTAAGAAGGATTAATACAACATTTGCATGACTTGTAAGGTTTTTTACAAAAGATCAACAATATCTAGGTCATCTGCGAGTATAAAAGCAAGAAAGAAGAGCTAACAATTCATTTCATCTTTGATTGTCGTATGGGTAACATCGTCCGCAAGATGAGTTCTACTACATCAAGTGCTAATGAAGAAACTACACCTCTTATGGCTGACAATAGTTTGGATATAGAAAGACAAGTTGAACAGGAAATGGATGAGTTCCTCAAGTTTAAACATAAGAAGACAGAAGAAGAGGAAGTTGAAAAAGAAACAAAGAAAAGAAAATTGAAGATAACATTTCCACCAACATCTTAACGGAAGTATTTCTTCGAATATTTTATCCTATTTCTTCTTGTATGACAAAGACTGTATCTGCTGGAGTGATGAAATCATTGGATTACTCTCCTACTGTTATTTTAAATCATGGATCTAAAATGGTAACCTTCACTGAAACTTCTTGGGAATCTTTTATGAAACATATACATCTTTTGGAATGTTATCTGAGTAACAATACATTTGGAAGAAAAACAAAACTAGGTTTGTTGGAATCAAATATTGAAATCGATATTGTTAAACAACGTGGTCAACAACTAGTTCGATTTAGAGATTTAACTAAATATAATATAAAAAATACATTTGACTAAAGAAGAGTTTTACAC
Organism: Neoaliturus tenellus; assembly: GCA_030545055.2. Lineage (NCBI taxonomy): Eukaryota > Metazoa > Arthropoda > Insecta > Hemiptera > Cicadellidae > Neoaliturus > Neoaliturus tenellus. The sequence goes on from CM061534.1 coordinate 124,333,725, forward strand.
TTTAACTTGTGCTACTGGTCCTATAACAAGATATTTAAAACAGCTAATATCTCAAGTGCAATTATCAAAGACTATTTAATTGATGCATTGGATAAACAACCATATGTTCCAATCCTATATGGTCCAGTAGATACTTCAATCTTCAATAGGATACCACATGAAGTAGATATGTGGAGACAGTTACACCACTATCAAACCAACTTTAATTTAGATGAAGAAAAGCAAGAAACCAAGGAAAACGAATCAAGTTTCAACAATCAACAATCGGCAACAAATTGAACAAATAAAGAATATTGTAAGTAAAAAGAAGAATATTGGGGGTATAAAAGGTTGTCAATCTGGATTAACATACCAGTTGCCTACTGAACGTCATCATGGATAAACAAGTTTCATTCTCTAAGAAGATAGAATTAATGGAAGTAAAGCAAGGTATCATAGAGTTTCAAGCATTCCGTGGTAATGATGGAAATTTTATAATTAAAGAGTTAGTGGTACTAGATATGATAACATCTGTTGTTTATCACTTTTTATTTATGCCTCCTTTACCATTCAACAGATTAACAACCAAAGCTAAAGTAACAAACAAATGGTTGATGAAACATTTTCATAATCTAAGATGGGATGAAGGTTTTATAACCTACAATATGATGCCACACATTATGAATCATTTCTGCAAAAAGTTCAAAACTATTTTTACAAGAGGATTGGAAAAAGCAAATTGGATACAAACATATACAAACCATGAAGTAATAAATGTGCAAATGGAGAAAGATTTTTATTGCTACTTTGATAACATCTGTATTTCATCTAAAAACTTTAAACATCAACAGTCTCAATGTGCTTTAAAAAACGCATATCGTTTGAATGTCTATCTACAGCAAAGTGGTGGGGGAAACGAAGGGTATAAAAGCGAGAGCGGCACTATGACAATGCATCAGTATTACTCGAACCTCCGGGGAGTCAACACCTCTAACACGCAAACACAAGAAGAAGAAGACGAACAATAGCAAGAAGAAGATAATGGCGTCACAAAATTTTCTACAATCGCTTGTTGATCAATTCAACAAACATTCTAAATCTACTATACTACCGACAAAAAAATGTTCAGAATTGAAGGAAGAGAAACATTATATTATTCACACTATTAAGAAAATGGAAACATCAATTGGAGACGCTATCAATTGTACATTAAGTGAAGCACCCTACACACCTGGTGATGAACCAAAATTTCAAGTATTTCTTCCCAAACGCTTCGTTCAACTGCTGCAGAATGAAGATTTACGACTGATTCACCCCGGCGCACTCTACTTAGCAGCTCACGGTCCTAGCGGAAGCAACTCTACTGAACTTACACTTCATGTTATGCCTACTAGCAACTAATCTGTAGTTTATATATACTGTTGTACATGTATGTAACTGATTATAAATAAATAAAAAATAAAAATGAAAAAAAAATAAAAAAGGCAACATATCGATAGTGTTTCTGCACTATCGATATGTTGCTTTTTTAAAAACACGTTTGGGTGACCTTGACCTAGTTTTGAGGGTATATAAAGGCCGTAATTTTCTTGAGGATCTCATCAGTCTACGACTACCTTTCGTGCCGTACACATCTCTGTTGGCTCTCCAGTTATTACAAATAACAACATGTCTCTTAAGGTTAAGTGTGCATCATATGATACTACCACCATCACAACTTTTGAAGAACTCGACGATTTTACTAATGAATTGCGAGTGTTACTTGCCGGTGGTTATCGTTTAAATATTGATGTTTACGCTAACAACATGAGGATGTTTCCTAAACAAAAATTCTGCAATGAAGAAGTATTTGTTTCCACACAACCTTCAACTACAACACCATCTACTCAAAGTAATGTTAAGTTCCAGAAATATTACTGATGTTGAATAATATTGAGTGGTCGCTGTGGCATCTATAAAAGGAACGCGTAACCTAAACAGAATCATCATTTGCTTCCCAACTGACGCAGCGAAAACAACTACCACTACCATGTTGTACAGAATGATGATTGAATTCAATGGAAAAATCTACGGAAAAGACTATCAAAGTGTAGAACAAATGACGTCCGATCTTCAAGTATTGACTAAAGAAGGATTCCAACCAAAATTAATTCTAAAATTTCCTGAAGTACATCCACTATCCACTGAAGATCTCATTGCTATGGCTAAAGAAGAAAAAGAAAAATACAAACAAGATATAAAGAAAGAAAAAGAGAATGAAAACTCACTATCTTAAATAAATACATCTTACACTTGTAAGATGTTCTTTTTTAAAACTCCATTTGGATGACCTTGAGATTACCCCCACCACTTTTTCTAGTCTATAAAACACACTATCCTACACTATACACCTTCATTTCTTGGCTAAACTTAGAAGCGTCAACATGGAAAACAAGAAAGACAAATACAAACCACGCTATTGTTGTGAACAAAAATGTACCGATATAGGAAGATGGATGGTAGACGGATTAGCTTGTAGAAAATGTGAATTCTTCGGATCTTGTTACTGCAAATGCAAGACAAAACAACTACCACCACCAGAATTGCGAACCTTCAAGATTTATAAATCAAGATACTTCCACACTTGCTGTCCCCAGAGATGTATCAAATTTCATCCAGAAAAAATTGTTAATTGCCGAGAGTGTAATGCATGTTATAAAGACGACTTTTGTACATGCATCATAAATGCGTGCAAGTACAGATCTGATTGGTCTACTGATCCTGTTGAAGCTTCAGATGTATAGCTGTAGTCACTGACTGCAGCCCTTTTTTAAAATTCCATTTGATTGACCTTGAGATTACCCCCACCACTTATTTTTTACAACATATATTCTACGGATCATTCGATACGCTTCTCATTCTTATTTCATTACTCGCACTGACAACAACATGGATGATAAATTCATTTCCTTTCAACATTTAGTTACCGACAGAGAAGAGATGGAAGCCCTATTCCAAAACTTACTCACACTCATTGATAACTATCCTTTAAGATGGATCAACATCACAGTGCAATACATCAATCCTACCAAAATATTTTCATCCTCATCATCTTCTTCTGCCACCTCCATGTCTTCATCGTCGCAAAGTGCAGAGGAAGAGGAACAGACAACTAATAGTGTTAAAATTGTTGAATTAAACGACGAGGAACAAGAAATGCAAGCTCTGGTTAAATATAAATTTAATATTTAATTTATAAAAATTATTAGTGTTTCTAATTTATATTACAGCTAATACTTATTTCTACACACCACCCATAACCTACCCAAATGGGATTTTGCGGCAAAATGCTCTGGCCGCCGGTTCGCATATGATTATATCATCCTTCCCCCACCACTCTACCACCCCCACCCCTCTACTTCCCCCTCCACCACCTTTGCCCACATATAAGCGACCCTCTGACCATCGCTCACCATTTGTTTGCCAACTTCCGAACAATGAGCTCCTCTCCTTTAACAACAAGTAAATGTACTTTTCTTATTCAATCACAGGAAGACTTACAAAATATTTTTCAAATTTTAAGTGATCTAATAAACACTCCAAATAACACCATTACTATCACTGTGGAAGTTTCCTACAATTCTTCTGATTACGAAAACATGGAAAGCGAAGACATCGAAGTTTTACAGCTGCCAGATAATAGTCTTCCATCTTCCAAAGCTGCAACACCCGACACAGCTAATAATGATGTTTAGTCGACTACAATTATTTTCTTTACCCCCCACTATTTTTACAGTAATATATAACCTGTCCCTATCTCTGTTTCTCATTTCATCGCCAACTTTCTCGCTATCAACACCGCTCCAATTTTTACCTGCATACATTTAATACACGAAGATGATGGATGATTTTTCATTTACGTCACAATTGGAAGAGGATAAACTCAAACTCGAAATCAACAGACTACAATTAGAAACAAAGAATCAACAAAAAATGATTCAGCTTTTACGACTATTCAAATGCGTACTGTGGATAGTATGTTTTTATCTTCTCATCGCTATCACCTTTGGCATCTACCACTCCATCGCCAGTAAACAACACTCCAACGCTTCCTCAAATAAAACCACTACTTTTCTTTGATTAAATAAATTTTTACCCACCTTCAATCTAACCCCTCGGGGCTCACCTTTTTTTAAAAACCCCTCCAGATGACCTTGACCCACTTCCCAAACCCACCCATCACTGTCAAAGAAAACCCCCAGCCGCTACTACCCCTACAACAGTTACAACCGCTGACCTTGACCTGGACCAGGAGTGGGCAAACCCCACTACTATTATTATTATAATTTTAGAAAAATAAATACAACATTTTTTTTCAGGATTTGTTTTTATTACATGTTTTATTGATACAGCAAACAGGAAAAAATAACTTGTAAATATTATTATATCAAAGGGGTCTTTTTATTAAATTGATTAGAAACTGGACTAAATCTTTAGTTAGGGTTAGACGAAAAACGTACATGATGTCCTGATCTGAGCCGGTTTCATCATTTCAAGAAGATTTTCAAAATGTCCACTGTTTACTCTGATACACATGCGAAGTCTATTTTCTGAATTTCCTCATTGTCGCCTTCAAGTTCAGTTCATCCCGTAGGAGTTCAGAGGCGGTCAAAATCCTATTTCTTAACTCATCTACATTTCGAACTGGTGTTTGATAAACATTTTGCTTCAGGTGACCCCAAACATAGTAGTCGAGGGGTGTGAGGTCTGGAGACCTTGGGGGCCAAGCAATTGTCCCTCCTGTTCCAATCCACCGGTCTCCAGACCTCACACCCTCGACTACTGTGTTTGTTGTCACCTGAAGCAAAATGTTTATCGTACACCAGTTCGAAATGTAGATGAGTTAAGAAATAGTATTTTGACAGCCTCTGAACTCCTACGGAATGAACTGAACTTAAAGGTGACAATGAGGAAATTCAGAAAATATACTTCGCATGTGTATCAAAGTAAACAGTGGACATTTTGAAAATCTTCTTAAATGATGAAACCGGCTCAGATCAATACATCATGTACGTATTTCGTCTAACCCTAACTAAAGATTTAGTCCAGTTTCTAATCAATTTAATAAAAAGACCCCTTTGATATAATAATATTTACAAGTTATTTTTTCCTGTTTGCTGTATCAATAAAACATGTAATAAAAACAAATCCTGAAAAAATGTTGTATTTATTTTTCTAAAATAATAATAATAATAATAATAATAATAATAATAATAATAACACAGCTGATTATAACTATTTTGGTTTCCAATCAGCTGATTTTGTCAAAAGATTAATCTGGAAAAAAAATTACAGATAATGTAATTTGTATTAGTGAGAACCAGTACGATGAATTCCTAATACTGTACCTTGACAACATTTTTAGGAATTTCTTACTTTTTTCCACATATGACCCCTTAATATTTATACATCATTTTAAAAATGAATAAATAAGGAAGTTTTTTTAGTAACTAAACATAAAAATACAAACAATTTTACTGGGTTAATTAAGCCTTAAAGTTTAGACAAAAAAGTCTGAAAAAATGTTTTTTAACTTTTAAGCTATTTCAAAAACGTTGTATAAGGTGTTATTATTTAGGTACTATGTTTAATTTGTAGGGAATTTAATGCCGTTTCAAAAGGTATCACTCCCTATGTCCTAAATACATTATTTTGGGTTTTACGACCAAACTAATAGAAACAAGTCGTGTAATTTTAAAAAATCACAAAATACGCCATTGCAGCTAAACGGTTTGAGTCCGATATGGGGTTATATACATTTTTTTGTTCCTTTTGATAAGTAGAATCAACAGTTAAAATTAATGTAGTCAGTAGAGACTCACCCTTATGTATATATATATATATATATATATATATATATATATATATATATATATATATATATATATATATATATATATTATAAAGGGCTGCTAGGAATATTATTACAATAAACATATTTTGAACAAAATACCCTTTTATATAAAGCTTAATAAAACCTCACCTAATATATATATATATATATACTCCCAAGTTAGTTCAGATGATATAATTTTCATTTTGGACGTTAATAACGCAAACATAAAATTTTTATCATAACGTTAGACTACTTTTAATCTCATTTGGTTAGGTATCTTAGCCAGATATATTTTGTTTAGAGTGATTAAAAACTTTTTTGAAAAAGTGTTCCAAACCCATACAAATACATGTAGGGAGTAATCTGGGAAGCGAACCCGTGACCTCTCTCAGGCAGCAAGGTTTTATTTTAAAAATATTTTAAAAATCTCACTTCGTTGTGGAAATATTTTCTACATTTAAAAATATTTTAGCTTTGTTTTTAAAACAGCCTTTAAAAAGTATTTTCTTCGAACGGAGAAAAAAATATCTTTTTACACTCATTTTTAGTAACATTAAAAATATTTTTTCTAAAAACAATTTAAAAATAATTTTACTTTATTTAAAAAAATGTTTTGTGTAATTCTAAATAAAAATATTTTTTAAATCATCTGCCAAAGTGAAAAGAAAAACATTTTTAGCGAAAGAAAAAATGCTTTTAAAATTATTTACTAAAGTTTATTAGAAAATATCATTTACAGTTGAAATAAAAATATATTAAACATGTGTTTCTCATGAATATTAAAAATATTTTGTCTGTCCAAAAAAGTACTTAAAAATTTTTTTTATTTGTATAAAAATGTTTTCTTCAATGTATAAAAATGAAACTGTAAATATATTGTACTAAAGGGACAAGAAAAACATTTTTAGCCGATGAAAAACAATCCTTTAAAACCATATACAAAAGTCTATTATAAAATATAGTTGATATTAAAATATCAGCTCGGTAAATTTAAACAATTCTTCATA
>CM061534.1:124340685-124473897 GCA_030545055.2 Neoaliturus tenellus
AACACTACAATATGAGTACTAAACTACGCGCCATAGAAGATAAACATCTACAACATTCCAACAATTTTGACGAGGAAAGAATACATTGCTTAAAAAGTTTAAATATAAATATTGAAGAACTTACAGACAATCAAAACATTCTTCCAACAAAAGCACCAACAGCTCGAAAATTAAGAGAATTTTTAAGAAAAAGATCATACGAAGATTGGGGCAAACTCCCTCAAAAAGGCAAAGGAGTGTCCCTTTTTGAACAATGTCCAAAAGTAAACAAAATGATTATGTACAAAAGTAGCTTAAGTATTTCTGAATGGACGACCATAATTAAAATGAATGCCAATGTAACAGCAGTGAGAGCTACTCCAGGCAGATCTCAGGACAACCATTGCCGTCATCTTGCCCAAAGGGAGAAAATAAGATCAATATTGGCAGGTGCTTTTAAGAAACCAGGTTGGGAAATATTTGAAAAAATAAGTGCAACGTCTTCTGACGGATCTCAAAGACGTGTCGACATTATAGCAATATTTAGAAAAGAAAACAAGGCTTTAATAATTGACCCAACCATAAGGACGGAAACAGGGGAAGAGCAGGTAGAAGAAGTAAATAACGAAAAGAAGAAAATATATGAACCTTGCATCCCATACCTATCAGAAAAGTATAATATCAAAAACTGGATTGTGATTGGCATTCTAATTGGCAGTCGTGGAACCATTCCAAAATTTCTTGTTGATTTTTGTAAAAAATACGAAATACCATCACAAATTATCGATTCAGTTTGTATAAGTGTTATAACAGACTCTATCAAAATTTTAAATCATCACTTATTCCAGCCAAATACATGACTTTTATTTTACTGTATGTAATTGAAAAAATTCTTATTGTATCACAATCAAAATTGTTTGTATTCTGGATCAACTTTGGTCAACTGGAAGTCCAGTTAGATTTGTAACTTTTAATAAAGTTAATTTCTCTCTCTCTTTAGCAAAGAGTCTATTTAACCGCTCCATTTCTATAAACTAGTATACTAGTATACACAAATATTCTTTCCTATTACATATCTTTGTTTATTTTTTTATTCAATTTCCATTTATTCTAAAAAAGGCAGACTAATGTGTCATTTAAAAATGCGAGTTGTCTTATTAACAATAATGAAATAGATTATACAACATAAAACCTAAGTCAAATTGGACTGCATAAAGAATACTATTAATAATATTAAAATAGTAATTACAACTGACTCATAGAGTATTTTTTAACCATCTTTTACAAGATCTGACAATGGCAAGTAATCTAAGGAGCGTGTAATTCAGGAAGAATTTCTGCAGGATTATTTGGCGGACTAGTATTTATTCTAAAATATTTGCAAGTGTACCAATTTGGTCGTCTTTAATATTAAATTTTAAGTTAAATTTTCTGTTATAAAAACTATTTTAACATGACCAAGGAAAATAATAATGTATCAATTTTATACGTGTCATTTGTGAATGAGCATTGTAAATTTTATTCCTGTCAACATCTATCTTATTTTCATCAAAGTATTTTGATTTTGGAGTGTTTGGAGTGAAGGCCTACATAACACACATTGACACATTGCAATAATTGTCCTTATCCTTAGGCGTAACCACTTGGTTGCTTCATTGTATGCTCTACGACTGTACGTTTCAGTGCTCTGAACAAAAACAATCTGTGATTTACTAACACTTTAGTCCATGTATACTCGCAGTAATTTTTTTTTTTAACAATAGTAACTTATTTAAAACTTGTTTACCAAATCAATAATACTTTCGCACAAATTAAATTAATGATCTAATTTATCTTTCAACTTTGGTACATGCCGCTAAACAATTGCACCTTATAAAGTCGAAGCTTTTTCCTTAGCCAAATGTTGGACGTTCAAAACATGCGTTTGTGAATTATGATTTGCAGTATAAACGTAGTCTATAAATAACACAGTATAATGCACTGCAGGAATATTGGACTTTCAATTAATGTACAAAACTTACCTCAATGAAAGGTGAAAATAAAGGACCTTCCAAATACACTTAACTCTTATTCAACAGTTTATATAGTCACTAATCCACTTATAAGTCACTAAAATAAAACGTAAAAGAAGTTCAACAATAATTCACCACTTACACAAAACTTTTTTTGGATTTTATTTTTATTTTTGTAAAATAAAATTAAACGAACCGACAAGTATTCAGTGAAGTGCCGCGCCGCGCCGCCGCCGTGTCGTCTAATCACCTCACAATAGCGATGGCGGTGGCGGTGGCAATATGGTAGTGATAGCGGCGTGTAAGTGGGCCTAGTGCACAGCCTTCGTGATTAGGACCGATTGTCAGCGACGGCCTTGTCCTGTCTGCCACTGCCCTCTTGATCACCGCCACCACCATCGTCATAACCTCAATACCAATTTATTAATATAGATTTTACCTCGTCGATGTGCCGGCTTCAGGTGTGCGTATTTATGTGTTAGGAACGCATTGAAAATTTTAAAATACTGTTAAACCCAGAAATGAGTTCAAATTAGAGTGGATGTTGAACAAATTTAGTACTCCTTTAAAAAAAACATTATAGTTTATTAATACCACGATAAAAACGATATGTTAAATTACATTTCATAGTCAGTTAGAAATATGGCTTCTGGTGGTGCTTTGACTGTAAAACATCCTTTCCTTTCCTCACAAGCATTTATATTTTCTCCTCTTTTTATTTTCAGAAAAGTGGCATACGATTAGATTAAGTACATAAAACTATAGCAAAGTCATGGCCCTGCCTATTAACAAAATGGAACTACAATTAATTAGTAGTTTATGCAACAATATGTAATATGAAGGTCCTTAATAAGCATTATGTAATAACTCTCTTGTTTTCTCTGTAATAACTCGATATTTTAAAAGCTGTAGACAAATTAAAGGAATTTTGAAAAAACGTTTTCATCCATAAAAATATTTACTTTTTTGTAACTTAAACTCAATAACAAACTTCAAAGTTGGACTACGGAAAATCAAATATGAATAAATAAATATTTATCGTTTCGGTGAGAATGGACTAAATTAAATTGAGAATGCTGCCGCTGAGGTACTGTAATAACATACTGCAAGTAATTGTAAGTACCTGGGGACCGAGCACTTGCAATGTGTTGGCGCCTTTTTGTCAAGTAAGTGTCACCCCCACCCCTGGGATTTTGTACGCACACGCACCCAGGACTGAACGTAATACGCACTGAATGAAATAATGATTTAAGATCATGTTTAAAGTTTATTGAGCTGGTGTGAAAATTGTAAATAAAAATGCTCATGTGAAATGAATTATTAACACTTGAAAATGTGAAATGAGAAATGAACTTGAAACGTCTGCCTGTGTGGCAGACACCCGACACTGACGACGGAAAGTTCGCAACTGACCTTCGCCACTACACGCACCCTCGACAGTCCCAGGGGTAGGGGTGACACTTGGCAAAAAGGCGCCAACATCTCGCCCGCCTTGAAAGGATCCCCTTCAAAATAAAGGAACCGAAATTGTTAATAATTAATAATGAAACAAAATAATGAAAAATTAAAATATAGTGAAAACGTTTTCTTGACGCTACACAATGATGAGATAACATTGAAAAATATGAAATTGAAAATATAAATATTGTATTTACAAGTACCTAGTACTTGTGACCTATGTTCAAAATATAAATGATAAATGACATTTTAAATGACTCTACTGATACTAATACTGCACAAACAAGAAATGAGACATTTAATTAAATGCAAGAAATATGTACACGGATTTTAATTGAACACAAGAATAATATCTACAATGAAAAAAATAAACATTTAAAAATGCAAATGGGAACAAAAATTAAACAGCAATTTATAAAAATCAATAACGTCACGAATAGCTAAACTTTGAGTGATCAAAACACAAATGTAAATACTATGAACAATACATAACACGTGATATGAAAATGTTAGTAAATTGAACAAATTTGTGAAATATGTAAAACAAATAGAAATGATATAATATACAATTGAATAGAATTGAAAAAGGCATGTTGAAACAAAACAATAAAGATAAAATAAAAATTCAAATAACAATGATTGGCGTAAACAAATTACTGCAAAAACATGTTAAATATTGAATAGTGGTACTATATACACATTTGCACAATTTGATGAGAACTTTTTACACAGCACTTGCACTGAGTTGAAATGCACACAAGGTGATAAAAAATTAGTTGACTCTGTTACTCACTGTCAATGGGCAGTACACAGATGCGGTTGGCAGTTCTCTTCAACAGTCCTGAGGTTGTCCTCAACGTGGCCACTCGCACGCGTCCGTCGGCTCCAGGATGGACGTCCGTCACAACACCGGTGATCCACTTCAAGGGCGGAAGGTTCTCATCCCTGACCAGTACCACTTGTCCAGGTGAGATGTTTGGTGTCCCTGAAGTCCACTCCTGCCTCTGTTGGATCTGGGACAGGTACTCCGTTGACCAGCGTCGCCAGAAGTGCTGCATAAGCTGGTGCGTTCTCTGCCAGCGCGACAGACGGTTCTCCTTGATGTCGGTGATGTCTGGCTCTGGTAGAGCTGATAGAGAGTCTCCTGTAATAAAGTGACCGGGTATCAAGGGAAGAGGGTCACTAGGAGAGGTGTTCAAGGGGGCTAGAGGTCGGGAATTAAGGCAAGCCTCGATAATCGTCAATGTTGTATACATCTCTTCGTATGTCAGGTGTGCTCTGCCTACAATTCTTCTGATGAGGTGGTATTTCATTGACTTGACTCCGGCCTCCCAGAGTCCTCCAAAATGTGGTGAGTTGGGGGGAATGAAGTGCCAATTTATCTGTTATGAGGTTGAATCCTTAACTTGATTGGCTTGCTTTTGAGTATTTTGTACAAATCTTTCAGCTCGTTATTTGCACCACGAAATTGTGCCGAAATCGGAAAAAACGTTTGTACACAAGCCTCTTCTAGAAGTAAATCTCCTAAAAGCTGCCAAAAATGTTGATTCTGTGGTGAGATCAGTTGCCAACTCCAAGTGAATAGCTTTCGTACCAAAACATACAAAAACGACAATGTAACTCTTTACGAGTTTTTGGCTCTGTTGTGTCCGGATTTGATGTAGATCGGACCACAATAATCCAACATTTGTAAACTGTCGAGAAAGAGTTGTTCTTTGAGTTGATAGGTTTCCTATTTCTTGCTGTTTCGACTTCGGCTTGGCCTTGAAGCAGGTGACACACTGGTGGACGACACGTCGAGCAAGATTTCTCCTCCTAATGGCCAGAAGTGTTGGCGTATCGTAGCTAATAAGGCTTGTGGTCCAGCATGTAGATGGCGAATGTGCTCGTTTCTTGCAACTAGTTGTGCTATGTGGGATTCCTTAGGAAGCAAAACTGGGTGCTTCTGATCACATTTGAGGTTGGCAAGATCAAGTCGGCCTCCTACTCGGGCAGCCCCTGGGAGTCTCTGAACGGGTTCAGGCTTAGTATTTTGCTTTTGGGCGATAGTGTGCGATTATCCGTTAATAGTGGTATTTCCGTTCTGAAATAGAGGCCTTGTTCTCTCCTTAGCAACGTATCTAATGCTAAAGATAACTCATAAGGTGTCAATGGGCCGTTCATTTGATTCTCGCGGTTTTTGCATTTGTTGTAAAATTTTGACAGTAAGGGACCACTCTTTGAAGTCTTTGAAGACTAGAAAACCTACTGATGATATCTGGATTGTTTAACTGTTCTTGACTTAAAACCGCTGCTGCTGAGACTTCTTCCTTGCGTTTTTCTTCTGGAATTATACTCTCCTGCTTAAATGATACTGCTGCTGATGATGGCCATTGTGATTCGTCTTCTGTTAACCATTTGGGTCCATTCCACCAAGAGTTGATTTAGAAGATCGTCTGTTCTGGCTCCTCGTGACACTAAATCAGCAGGATTTTCTTCGCTTATCACGTGTCTCCACTCCCTTGGGTCTGATAGACTGTGAATCTTTGACACCCGATTGGCAACAAACGTGTTCCATCGGGCCGCCTCAGAAGACAACCAGCATAAAACGAGCTTGAATCTGTCCAAAATAACTTTTGCTAATTTTATTGCCAAGTGCACCGTAACCTGCGACATCAATTCAGCTAAAATGAGTGCTCCACAAAGCTCTAACCTTGGTAGAGATACAGTTTTTAGAGGAGCAACACGTGATTTACCTGCAAAGTAAAGAAACTTGTGATTTCCCCTCGATGGCGATGTGTTTTATGTAAATTTCCGCACGATATGCTTACTCAGAGGCATCAGAGAATCCATGTAGTTCATTGTTCCACCATGCTGTTTAATGACTGCATTTCTTGGAATGTTTAATCTTTCAATTGATATGAGGCAGTTTTTGAAAGTTGCCCATTTATCTTGTAGGTCTGTAGGTATCGTGTCATCCCAGTCTAATTTAGTCTCCACGCAGTTCTTGTAGAAATATTTTTGCTCGAATTACTATAGGAGATGCCAGTCCTAAGGGATCAAATAATTTTGCTATCTGAGACAGAATAGTCCTTTTGTGACTTCCTGACTAGTTTTGCTAACTGTGTGATGTGTGAATTGTAGAGTGTCATCTTCCATAATAATCCCAATGTTTTAGTAGCATCATCACTGGCTAATATGATTTGTTGTGAATGGGGTCCATTCGCCATAGTTGGAATGTTTTGTAGGAGGGCGTCATGATTGGCATTCCACTTTCGTAATTGAAGCCTCCTCTCTGTAAAATCTTGATGATTTCTCCTTGGAGTTTATGCCCTCTTCAAGAGTACCAGTAAGTAGATCATCCACATAAAAACCTTTTTAGAGCATCAGTCATTTTTTTTTCATTACCAGCACTCAAAAAACGAAAGCCTTCAGCTAACGCTCATTTATTTTATTTTAACTTGTGCCAATCAGTTCAACATAATACAGCTATTTTGTGTTTACTGTACTGTAGTTTCATTATATTCAATTATAAAAGTGTTCAAATAACCATATCAGTTGTACTTAATAACGTTGGACTTTTTAAGTGCAGCAAACTGAAAATGTTAAACACATTCCATTTGTTTGTATAACTGGTATATGTTGCCTGAATTTCACACATTTTCATTATTGAAGTGAAGAATAGCCAGGTGTTTGGGATTAGTTTTAGATATGTTTAAGTACTATCAGCTGTGCTCCTAAGCTTCAGCATCCGAATCATCCACTATGATCTCTTATAAGAGTCATGTTCACCCTTGTAAAAACATTGACAACATGCCTCCACATTCCCCTCTTTCGGACGGTGTTTTTGGATACTTAAGGGAAAATATGTTTCTTGTAGATTAGGAGGTTAGATCTAAGTTCCTCATACCTAATATATATTAATTTTGAGTAATAACAATTACTCAAAAGTAAATGGCTATTAGTAGAAATAATATTAAAAGTAGGTAACATTGAGTTACTTTGCTACATCACTGAGAATAATATGTTCATTTTTTTGTTCAAACTTTAAGGGGCGCACCGAAACTGCGATCCAAAACCCAAGTAGACACCGAAACTGCGATCTTCCCCAGAGGCCACATCCGGGACGCGATTCAGTGGACCATGAATATTTCCTAGAACTGACATGCATGGATAAACATTTGGCAAAATAGAACTACAATGACTGGTAGGTGGTTATTAAACTAGATTCTGGGGTACCTACACATTTAGTGAAAGTCATTAGATCAACTTGTTTAGGCTCAGCTTATTAAATTTAACAAATAGAAACAACCAAAATTCTAGATACTGTGAGAACAACTGTCGAGAATATGTTTTAGGCTTGTTGGCACTGTATTTGAGTGAGCCGTAAATAGCGTGCACAATCTGGATGGATTTAAATTTGTTATACATATATGTTAGGATGCGATTAAAATACAAAAGTCTCTCATCTGAGTGGGTTTCCTCCGAATATGGTTCAATAGTAAATTATGTAAATTTAAAGAATCATTTTTATATTATTTATTCTTTCACATTTTCCTCTTAACAACAGCTTCAAAATAGTACACCCTATGCGGTATGCAATACTTTACGAAAAAGTGGTAAAAATTAGCCAAACAAAAATTAGCTAACTCGCAAATACTTAAATTCAATATTAGTAGGTAGTAGCGTAATTCAGGAATTGAAGAAGGTTGTTACAAAATTAGTAAGTTTTATTGCATAATTTTAGAAGAAATAAAAGTAAATCACCAGGTTGAGGGTGTTGTATGCGCAATAATAGTACAACTTAAAAGCCTCAATTTATTCTTCAAAGTGACATGAGTGCCACGACAGTGAAACATTCCAGAGCCATTACACCGGGCACCGGAATCTCCTCTGGACCCTCCTCTACCTGGGCTAGGCGAGGATTGCAGTTTCGGTTGTGGATTAGTGATAACTCTTTTGAGGATTAAAATTGGGATCGCAGGTTCGGTGCGGCCCGCTTTTAAGGTATGAGGGACCTAATATAACTATTCAACTAAACGAGTGCCAAGTTTAAAGAAAATCTGTTGAAAAATGGGGGCCGAAACTTAGGGGAAATGGGGTCCGAAACAGGGAAATAAATTACCATGTTTTGCCTAAAAGCCCTAACATTGCAGACTGCACTTCTAGCACAAAGGTGAAGATGACTCTTAATGACCTTTTGGGATATTTTTGTGCTTCTATTGGTCCAAGCCCAAAACAGTTAAATCAAATAACTAGGACGTCCACTGCGCACTCGTTGCACGATAAGGTCTCAATTGGTTCTTTCCTAGGGAGGCGGACATTTATTTAATTATTCTTATCAATGGTGAATGAACAGAAATAGACTAACATCAGCTTTTTTCTTTACAATGTCCTGAAAGTGTAGCAAATAAGTCCGTCATTAAGAACAGACGAATAAGAAAACAAAAATTTAGGTTTATTTTTCCAGCTCACACTCTGTGACTGATATTACTAAAATAATTTTTCAAATAAGGCTTTCTTGGTTAATAATCTACAAGGACATGCTCATAATTTTCCCCAGTCCATGACACCGTAACCTTTAGTTTAAGACCCCTCTCGTCATCCTGCGATAAGTGAAACGATCACTGGATCACTATTTTGTTTGCTTACAGAATTAAATACAGATTATAGTTTAGGATATAAAGTTAGGATATAATTAAATATTGGTCTGCATAATTTAAAATAAAAAATTTACATTAAACACAATATGACAATGTTGGTAAGTCAGAGTACAACAACGGAGTTGCATAAATAATCTCTAACTAGCCAATTTTAGAAACATTACAAAAAAAAACTTGCAGCTGAAGCTGAACTGTAGTACAATTCTAACCTCACTTTTGTGTTTGCATTGTTTACTACAATTTACTAAATTATTACGCCTCTATTTTAAATTAGGCCTTTATTAAATTGGTATGACACGTTCTATAGTTAAAGTAAACTCCAATTAATAAGGTTATTTTGTAGTAATTCGAATGCGTTAGCATATTGTTGTACTAAAGGCCAGCCTAGTCACATAGGCTATGGCATCAGAACAAGGAAGACTATGCTCTCTTATAATTAGGGAGCATTTCGGAGAAGTTGTGGAAAAAGTCAGCAGTTCCCTACATTGGGGTCCTAAAACCTTTCCATTGATTGTTTCTGCCGCTCGGCTTCCTACATCAAAGGTCTGTATTTTTAGGTTAGACCAAAAGCCAAACAAGACTAACTTAGGCCTATGCCGGAAAATAATCTCTATTGCAATTATCAATTGCAATAGACTGGGACGGTGGCGAAGTCCTGTAATCCAGCTACTTGGAGGTCACGAATTGTGGATAGTTATGAGCGATGGCTTGTGGATGCGATATTCCCTGGTGGGGATTAACGCCCGCACTAGTGAATACTAGTTCATCGATAAGTACCATCCTCATAATTAGACCAATTTTTATATGGGAGGTTGAAACTGTGGTTCGGATCCCACGTTAAACTGTAGGTCCCTAGATAAGTTACCATTGGCTGTTGGGCTATGAATTTAACAGTCCTGTCTAAGAAGAATGTCGGCCTTAGTCAGTACCTAACAAGACTACAAGATCGCGCCACAATCATCCTACACTCATCCCTCATTCATACTTGGCTTTAAACTACCTATTGAGTTAGGTCGCCATTTCAATAAAGGCATTCAAAGGTATTCAATGGTTATGTTGTCGATGTTACTGTAAAGTCCTACAAACTTAACTCCCAATAATTCTACACACTGCCGATAACTCAACACTTGTGCAAACACCAAGTCTACCGTAAACGTCTTTGAGACTCACTCTTTGCAGTTAAGTTTAGCGTATGGGCCAAGTATCAATATTATTATGAAATTAAGGTTAGATTCAATTCCGTCTCTATTGGATATACTCTGCAGTTTGTTCATTGTTATAATAATGTTCAGGCCTATCGTATAGCTATTAGTGGAGGGAGATCAGCAATTAACTGACAGTTCTCCTCGCTTGAAGGCCTGCACATTTTTTTCTAAGCAGGTGGACAAATGGTTTAACGTGACTTCCAAACGATTTTTTGTCCCCGACCCGGGAGTTGAACCCTGACCATCTGGGTGATTACCCAAAGCGCTACGGCCGTTGCCTGTTTATTGTTGACAACCAAAGCTACATCATGTTACACGCTGGTCACTTCAGTTACAATCTGCAGGGCCGGTCCCAGAAAGTTTTCTGGTTCATGCGAGATCTGAATTTGGCACCCCTATTTATGGTATATAAAAGGCCCCCCGCAACAATATCATCATAGTTTACTAGCCTACAGGCATAGCTAGTTGAAATCATTGAGTAAATAATTCTTCAGCTGAACATGTGTCCTATCTCCATTCTTTTTCCATCTGCCTTGTCTTTATGTATATTTTTCATTAATCTTTACATCTTAACACGTTGGCTACCGACGGTCGGGAATTCAGTTCGCCGGGAGTTCCCAGCAGACCAAGCCTAGTACTCGAAACCCATATACATATTTATTCATAAAAGTTGCAATATAATATTATTTCAGTGCGATTTCAGCATTTTTCTTGCGTCACGTATGTGTGATGTTGCCCTATAGTAATATTTTATACTATGATATTTTGCTATAGACCGACTGTCTCACATATGTGACATGAGTTGGGTGACTGGGAAATAAATGAAAAATAGTTTTACAACAGTAAAAAGTACTAAAATATGCAGGACAATGAGACACTATAAAACACCTCGTGAACGAGTAGTAAACAAACCCTTTGAAAGGCAAATTATTCTCTTGGTACGACCTCAATTTATTTGTATACAGATATTCAAAGTTGGATATCCTGTCTGCTCCACATGTTGCCTTTAGTGTTTGTTTACTACTCATTCCAAGTGGTGTTTTGTATTGTGTGACACATTGTCCTGTAGGCTATATTTTAGTATTTTTTACTGCTATGGGGTAAGTCGGCAATGAAGTGAAGGCTGTCGAAAACTTAGGAATATTCCCAACTGATTGCATTTACTGTTATTTTACAGAATTCATTGTATTTTAGTTTACTGTACGGTATTCTATTTTATTTTTTTTTTTTTTTTTTGTGTGTATCTATGCCAGTGGCATTTTTACCTTTTTGACGGAAAACTGTCCAAACCAGGGCCTTGCTACTATCTAACATCCACCAGTTGTTAGAAAGCATAATTAATTAATACCCGAAATGTCAACTGGGCCCGGAATTGAACCTTTAAAATGCTACTAACTCAGGATCAAATCGGCAATCTTTGGAGTCAAAGGCAAGCACTATAACCACTCAGTTACATAGCCAGTAGACCGGCAATTTAACAAGTTGCATCCATTCCATTTTGAATAGATTATTTTGTTGGGTCTTGCTTTTGAGTGGTCCTGATTATCAGTAGGTAGTAGGAATACTTAAAGATATTTGTTTCTATATTTATGTTAACTTGTTTTTATCTTAAAAAGAGGTTACAGTCACCTATAATTTTGTGTTGCAGGTTAAACAAGCCTTAGCAGTTTTAATCAAGTATGGATTTGTTACCTATGAAAGAGGGAAAATACCGACTGCTGCAGAATACACTTTAAAACTAACAAAAGTTTCACTTATGGTGAGATATCCAAGGTATGGTAGGTTTTATCTTGATACCTCCTTAAACAGCCTTTTTAAAGACTAATTAAGGCCTTCTACAAACCAATACAACAGTTCTGTAGAGTAGAGTCCCGCTAATCTGAAAATCCTCTTTTTTATGAATAGGTCTAAGTAAATGTGTTTATTTATTCATCATTTACAAATACATTTATACATACATACATATATACATAGATAAATAAGTCCATACATTATAATAATTTACATGTTATATTTTAAATATACAATCAGAATTTTTTTCCTCTTTCTATTACACATAAAAAGATGAATAAATTTTAGGGGCGTTTTTGGCAATGCCAGTATTGAGGCTTCCATCAAAATAATTAACAGTTTTTTTTAAATGGCTGAAGACAAGAGTACCTAGTTGGATTATAATATAAAACTTATTTATAATAAAATAAATACAGGAAATTTACTTGTGTGTTGCATAACGGAGACTGTTTCCATAACGTTAAAAATAAACTCATTATTACCCACTCAATTTGATTAGTATTTCTAGAATTATTTATTACAATATAAATGATTACTAACATAAAACAACATAAACCAAACAATTCTAGTCCTCTTATTCTGAACATGTTCTGTCAGAAAAATATACAACTTTTTTTTAACATATAGCCTAAACAGAAAAATTCAAGAATTAAAGATTTTTTCATGAGCAAAAGTAAAATTATTGTAACCCAATGAAATTGGTTACATTTGATAATATTGTGAAATTTGATGGTTAAGCTTTACTCTAACTGGGAGCAAAAAAAAGCCTAACTAATATAAAATGTAAAGAACAAAATTGGAACCCCACAAATTTTTTATGAAATTGGTTAGTCACGGCGAAAATTGCGATCATACAATGACACATACTTATTTGGAGTGGGGAAAGGAGAGATGACAAGTAGGTTGGGGATATACCTGTATTCTACACTGCCTAAGCTCTTAGTTTTATCAAAAGTCTTTCTTCTTCCGGTTGCACCTCTTCATGCACTAAACAATACCATAGAGTTGGCATTCGTTGGTACCGTAGCTGTTTTCAAGCATCGCTTCAGGTTGATACTGAAGCCCGACGATAAATTTCAAGTATCACCATCGCTTAACTGCCAAAATATATGTCATTTGTACACAGTAAAAGTTTTGATTACTGTACAAAAAAGTCAACAAAATATTCTCTATCCAAGTGATACCATTTGTTACTCTAAATATAGGCTAGCTAATTTAAGCGTTACTGAACATATAAGTTGTGATACCTACAGATGGCTCAGTGTATCTGTACTCATGGCTTTCAAGAAAAAGAGGATGGACAAGGGACGGGTGGGGTTACTTTTCTTAAAACATCGGTCTATTGTACCTAGGTCGTCATCAAGATAAAAAAATGTTGCATTCGATCTGAGACAAAACGTGAATAAAGTCAATTTTAGCGTATATTTATCGAAAGCCATGAGCAAACAGATACACCGAGCCATCTGTAGTATCCACCTGGTACGAAAATTTGCTAAATTGAACCATGACCACTCCCAATTAGTTTGGATTTAGCAGGACTCCATTATAGGCTACTTTTAAATACCTAAAGTATCATGCCTGTGAATAGAGAATTTTTTCTAATTATAAGGACAAAATTATGTACTGTAGCCTGCTTTTTGCAAACAACTGAAAAATTAAAATTAAATAATTAAATAATTATTATAAGTTGTATCTAGGGCCTAGCAGAATTAAAGTTTTTAAAACCTAAATCCTAGATCGACTGATAAGTGTTTCATTTAAATTAGGCCTTCGGGAGAACATTACACTATTAAAGAACAAGTTACCACATTCTTTATTTGCCTCTTATTCATGTTTCTACTTGGAGCACTCTTGATTGAACATTGGAGGTTGGGAGAACCTTTTGAGGTCAGGGTCCATTAGCATCACTCAAAAAGACTCTGAAAAACTTACCGCATCACTTTGCAATACAAATTTAAGGTTTTCCCTTGAGAGATTTTTTGTCTAAATAAAAAAAGTTGTTTAACACAGGCTTACAATTTAAATTTAAATTGTTGATTCCAGATACATTCTTCAGATTAAAGAACGTGTTGATGAAGAATCCAGTCTTTTATTAGAAGAATTATTACGATTTGGATTTGATACTGCAACAAATGTGATTCTTAGGGTTTCAAAAAGAATAACAGAAGGTACTTGTATTGTTTGCATTCTTAAATACAAATTGTATTGTAGGGTTTGTCTTAAAGAACTACCAGGGTTTTATAATATTGTTTTGTTTATAAAATCAAATCACATGATTTGGTTTAAAATTTAATTTATCTGAATGTAGCCTACGTTAATTTATTTTGTTTATGATAGTCATTTTTATAAAGAAGTTTCTGAAGTCTGCAGTTCTCGGGTATTTGATTGCAGAAAACCGACAACTAGATTCTGATCTGCCGCACTTGAGAGACAAATTTCACATGCTGATTCAGATGCAGTACCTCATGCGTTGTCCTCATCCCACAGATCCCGAAGCCTCTGCAATAGGTAGGACCCTTTTAAACATTTATTGTTAGCATGAATTTAATTTCAATTAAATTCACCATTCCTTTTGCAAAATTGATTCTTTGTAAAGATTTAGTTGAATCGCCTAAAAAATGTTTAAAAGTTGTAAAAAATAGATTTTTATTTCAATTTTACAAAAAAAATATATATTTTACTTTGTTATAAAAAATAACCCTCACAAACCATAACCCTCTTGATCAACCCTTTATTTAGAGTTATAAACCATAATTTTCTGATTTCAAATAAAGGAGTGATTGGGTTTCCATTGCTCTGAAATATTCAACAGGCGTATTGACCTCAACGCCCCTCTATGATTGACTCCACTGTACCATACCTAAAAACTCACTCTCCAAGGATTTTGGTAGTTTCTCATCAAGACTTTTTTTAAAGGCCATGTAGATTGTATGTGTATATATATATTCATTTGAAATG
This sequence comes from Neoaliturus tenellus, assembly GCA_030545055.2. Taxonomy (NCBI): domain Eukaryota; kingdom Metazoa; phylum Arthropoda; class Insecta; order Hemiptera; family Cicadellidae; genus Neoaliturus; species Neoaliturus tenellus. The sequence goes on from CM061534.1 coordinate 124,355,731, forward strand.
GCCGAGGAATAAAGTACAGCTACACACAAAACTGTAGTTTAAGGTTCCTATAGCTTTGCTATCTATGGACCTTTTATTTGTTCAAATGCACAAGTAAAAAAAAAAAAAAAAAAAAAAAAAAAAAAAAAAAAAAAAAAAAAAAACATAAACAGGCTAGCAAAGTAAAGGTTAACTAGCACATAATTTTAAATTTCTCCCAGCTGACCCGTGTTCAATTTTTGTCCTAAAAAGGTTGATCAGCGCTCCTGTAAAAGATATAGGCCCTAGAGTATCGTAGCAGCTTTTGATTATCATACTAGCTGTACTAGCTGTTACTAAAAATCTTTGTATTCCCTCTGATTCAAGATACAATAATAAGTATAAAGGTGAATAAGTTTATGAGATGAAAGCCGTGGATTTATCGTATGTCAAACCAACCAAAACAGTGTTATGCACTTGAAACATTTCAATCAAATAAAATTCAACATTTGCTAGCTATAGGCTTAATTGGACACTAATATTGTATAATTGAGAAAATAACGCATCAACACTTTTATAAACTTTTGACGAGTGACTAGACTTTTTTTTAACCTCACAACTTAAAGAAAAACAATACTGAGGATGAATGAGAGACATTTTAAAGCTTCAGAAATCAGAAATGTTTATTGCAGTTAAATGCATAGTTTGTGCAGTACGCAGAGAGAACTAAAAACAAACTAAGGCTACATATAAATTTTGTTTCGGACTTCGCCCACCTAGCTTCTGATTTATTTCTAGAGAGCGCATTAAGACATTGATCAACTTTCAGTATAAGATTTGTATATGTGAATCCAGATATTTCTCAATCAGATTGTAATAAAAAATGTACTGTCTGTCACTGGATAATCAACATAACTATGGTTAAAACTACTATAAGAAAACTGAGCCGTAACTGTCACGGCTCAACCTCCCCCACCAAAGGGGCACCAACGGGGCACAAGGGAAAACTTTGATGACTAGCAGGGACGGGCATCCACTTTCGAAATAGGGAATATAAGCCTACCCTAACATGAATATCAGCGCTGATAGATGACCTAGATGAATAAGAGAATGAGAATCAGTGGAATGCCCCAAGATCAGCGAAGAAGGGTTGATCAGGCCCCACTCCGCTAACCTTGCCTACGGTCTACCGTCTATTTTTGATCATTTCCCTTGTATTCCTTTAGATGCGATATGTGGGCTTTTCGAAATTTCTCGCCAGAAACTGGGTCAACCAACAAAGCGGTGACAGGAGAGAGAAAACGAGAAATTCGATGTGGGCCTGTCCAACGATAACAAAGCTTTCCCGCTACCTGGTTCGCTGCCGAGCTGAGAGGATGTGCCAAGCAGTAGACTAATTGGCCGATTTTAAAAGGGTTGTCCTTCCGACCAACATTGTATCTTCTGCGGACTCTCTCATTTGAGCGCAGTAAATTACGTCTAGCAGCCGCCCAGGTTTTCACCACTTCTGGTCCCTGAGAATTTGGGAGGAGGTCGTTAATCTTCCAAACATTGGACAAGGGGTTGTTTGGTTTGAACCCGAACATCAACTGGAAAGGTACCTCCTTGTGTGCTTCATGAAGCGCAGTGTTAAAGGCCATTTGTAACCAGTGGAGACTTTGGTCCCAACAGGTCTGTTTTTCCGCATGGAAGGCGATTAACGCAGCTCAAAGGTTCCGATTGAATCTCTCCGCATGCGATGGCTGTGGATAATAAGGTGAAGTGGTGACGTGGAGAATTCCATGTCCAAAGCACATTCTGTTAAAGAGATGAGAGGTAAATTGACTACCGTTATCAGTCACTATAGTGGTGAGGACTCCAAAATGCTGGAAGATATGACCGTGGAGTGCCTTTATGGTGCTCTGGGCGGTAGCACGTCGGAGAGGCAGTAACCAGACGAACTTAGAGAAGGCGTCCACAGCAACCAGAAGGAAGGAATTTTGCTGCTTACTACGTGGGAAAGGTCCTACAAAGTCGATGAATAGCTTTTCCATGGGCCTTTCAGCAACTTCAGACGAAAGATATCCTAGTTTGGTATTTTGCGCCGGCTTGCTAAGTGAACACAAGTGGCATGCTCGCACTCTGGCTGCTATATCACGGTCCATTCCCTTCCAAATGAAGTTCTGTCTTATCTTGGCGATGGTTTTCAAGATTCCCAGGTGTCCACCAACAGGTGAATTGTGATAGTACGAGAATACCATGGGAATAAGATTGCTAGGTAGCACAATCTTTGGAGATCTATCACCTCTTTGAGGGCGACAAGCCAGGGCACCCTTTGACAAGAAATATGGCGGGTGGTTTCCTCCAGACTGAATTTCGGTCAATATCGGCCCAAGTTCTGGATCCTTTAGTTGATGGGACACGATGTCGTCAAAAGCAGCAGGAAAGTTGGGCAATATACTGTGACAGTGGTTTGAAGATTCGGGAACCCTTACTTCGTTGCCTGCATCCTGATACATCCGGGACAGAGTGTCAGCGATGATGTTCTGAGTACCACGTACGTGTTGGACATGAAAGGCGGAGATTTTCACTACCCATCGACCAATTTTTCCCAGTTGACGAGGATGAGCCAGAAGCCAAGATAAAGCCTGGTTATCGGTCTCTAAGAGAAATTCAGAATGTTCCAAAAATCTTCTAAATTTATCAATGCCGAAAACTACAGCCAAGCACTCAAGTTCATAAATCGATGATTTTCTTTCGCAATCAGTCAGTGTGCGGGAGGCAAATCCTATGGGTAGCCGCACTCCATCAACTTCCTGAGAAAGGACAGCTGCAGTGGCGCTGGAAGACGCATCTGTCTGCAGGACAAATGGTTTACTGAAATCGGGCATTCTCAGCACAGACGGTGATATAATGAGATCCTTCAATTTTTGGAAAGCCTCTTGTTGTTCGGGACCCCAGTTGAATTTGACACCCTTCTTTCTAAGGGCATTTAACGGAGCGGTCAGTTCAGCAGCATTGGGAATAAAGCGGCGATAAAAATTTACCATGCCGACAAAACATGCAATTCCTTTTCCGTCCTTAGGAGGTGGGAAATCTCTTATGCCTTGAGTCTGGGCAGGGTCTATGCATATGCCTTTATGAGATACGAGATGTCCCAGAAACGATATTTGCTCATGACAAAACTGGACCTTTTCGGGGTTGACGGTAAGACCGGCCCCTCTTAACCTTTTAAGCACTTCCTCCACATGGAAAATATGGGATTCGAAGTCTTCACTATAAACCAGAAGATCGTCTAGATAGTTGAAAACGCATTTGAATTTCAAATCATGAAATATAGAGTCTAGGAGTCTAGTCAAAGTTTGTGCTCCAACAGCCAGACCCATTGACACTCGCTTGAACTGGTAAAGATTCCAAGGTACGCAGAAGCTAGTAAGATGGCGACTCTCCTTGGTCAATGGTATCTGATGATAAGCGGCATTCAGGTCGAAAATGCTGAAGAACCTGGCCTTTCCGAACCAATCAAAAGCAGAGTGAAGGTCGGGAAGAGGTGTAGATTCAATCTCAATGCAAGTGTTTAACTTCCTGTAATCGACTACAAATCGATGTTTTCCGCCTGGCTTCGGAACTAGAAAGGCCGGAGAAGAGTAGGCTGACAGAGAAGGCTCGATCACACCTTGTTCAAGCATTTCGTTCACCTTTTTCCTCAAAACATCCATTTTTGGAGGTGCAAATTTATATGGATGAGACCGAACTACCTTGGTGTCCTTAAGTTTGATTTCATATTCCAATAAATGTGTTAGACCCAATTTATCAGTCAATACATCTTCATACTGTTTGCAAAGTTGAGAAAATCGCAATCTCTGATCCTCCGATAGATTTTTTTTTTTTTTTTTTTTTTTTTAAAGAGGTTGGCGGACCTCTTTTTGCCTTACTTTGCCCCGTCCACATACACTATTGATCTGTGCGTGGATCGTATTAGACCAAGTAAGGGGGTGAGCCGCTACAGTACAAGGAGAAAGGTACTGATAAAAGTTTACTGGCAGAACGCGGATTCGAACCCACGACATCGCTGCCATGGTCTCAAAGTCCGGCGCGCTAACCACTACGCCACCGACTCACCCAAAGATGTCCCAATGGATCTACTGAGGGTTTTTCCTTGATGTCAATTTCAAGAGCCTTGTAGGCATTTCCTTTGGCATCCACAAAAGGAATAGACACATGTTGATTGAAACGAATTTGACCTTCACTCTTGGCAAGGTCCAAAATTAGCCCTGTAGCGGTAATAAAATCTGCTCCCAAAATACAATCCAAGGCCAAATCACTGGCAACCAGAAAGTCCCAAGTCCATGAGAATCTATCAATCTTAAAACAGAATGTGGCTTCGGAATTAATGGTTAGAGGGGAATCTGAGGCCGTACAACACTGAACATTTGATGCATTAATTTTCTTTACTAACCTCATTTCAGCTAACTTTTGGAAAATCCTTTGAGAAATTAAAGATTTCGTAGATCCGGTATCTAGTAGTGATCTGAAATAGATTCTCCTACCCACGCTCACGTCAACATAAGGGGAAACTGGCCTGGAGCCTGAAATTCTCTTGTCCAAAATTTGGGCTATAAAGTTACCTCTAGTAAGTTTACACTTCTGATTGAGTCTCCTATTTCTTTTGTGAAATTTCTTCAATATTGTGGGTGTGGTCCTCTCGCTTGGAAACCTGATCAGAGAAGGGAGGAGCAGCATGAGTCACTCCCCCCTTCCATACCCGTTTTTTGGCCGGTTAGCAGAAGAGCTAGATGACCTTGGTGCTGTACAATTCCGACTGATGTGTCCCCGCTGTCCGCAGTTGTAACATACAGGACCAGAGGAATATCGCCTTGGTTGGGCATTGGCTGTCTCCTTTACGGCCATCACGCGATTTTCACGTGAGCGGTTTCCCGACCTTTGAGAACGAAGGTGGTCTGTGAATTCCCAACTGCGAGCAGAAACTCCGAGACGATCTAAGTCCGCATATGTAGTTGGCATCTGAGAAAAAACCAATCTCGACCTTTCTGTAGGTGTTAAAGCTCCTATAATGACCTCGACAGTTTCAGGTTCACTCAATTCTAACCGAAGTAAGGAATGAGCATGTCGGATTGAACTTACAAAAGTGGAGAAACTTTCACCCTCTTCTTGTAACCGATAGAATTTCTGTTGCACCAATTGTGATTTGAGTCTCAGAGGTATGAATGACTTAAGGACTACATCATGGAATTCATCAAACTTCCGTCCTTGACGCATGCAATCAAGAAGTCGGGCCAGCAAAGGTTCCATACAACACGGGTAGGCCAGTTGCATGAGAGCTTGGTCTGTCATTCCCGGGAAATCGCGCAACCTAATCAGGATGCTTAGGAAGCGCAGAAGCACATCTACATTATGCCCGTTCGTAGATGGTATCTGTTGGACCATTCCACTGAGAGGATTTGGCAATTTATTGTAGGCAGACGAAGTGACCTGAGAAGGCTGGAGAAAGACTGAAGAATGGTTTATGGCTGAAGGCACAGTTGGTTGGTTCACCATCATTGGATTATCCGGTTGCCCGTTAGGTAAATCTAGCAAATGTGGTGCAGGGTTTTGTGTTGATAATGGAGGGTGCAAAAAAAGGCTGATTATTCTGATCATTACAGTTCAACTGAGAACCTGCAACTTGAAATCGGGATTCAAACTGTTTGACCAACTCTGTAACGGGTGTAGCTGGTGGTTCAGCCTTAGAAGACTTGTGCTCAACGCTACCACTGGTATTCGGGTTCACCACCGAAGTTGACTCCTTCCTAACCGGGGGCGGGCGTGGAATATTTCCATCATCCAGAGTATTTGAGTCCATGGTAGCCTTAAGATTATCTAACATCTCGATAACTCCGGCAGATAAGGCTTCTATGTCCCCCTTCCGAGATTCTGATTCCGGGGCACTCTGCAAAACCTTAATTCTCCTCTCCAAATGTTGCAATCGCTGCAAAAGACGAAAAGCAGCCCTACCATTTTCCTCTACTAATTCTTCTCTGAGAGCAGAAAGCTCAAGAAATTTTTCTTGGCAAACTGTGAATTCCTGTTCCACACCCATGGTCCCTGACTCAAGCTCCGATTTGCCGGAAGACAAAACCTTTCTCAACTGTTTCCTCAAGTCATTACATAGCCTAAGAGGGACTTCACCTCTTCGCTCCACCTCCCACTCCAACTCATCTTTGACCAAATAGTCGGGATTAATTTTGGCCATCCTGCCCAGCAGCGAAACCAGTCGCAAGAAACCCTAACAGATATTTCAAATTCACAATCGACAGAAAACAATGACACAAACTATGACTTAACAACAATTCACAAAATGAACAATTAATTCAGATCAACACCAGCTGACAACACACCAAATGCCAGGGTCCCTATCCCCGACCGCACGTAATCCACCGGACCAAAACGCTGCCCAAATCCCACCCCAAAATCCATCTTTTTTTTTACACTTGAAACAGCCTTAACGACAACAAACAATGCGATAACACTTAATCGATTAATCATGAGCGCGCGACCCTTATTTACAACCCATTTAATACACCGTAACAAAAATGACGTGGAAACCAGAAGCGAAAGAAAACCTAAAAAAAAAATTATTTTGGAAGTCTGTCAGACCCACAATGCCTGAAACCTATTATGTCCAAACCTCACAACACTCAATCACATGACCACTAATGAAAAGAATTAAACCACGCTCTGCTACCATTTGTAACGCACTGGAAAACCCAGACCCAAAATTAGGTCTGTAGAACTTTAAAACATTGAGTGTTACAAAGGTTTGGGCATAGTAAATGAAACAACAATCATACAGTGACAATTCTTGGTTTCAATTTATTAGCAAGAAGATGTGGTTGCAATCAAGTTAAGTTTACAAGTTAAGCAGAAAAATTTTAAAGTCCACAAGAAAATCGATAAATAGAGAAAATATGGTTAAAACATCGACTATGTATTTCATTTGACTGGCCAGCAATTTTAAAACGACTTGGAAATTTCTGTAACAAAATCCACTCAATTTGAATACTATAATACTCAAATCTTTCAAGAGGACATGTGAGAAAATCTTTATATATCCTCATATTAAACAAGGTGAGCAATAAATAATTAAACATTACAATTAAATTACACATATAAATAAATAGACATCACAATTACATAAACAATTACTACACAAATAATACGGTATTTTATTGGATGTGCCAGAATTTAAGACTTAAAACTAGTTAAACGGATGAGTACGGTACACATAAAAGAGGTGGAAATCTATATGGCCCATAGGCAGAATTTTGCGCAGGTGTTGGCCGAATTAGAAATTTAGAACAAAAGTGCCGAAACGTGCCTACGGAACCAAAGATTTATGAGCCCTAACCTTAACCTAAATTACATAAAACAAGTTAATATCAGTCCAATTTAAAATTCACTGCCTTGGGTGGGTTTGTAATGCAGCTCACTTCGAACAAGTATGGTTCAGACTATTTGATGGGTATAGGCCTACGGTGATGGTTCCGGATTTTCAGGTATTTCATGAGTCTATGGGTGAATATGTTGAATTTAAACTGTTCTATCGCTTTTCACTATGTGGGTTGATGAAGGCAAGTCCAGCGGAAGTGAAAGAATAAAAAAAAAATGGAGTTGATAGCACCTGGATAGTTGAAGCGGAGCATGTAGCTGCCCGGTGGAATTGGTCCAGCACCAGTAGGCTTGACCCAACGACAGCTGGTCCGTCAGAGTGGCTGTGGTACGGTAGCCTTAGTCTGATGTCCATGGTAACTTGTCCGAGCCCTGGCAGCGATGACCCAGGCCGCTGGTCCGGGGTTATGGATAGGCCTTACGTAATATCCATGACTATGAAGCTAGCCCGAGGCTAGGACCCTGGCATTTAGTGAGAGATACTTTACTCCTTCATCGTTTTGAACTTATGGAATGCCCACCATTAAAAATTATAACAGTCGACACATGTTGAAATGTGGATGGGCAAGGATTTAAAAAGAGGTTACTAGTAAGTCAATGAAGGCTGGCTGGCGTAAAAATGGGGAGAGACGACAGCGGAAAGGACAGAAACCGGCATCGCTGAAAAGAACGAGGGGAAGAAGAACATTCTCGAACATTCTAGAACAAATTTCTCTTCGTTTCCGGCAGTGTCACACAAATTAGGCACAACCTAACAAAAACATACTATAAGAAAACTGAGCCGTAACTGTCACGGCTCAAAACATTTGTTATTTTCCTATGAAAATGTTCTCCATGATAGTGTAATGTTTAACACCTTGGCCACCGAACGTCACACATATGTGACACAATGTTAAAAGAAAACCTTAAATATAGACTAACGTCACATATATGTGTCGCTCAACGTGTTTCCAGTGTACCGACGACACATATATGGGACGCTCAGGTCATATCCAGTGTACCGACGACACATATATGGGACGCAGTCACGGTTCAGTTAAATGACTCGCCACGCCCATTTGGTCCACTGAATCGACCTGAAACCTGTTTATCGGTCTATAGGAATGTGTGACACGTGTGTCGCTTGGTCTCTGGGTAGGACCTCAATTTTTATTTTTACAAATTTTCAAAGTTGATCATCTTGTCTGCTCACATACTGCCATTAGTGGTTGTTTACTACACATTCCAGATGGCGTTTTTTATTGCATGACACATTTGTCCTGTATATTTTAGTGTAGTAAAACTATATTTCATTTATTTCCCAGTCATTCAACTCATGACACATATGTAAGACAGTCGGTCTATAGCAAACAAACATAATACAAAATATTACTATAGACCAACGTCACACATATATGACGCAATACAAATGCTAAAAGAGTACTGAAATACATTTTTTTCCCAACTTTTATGAGCAAATATATATGTTACACATCAAATTAAATAAAAATAGCGAAACAAAATTTTTGGTCTCTGGGTTCTGGGTGCTTCTGTCTGCGTTCCTGCCATTCTCTCATTACAATGTAGATCTAGTGAAAGTTTGAAGTTGATGGGCAATAGTTAATGTTAATTTATTGGCAAACAGAATTGAACACCAAAGTTAACACTCCTAACAATGCTATTATTGTTACTCTATGTATAAAACTTAGAAGGCATCAAATGAAAGTATAATTTAATACTGCAGAGGTACCCGTGCTGGGAGTGACGGAAGCTGATTTGTTTTTGCCTCCTGAACTCAACATGAAACATCTCTCCCTGCTGAGCCAAGGTATGGCTGCTGAAGACCCAGGGGACCGAGGCATCTATTGGCGCATTAACTATGACAGATTCCATCAGGACATCAGGTAAGGAAAATCTTGCTTCCCAGCCGTGTTGAGTTATAACACTCAGGTAGGAGGCCTACTGTTATACAAGGTGGGCTATAATCTTATACTCTAAAACAAGCTCCGTTTGTACGAGCAAAGTTTTTTTTCGCTCCAAGGATTTTTGATATTTTTGTTGAATATGGGGGTTTTGGCCACCAGAAATCGATTGGAGCTGGTCCCATGTCTGGGAAAAATCCGGTTTTCACGCTAGAGCCCTTTAAAGTTTCCATGTTATCCATATGGAGAGTTCATTAATTGAACAAAAATCAGCTGATAACTGTAGATATAAACCAATGTGTTACATCTTTAACCTGCAGTAACCCTATGGCTTGGCGAGTGAGCGAAGCGAACGAGCTCTTCTTCAAAATGGAAGAGGGCGAGTGAGCGGAGGCGAACGAGCTTTGTTTGAGAAAGAAATAATTTTACCGAGCTTAAGCTTGGTCCCCCTGGTTCTTTTTCTTATCTTCTTTCCCGAAAGAAAAGTAGGCCTATAATAAAGTTATTACCAACATTATGATATTTTTATAATTTAGTAGGCAAACAGTAGAGGGTATTACATAGTGTATACCAACCGGGAAATCCAGAAAAAAGCAGGGAATTGGGGAGTTCCAAAAAGATAAAGGAAAGACCAGGGATTTCGTGACTGATCAGCGTGTGTCCACCCATCAAGATAGTTCGTACGTGTCTACCGACCAAAGACACTCACACCGCCGATGGAGGACAATCGTGATTTTTATCCTGCTGATCTGTATGCTCACGACTGCTGATCGGAGAGGCTCGCGACTGCTGATCGGAGAGGCTCGCGAGCGCCGACGGAGAACGATCGCAACTGCCGACAGAAAATGCTTGTGACTGCAAATCCCCTCAATCTATATGCTTGTGCTCGCCAACTGGGGATGCTCATTCTTGCCAATCTACACGCTAGCAATCACTGATCAAGACTAGGGAATCCAATCCTTGGATCCCGGCTAATTTTGTTGAAAATTTGTAATCCTGGGATTCTCAGGCTCAATCCTAGGAGTTTTGGAATTAAAAAATTCATGCAAAAAATGTTTAATTGTTTTGAAATCTATTATTACAGCGTTTATGAATCTAAGTTGCTTTAAATGTTGTTAGGCTCATAATTGTAATTTAATGACTTACTTATTTTTTTATAAATTAACTATGTCCTTTCTATGCTCCATCAAAATAAAATTTTTAATGTACAAAGCTGGAAATAATGTAAAATGGATTAAATCATCCCTATTAAAGTGAATGGGGGGGTGATGTTGTTCGCGTCCGCAGCATTCCATTAAAGTTGCACATACTCCCCGGGTGGTGCTAAACGAACAAAAACTTTGGCAGCTGAACTGTCACACACAGTGATCTCTCAGCTATGCCAGCTGCCAGACAAAATCCAAACGGCCCTCACCAGGGCCAATTTAGAAATTTAGGCTGTGTTTTAAATGTTTGTCATTTTAACGTAGAGGGTCTGAGCAAATCTAAAAGTGACTGCCTCAGCAAGGTGCTGCTGGAAAATGAGGTCGATGTCCTCGCACTGCAAGAAACACATGCAGAAGACTTAGAAAACAGTGCGAGGGGCAACATCCCAGGATATAAGCTTGTAGAAGAAATAGGTCACAGGGTCTACGGAGTGGCGACGTACGTTAGACAGGACATAGACGACGTATCAGTCTCCACAAAAGTTGTGATAACAACACATTTGTTGTTGCTGTTAAGGTGTCTGCGACTATTATTGTAAATGTGTTGGGGAAGAACATGTCAAGTCCTGCAACTTATTGTTGTGAATTAACATGGTGACTTACATTGTTGGGAATATAGGATTTAATGGTGAAAATCTCAATAATAACTTACTAAATAAACTGTTACTTGAGTTAAAATACTACTTATTGATCCATAACATCTACAAAAAAGTTGGTAAAGTTTATTTTTGTTCTCCTGTAAAATTAGAAAAATGGACTGAACATGTTCTTCCCCTGAACCCTTCAAATGTATACAAACCACCGAACACCCAGTGGTCAGACACAGTTCTCCAACTTTTGAACATCCTGTGGTATATGTAGGTGACTTCAACAGTCATCATACCCAGTGGGGATACTCGTCCGATGATGACAACGGCACTCGTCTTTCAAGCTGGGCTGAAAATAACAACCTTTTCTTGGTATATAATGCCAAGGACCTACACACCTTCCAATCAGCCCGATGGCGTCGTGGGTACTCTCCAGACTTGTGCTTTTGCTCCCGTGAACCATCAGCAACACCCGTGCCTACTTCCAGGATGGTCCTTGGTGCATTCCCCCACTCTCAGCACAGGCCTGTAATAATATCAGTAGGAATGCAAATTCCACTAGTGAGATCTTTTCCTCGGCCTAGATGGAACTTTAATAAAGCTGAGTGGGAGGCCTTCTCATCAAGGCTTGATAGCGGCATCAGGTTCATTCTCTCTAAAATAAAATCTATGATCAGTTCACTCGCCTTGTCCTGTCTTCCGCTAAAGCGACAATCCCAAGAGGTTTTAGAAAAGAATACATACCAGGATGGAGCAGAGAGTGCGAAGATCTTTACAGTGAGTTTACAGACACTGCTGACAGAGATGTAGCTGACCAACTCCTTAACTCTCTCGACAACTCCAGGAGAGAGAAGTGGGTGAAAACTGTCGAGAACCTGAACTTCACCAAGAGTAGTCGGAAAGCTTGGTCTCTGCTCAGGAAACTCTCCACTGGTAAATCAAGTGAAAAACACGATGCCTCACAGCCAAGCCCTCGTGAAATTGCAAAACGCCTCTCCGTACTTTCAAAACCTGTGCGTACGTCTGGAGACAGAAAAATTAATTTCAAGCTTAATGAGATAAAGGAGAGTCGGCAAGCACCTTTGGAAGTCTCTAGACCCTTCACTTATGACGAGCTGGAAGTGGCGATTGATGCGATGCCAATTGGCACAGCAGCAGGCTTGGATGACATTTTCCCGGAGTTTATAAAACACTCGGGTAACAACGCTAGACAGTGGCTTCTTGAAGTTTTTAACACCACTCTGAAAACCGGCGACATGCCTGGGATATTTAGATCCAAGATCATAGCTATTCTGAAGCCCGGTAAAGATCCAAAACTGCCTGAAAGTTATCGGCCTCTAGCTCTTTTAAGTGTTTGTTATAAGCTGCTAGAGAGGTTGATTTATAACAGAATCCTCCCTATTCTCAATGCCAGCATCCTGTCGAACAAGCTGGATTTAGGCCTGGTCGCAAGTGTTGTGACCAGGTTTTGGCTCTGACTTCTTTCATTGAGGATGGGTTTGAGCGAAGACTGAAAACCTCTGTGGCTTTTTAGATCTGACTGCAGCATATGACACTGTCTGGAGAAAAGGCCTCCTAGTTAAATTTTACGACCTTATTCCTTGCCCTTTCTTGTTGCGTCTCCTCAACTCAATGCTCTCCAATAGGATGATAAAAGTATATCTGGGACGCAGAGAAAGTACGTTTAGGCAACTAAAGGATGGCCTGCACAAGGGTCAGTGCTCGCCCCACTGCTCTTTAATGTGTATACTCCCGACATTCCTGTAACTCGGTCCTTAAAGTTTATATATGCAGATGATATTGCATTGGCATATCAACACCAGCATTTTCGACAAGCTGAGGAAACACTAACAAATGACCTCACGACCCTTGGTGAATATTTTGAAGCCTGGAAGCTAAATCCAAACCCAACAAAAACTAAGGTTGCTTGCTTCCACTTGAATAATAGACTGGCCAACCAAAACTTAAAATCGTATTCAACGGTGTTGAGCTGAAACATAATGACCACCCACAGTATCTGGGAGTCACTTTAGATCGGTCTCTCACGTTTAAAAGCCACTTACAAAAAACGGCAGCTAAGGTGAGAACCAGGACTAACATTGTCCATCACCTTGCTGGCTCCACATGGGGAGCTAACGCACAAGTTCTGCGAACAACTGCTCTGTCATTGGTATATTCAACTGCTGAGTACTGTGCTCCGTGTGGTTAAATAGTGTGCACGTTAGAGAGATCGACATCCAGCTAAACAGGACCATGAGAGCCATTAGTGGTACACTCATGGCAACCCCTGTACCCTGGCTCCCGGTGCTGTGTAATATCGCTCCTCCTGAAATAAGACGAAGGGATGCACTCATTAGGGAATACACAAAGATCTTATCTGCTCCACAGCTGCCCATCCATGATTACCTACCGCAGAATGCGGGTCCGATTGAGGTCCCGAAAACCACCTCTACGAACAGCCTCCCAGTTGATGGACACCATCCATACAAACTGGAATTCCTCCTGGGACGCTTTTCAAGGTCGGAACCATACCAAATTTCATCAAAATCGGAGGTCCCTGTCAAAAGTTATCAGTACCACGGACACATAGATATATATATATATATAGATATATATATTTTTTATACATATATATGAAAATGAACGAATGGTGTTTTTGGCTTCTGGGAACCTCAAAATGAAAAAGTAAAGTGGTCCTGGGCCTAGGTCTTACCATGGCTACTACCGTAATAGCGTATTCCCTATAGGGAAATTCGCTAAAAATCACAAAAATGTGTGAAATCCAGGAAAATTTCAGAAAAATCTTGAAGAATCTGAATTTCATTCCAAAAACATTGTATGTATTGTATGTAACACCATGGTGTTAGGTAGTGAACAAGTTGAAAGTCATAGACAGATGCCACATAGGCAGGAATATTTGTTCATCTTGGTTCAATAAATTGGCTAAGTTAGTTTATGATACATAATCACTCCCTCTTCTATTATTTGAGATTTACAGCAGTCATAGCAGAGATAAGTTTTAATTCAATTTTCTGTTACAGTCATACATACATATCGTATCATCCTGTAAACCAAAGTGTAGGTCATCAAACACTTTCTTCAATGAGATAAAGTTGCAATAGGGTTAGTTAGGTTAGGCTTATTTTAGGCATTACTATATTGTCAAAATTACAATGAGTAAGCAGTATTCAAATTACTTTAAAAAATGAAAATGAAACAGGAGTAGAAGAAAAAATACTCTTATATTTGTGTTATAATTTAAACCTTATATTTTTACTTTTAACAGGAGTGTATTGTTTGAAAGTCAAATATTGTATGTGCTGATTTGTCTCTAATTTTCAGAGACAACCTGATGGTGTCAGCCATTGAGCGAAGGTTTGACGCAAATGCAGCTCAACTCATGAGTGAGCTGTTGAGACTGATGTACCTCCGCACCGATGCCTGGGCACCCCAGTCTAATGCTGTGCCTGTTGTAGAAATCAAAGATTCCCTCACAAAACTTTGTAAAAACGCTTATCTCGCTCAGTACTTTGATCAGTACTTAAAAATCTTAGGTGAGAAACATTTTTTTTACTCTGTATTAGGCCCACCTGGTTAATCAGTACCGAAACCATCTGCTTTTAACGGTTAGTGAGTTACTCAGATTGGCTAGCTAAAATTTTATCACTTGAAAATAATAATTAAAAAATTGGTTAAAACCTGGTGTTGCTATGACTAAAGCACCTATGTAAGATTCTTTGTATTTGTTGAAGATATCTATTCATCTGTTGTAATGTTCAAATATGAATTTAGTATTATTTTTATATAACAGCTGTTTATTTGTTTGTTGATTATTAGATGCAATTTTGAGATGTTTTTGATACTTAACTTTTGTGTTTGATTTTACAAATAAAATAATTTCCATTAATTGTGATGTTTTCTGACATGGTAGCAGATAGACGTGGTTAATTTGAGACGGGAAATTATTTATTTTGTAAAAATGTCAGAGGAAAAACAAATTGAAAAGTTAAGAGGAGTTGAAAATTTTCCTACATGGAAAATTGTAATGAAAGTAGTACTAGACTGTGATGGGCTTTTCGACGTTATAGACAGTAAATTCTCCAAGCCAATAGTAGATTCACCAAAATACGAAGAGACATTAGGAAAATGGACTAAGGCAGATGCAAAAGCAAGGAAGAGAATTATTTTGTCACTGGATACAAACCCCCTACTTCGAGTAAGTGGATGCACAACGGCACAAGAGATGTGGAGAAAACTTAGCCAGATTTACGATGTAAAATCTACAGAAAATATAGATATCTTGAGGAATAAATTCCATAACATCACTTGGGAGCCTTCACTGGGGATCCAGGGGCATCTGGCAAAATTTGACGAAGTACAAACCCAGTTGACAATGCTAGACAAACCAATCAACGAAGGAGATCTTTGCGCCAGACTACTACAAACCTTACCAAAAGACTTCGATTACATCTATGTAACTTGGCATGACCTACCTAACGAGACGAAAACCTGGGACGCACTACAAAAGAAGTGTTTGAACTACGAGTTGCGGTTGAAAGACAGGGACGACGTAAGTACAGCAGTTGCTATGGTCTCCAACATGAAGGTGAGTGATAAAAGTAAGAAGTATGGTCAAAATCAATCCTCAAAGAAACTAGACTATAGTAAAGATAACGAGAAAAGATGTTTTTCATGTGGAAAAGTTGGCCATTTTTCTAAAGACTGTAGGATTGGTGTGGTATGTTTTAAATGTCACTCAAAAGGCCATAAAGCTAACAACTGTCCAAATGAAAATAAGAATTCAGCTATGATGATGAGGCTTAAAACAGAAGTAAACAATTATTTTGATCTAAATGATTGTGATGATTGGATTGTTGATAGTGGTGCTTCACACCACATAACCAATCATAAGGAATGGTTTGCTAACTATACCCCTTTTGACAAGCCTAAAAATATGGACAGTGCCCCTCAGGGTGTTCATATTCAAGCTTTGGGTTGTGGGAGGATAAATGTCATGGTTTTTAATGGGAATGAATGGTCTTCTAGATATTTTGAAAATGTGTGGTACTGTCCCAACGCTTCTTGTAACTTATTTTCAGTGAGAAAGGCAGCCGAAAAGGGCATTGATCAGACAGTAATAAATAATGGTAAGTCATGGGTTTTCAAGCAAAATGGGGTGACTATTGCCATAGCTACATCTAAGACAATAGATGAATTGTATCATTTGGCCGTCAAAGTAATAAGACCAAAGGAATCTGAGATACAATATTTCAATCTTCATCAAGATGAGGATGAGGAAGGGCATGAAGAAGAATGTGCAGAAGAATTAATGAATGACGAACAAAATGATGAAGATGAAAATAAAAATTTTCTTGAAGAAGACACAGCTAGAGAAACAGAGAGTGATGAACAAGTTGTCCAGGTAAATAATGAGGATCAACCTCCTGAAGATGATGAAGAAGACACAGCTAGAGAAACAATGAGCGATGAACAAGTTGTCCGGGTAAATAATGAGGATCAAGCTCCCGATACAGACGAATACGGAGAAGTTAATCAGAATGAAATAATAGGAATTGAAACATACAATCTTAGGAAACGTGATGAAATTAAAGTTCCATATAGATTCAGAGATGATTCTGCAATGTATAATGAGAAAAAAGACATTTTAAATCCTAAATCGGAGGGTATCAGTATTCCTCAAAGTTACTATAAAGAAGTTAAACTTACATCTGAGAAGGGGAGCGACTGGAAAACAGTGATGGATGATAAAATTAAGCCCTTAGGTAAGAATAAAACATATGAATTAGTAGACCTGCCACCAGAAGGAAAAGTGATAGACAATCGTGGGGTATTTGCGCTCAAGACCAACTCTGAAAACGAAATCGTTTGCTACAAAGCTAGTTTGGCAGCAAAAGCGTATACACAGCATCCTGAAATCTATTATAGAGGCAAGGTAACAAGACGGTCCACAAGTGGTGTAAAATGGTTTGATGGCCCAATCAAACGGAAGAGTAAGCTACACAAATGTGTTAAAGAAATTGGAGCTGTTAAACTAAAGTCTACACCAACATTGTATGATGACAATCAAAGTGCGTTGAAACTGATGAACAATCCTATGTTTCACGAGCTTTCAAAACATATAGAGACAAGATACCATTATGTTCAACAGCTGATATCTGAGAAGAAGATGTGTGTGGCTTACATTCCCTCAGAAGCACAATCAGCTGATATTCTAACAAAAGGACTGTCTTCTACCAAACAAGTTAAAATGAAAAAGCTCATTGGAATGTCGTAATTTACATCAATTTTATATTATGAACATTACGGGGGAATGTTGAAGATATCTATTCATCTGTTGGTAATGTTCAAATATGAATTTAGTATTATTTTTATATAACAGCTGTTTATTTGTTTGTTGATTATTAGATGCAATTTTGAGATGTTTTTGATACTTAACTTTTGTGTTTGATTTTACAAATAAAATAATTTCCATTAATTGTGATGTTTTCTGACAGTATTATTGTGAAACTTGATGAATTTTCAGACGAGGGAAGAACATTCAAATTGTTTTGGTAAAACTAATCCTCCTTCTTAGAGACCTGCAAAGCGCTTGCAGGGTTGCCACAGACATTAAAAGTCAGGAAAAGTCAGGAATAGTCAGGTCTTTTGGGTTTCGGTCAGGAAAAGTCAGGAAAAAGTTTGAAAATATGCCGAAAGTCAGGAAAAAATAGGTAAAAAGTGCCAAAAGTCAGGAAAATTTGCAGTGGTACAATCCGACTGTCTTGATTTTTGATCGCTCTCATAAATCAGAATTTCTAAGTAGGTAGTGGGTAAAATGTATTAATTTTTTACATTAATTACCTGTTAATAATGTAGTTAAAGTTTATTTTTATTGTGTTTTTCATTGTGATAATGTTAGTTTTTACATTATTATTATAACACCTTGTTTTATTTTTAGGCAATTCCTCTACAGGGAATATTAGCGAAATTCCGTACAGGGAATACGCTATTACAATAATACTCATGGTAAGACCTAAGGCCGGGACCATATTACTTTTTGTTTTAAGGTCCATAGGAGCGAAAAACACCGTTGGTTCAAATTCATATATATGTGTCCGTTAACACAATAAATTTTGAAAGAGACCTTTTATTTTGATGAAGTTTGGTAAGGTGTAAGACATCGTTCTTCAGGTTAGGTTCGAAAACCAGGTTGATCAGACAGTCGGAACAGGGTTTTATAGGGTTTCAAAAAGGTCAAAATAGGGGGTTTTGGTATTTTTTGCCATGAAAATTTTAATTCATCAATTTTCAAAGAGACCATTCAAAAGAACTTTAAAAAACAAATAATTTAGTATTTTGAATCATTTACTTAGCTTCACTGGTTACGGAAAAAATTAAAAAAACCAAGTTTTCTATGTTATTTTTATGGGAAACCAATAAACCCCCCCCCCCTGGTATATTGCTTATTTTTAACAATCCCCAATAAAACCTCAATAGGCTCAGTTAATGCTATATGTAAATAAAAATGTTTTAATATTTCGCTGTGACAGGAGTATTTCAATAAAAATTTGAGTGATGGGCAACTATAGGAATGGAGATTGCATTAAAAAATATTCCAAATGAAATTCACTAAAAACAAAAAAACGAGTCTTTTTCCCGCGGTTTAAAAAAGTCAGGAAAAATCTCTCAGATTGGTCAGTAAAAGTCAGGAAAAATGGCCTCAAAAATTCTGTGGCAACCCTGGCTTGTCTTGTTGGCTATTCCAATGCTTTCCTTATGCATATAAGGCATAAGCACGCTTGGATTTCCCAATAGGCCCGAGCCTAGGGGCACAAGCTGCTAGGGGGCGCGCCCTCAAACAAAAAAAAAATTACACCTATAAGTCCTTTAGCTTTTATATTCACAACTACTAAAATATTTTCCATAATATTAATAGTTTTACAATGAGTTACCATTCTGCTAAATGATAGCTTGATACAACATTGATATCAGTCAACAACAAAAGTATAAGAAAAGATCATTAATTAGAATGAAGGGGTTGCCGAGAAAAAGACGTGATTCCATTGTTTATTCTACTTTGACTCATTACTCTTCAAGGCGAGATTGGAAGATTGTTTAAACAAGATGTAAACATGGCGAAAGATGAAAGATGTCCGCCATCTCGACTGTTTTCCCGTCTGGAACAAAACCGTGCCGGCGCCTCATGTGCGCTGCCTCATTTAATCCAACGTATCTCAACTTCATCAGGCAACAGCAAAAAAGCCGTCCAGGAGTTTTGCCATCCTGTGTGTTCCATATCTTAAAGTAGACTTACCTGGACTTTCAGGTTATTAAGTGCTGAGTTTTCTGGACTCTCTTATAAAACATACTTATCTTTAGTGTCTCCATTTTTGGCAGGAACTGATTTTACTTTATGAATTTCAGAAGAATCCACTGGATTTGTCACTAAAGTAGAGAGTAGTAGTGGCATGGTAGAAGTCAATATGGCTAAAGCTATTGAGATATTGACATGCAATGCGATTGACAATAATGTTGACCAGAGGTTTGGTGCTAAGGCGGCTCGTATATTTCGGTAAGTTGTGTGTAAACTAATAAACATTTTCATCTCGTTTTAGCGAATTTCCCTATAGGGAATACACTATTACGGTAGTAGTCATGGTAAGACCTAAGCCCTTTCAGTAAACTTTGTACTCTTACTTGGTCTTGGTACACAATTTCTTTGATAAACCCCCATGCAAAAACATGTATGGTCTCAGTAAAAATCATCATTAGGCTGATATTCACACTAATGGCTATGATGTCATTATAGCCGGAAATAATTCAGCTTAGTCACATGGAAATATTGCATTTTCCTTGAATTGTTGTTATTAGGCATTGTATTTAAAATATGACCAATATATGTTGTACACACAATGACACAATCTTGGTTGTACTTATGACAAGTTGGAATAGTTATTTTAAAATTAAAATAACACTTTTATATCGCCTGAGATAGTTATTTCTTGATACCTCGAGCCCGGACACCCTTATATCCAACTAAAACTATCTCAGGGTTATGTGCTACACGCCCTGACGGCGAGGTGTTCACAGGTTGGTTCGAGCCAAGAAGTACATGGAGCAGGATCAGATCCAGCAGTTGGCCATGATCCCAGACAAGGAGGCCAAGCAGCTGACCTACAAGCTGCTGCAGGAGAACTTCCTGCAGATGCAGGAGCTGCGGAAGCCCACGGTCGGCACTGGGCCCAACAAGACGTTCTTCCTCTTCCACGTCGACCTGCCGCAGGTCTGTGGTGTACACGAATCTCTGTTAACTTATTGTTTACTAGTTTTTCAGACATGGCTGATACCAAGGAAAGCTCTTTTTGAGCTTAGTTTTTTACAATTTAAATCAGCTTGGACACTAGTATTGCATTACACGAATTCATTCTGAATTATTACAAAGCTGCTTGTTTCTTTTTACCTAAATTCCATAATTCACAGTATAATGTATAAGAAAGATCACAATTATATAGATTTCTCTTGTAACATTGTTTACAAAATCACAGAGAAGAAAGGACCAGAGTTTCCATCAGCAGAGATGCCGAGGTTCTATCTTTACAACAGGAGGACGCTGCCTATCCATGGTTCTCAGTTTAGCCGCAAGGGAGGCTATGTGCTCTAGAGAGAGAGCTGATGAGGCTGAGGGCTGTTACGGTTGTGGAAGATGCTCCTCTCGCGTCCACTTCAGTCGCAAGGTGGTGCATAGATCTTAGATGGGGGAGAGGAGAGGGGTGAAGATGCTGCACTCTCGTAGAGAATCTAGGAACTGCCAATATAGACACCCAATATATGCACGCCTTGTTTCCTCTGATCTTATCTTCTCTGTGCAAACATTATATACCTGAAAACTTATAGAGTTAGATAACTGAGCAGATATTGCAGATTTACAAAGGAACAACATACTACACTAGCACTGTCACATGAGGAATCCTGTCAAATAAATCTAGGCCAATAAATAGACCAATGAGTTAGTTAGAGTTTGCTTATGTACATAAATGTAAAATATGTTAAAAAAAACTTGTCTAAAATTTCTATGTTTATGTGATTTGAAACCACACTCCTGGAACTTGGATCTTGCTCTTCAGGGCAAGATCATTGAAAGTTTTTCAGTTATCCACATCCTGCTTTAATTATTTTAATTAAATAATCAATTATTTTATTATTTTTATTTAATTAATTTAATGCTGTCTGTAAAAGTCTGTCAGACTTTCATTTCATTCCACTCTCGCAGTCTCTCTTATTATGCACATAAATGGAAGATGATGCGCTGTAATTACACATACTCGTACGTTAAGATGGAACTTTCCTAAAAGTGAAAGATAATCGTTTTCTTTTGTACAATGAAATGAGTAATCAATCTTGCTGTGTATATTTCATTGCCTACGATCAAACCGGTAAACTTTGATATGTGACTGATTGATGGATCTGTTTCCAAGATTCACATGTAAACTTTAATACTAAAACTTGCTTTAGGTCGCAAGAATGGTTCTCGATACTTGCTACAAAGCAATGGCCAACAGTCTGACTCGGCGAAATCATGAGAAGAGTGAAAACATAAGACTGATTGAAAAGAAGGAGCGTATTGAAGCTATTGCTGACTCAATGCGAGAACAGGGCACGGATGAACAGCAGATTCAAGAACTGGTGAGTTTATAGTAGTTTTATAGAGCAAACAATGGCTTTAAATATAACTGATTATTAATTAATAACCATGACTGTAAATTTACAAAAATAAAGCAGTTTTAAGTATGTTTCGTTGGTACAGTCAACTTCCGATTATCCGGGGTAATGACTGGTTGAAAGGTCCCGGATAATCCAAAACCACGGTTAAAACAAAAAGTTCAATAAAAATAGAGTAAAACACGAAATAAACAAGTTATAATTAAGATTCCACGAGTTTCTGATTCTTATTATTTTTATTGGCCAAATCTTATTGGAATGAATAATTAGATCTTCTAGTTGAGTGAACAATGAACACAATAAAAGGGGTCTAACATGGACAAAAAACCAAGGTCAGGTGTTCTATTGTTTGGCATCGGGCAGCCGGGATGGGTGAGCGTGAGGGGGGGGGGGGAGGGTCGCTTGGGATAATTTATTCAAGAGCATGTAGAAAAACAAGTGATGGTTCATCTTTTTGTCTAATTAGTAAAAATGTAATAACAACCAATTGTTTAAAATGTATGCTAATTATTGAATTAGGCTAGTAAATTTATAACTTTGTAAAATAAAATTTAATGTCACATTATCAAACATTTTCTTGAAATGCAAAACAAATGCATTTTTAAATGTGTTGTTTAGCGTAATACAACACAAAATTACTATAGTAAGATGCACGAAAATAGTCCGATGGAAATTTAAACAGCTGTGTCCCCCCTCACCCCCTCTCCCCCTGCAATGTTGTCAATTTGTGATTATGTTTACCATGTGTAATACAGCATAAAAATGTGTTTCAAAATAAATTTAGCAACAATGTTTCGCCTCTCATCGGACTATTTTCGTGAATCCTACTATAGATGTCATTCAACAGCACACGAATCAGAGCGATGATCACACACTGAACTGAAAACTAAATAGGACCTTTCTTGGTTTCTATTTTTAGCACATCCCGGCGGACGACCAGTTGTTTCTAGCAGACGACAAGAGAGAAGCATTACTCCGTACATTAGTATTGAATTTAAGAATGGTCTTGAAAAGTCGGGAATTAGTCTTAAATTTGGAGACAAACACTACTGCCGATGAAGACGCTCCTGACTGCTGAGCGGAGGTCGACCGGAGACACTTGTAACCGCTGACCGGAGATTCTTGCGACCGCCGACCAGAGATTCTTGCAATCGCCAAAATAAAGGCTTGCGATCGCCGATGAAAATGCGATACATGGAACGTGGAGACACTCGTGACCGCCGACCGGAGATTCTCACGACCGCCGATGAAGACGCTCGCGACTGCCAATCGGAGATTCTCAAGATTTTTTCCTCAGATTAAATTTTATTTTTTAAAATTTTAAACAATGTCTTATGAGCTGCCATTGAGGCAACGAAATAACAATAAAAAGTAAATAAAGAATAAAATCCAATCATTTTTTTAAACAGCTGTCGAAAAGTGTTGCACTAGGAAATAATACGGTAGGGTATAATACGGTTGAAAGGAACATTCCACATTAAATCTTTTAAAAACCTATTAGAGCACAGTTGTTTAGAGTCAATATTGTAACAAAGATAAATAGTAGTTTAGTAATCCAAACGGTCAATAGTAAAATTTTAGGAAAAATGCAATTTTTTTTTTAATAGGCTAATATTTTTTATTTGTTTACAGGATATTCAGAGGTAGTGTATGTTAAAAAATTTTTACATAACATTGGTCTACAAATTAAAAGAAGGAGTATCAACATTTTTATGACTAACATAAATGCAATTTTTATTTATAAATTTGCTATCATATTGAATTTGTGAAAGAATTTATGCTACATTCATTTTGATAAACTACAGTACACACCCCACGAAGGTCGGGTACACAGCTAGTAAAAAAAAATTTAACAAACTTATGCATTATTTTAATTCCAATCCCTTTAATTAAGTTGTTGGCAGAATTAATATTGCTTTTTCTTAAAAAAGTTAAAATTTTAAAATTTCATTCTGTTTTTTACAAAAAAAAATATGAAAGTAACAACTATATAAACAAAAAAAAAAATAATATGTTGGGCAAAAAATGTCTTGAAAAAGTCTGTTATTAGTCATGAATTTTGAAAGGGAAATAAACTAGACACCCTGATACCATACTGTCAAGTGATCTTAAATAGTAGTTAAAACACTACTGCAATTTCAATCCGTCAAAGAGATCTTCATCAGGTGTAGCAGGTTGTCAAGGTTTCATTCAAACTGAACTCGTCACATTATAAAAAATCACATAAGAATAAATAAATAAATAAATACAATACGGACACATATGAAAAAACATAAGCAGTTCATTTTCGCACCAGTATTGGTGAAGAAGGAATGCCTGGAGCGTGTTAAGGGTTGGTCTAGACTGGCGTTATCTTTGTACGCACATCCGTTGTCCTCCTCCCCCCTTCCTTATCATCTTTTGACGGTTGTTGGGCTGACCATTCAGTTAATTTTATTGCCAATTCATATATTATGTTGGATTTTAAATCCCCTTTGTTCGTTGAGGACCTTTTGTGGCTCTTTTTTTCAAATTGAAGACAATCTTGAAATTCTCCATATGTGTAAAAAAGGCCTATTCATGGATACTATTGAGGAATACGAAATTTACAGCGCCGTTAAGAAAGAGCCACAAAACCTCCTCAACGAACAAATTGTACTTATTTGCACATTAGAGCTTATAAAAATGAAAATACAATTTTTTGTTCGTTAGCCAATATTTAATAATTTTTTACTGGATGAAGCCTTTCGACAAACAAGTTGTCATCTTCAGATCTCTCCAAAACACAAATCAAAAAGTAAATATTATTACATGTGATAAAAATACAGTCATATGTAAAATTATAAATGATAAAAATAAAGTAGAATAAACATAAAATTTTGATTTAAGTCCACTATATTCTATATAAATTTCTTCAGAAAATTTGAATTTAACAACTGAGAATTTAGAATTGGTCCATTATCATTGTTTAATAAAAGGTCTTCTTATGTTAATTTAATGTAGTATGTCTCCCAAGCATTAAGATATTTTGGTTTTACTATTTCTTTTAGAATTTTCAGGTTGGAGTTTAAAACAGAAAACAAAATTATTAAATATTGGCTAACGAACAAAAAATTGTATTTTAATTTTTAAATTGTACATAAATCCAACACAATATATGAATCGGCAATAAAATTAACTGAATGGTACTTTAGATACTTTTAGATACTTTATTTGAAACACCGACACACTCTGTGGTGCGTATTTTAAGGTGAGTATGACTGAAGGGGTGAGTGTGATGATTGTGATGGATCAGATGAGGTGTAGCTTTGTTACTGACAAATATCAGCTGTTTTATTTGTCAGGATCATTAATTAATAGCCCAATGACCAAAGGCAGCTGGGTCCAGTATCGAACCATCAAAAAGCACTAACTTTTCTCAGGATCGAACCGGCTACCTTCAGATTCAAAGGCGAGCTCTTTAACCACTCAGCTACCCAGCCAGTTTCAGCCCAACAATGGTCAAAAGATGATAAGGAAGGGGGAGGGGGACAACGGATGTGCATACAGAGATGACGCCAGTCTAGACCAACCCTTGGCACGCCATGCGCATTCCGTCGTCGCCGGTTCCGGTGTGAAAATGAATTGTTTGTGGTTTTTCGTATGTGTCTGTGTCGTCGTGTGTATGTATTTATTCTTGTGTGATTTTTTATATTGTGACGAGTTCAGTTTGAATGAAACCTTGACAACCTGCTACGCCTGATGAAGGTCCCTTTGACGGATTGAAACTGCAGTAGTGTTTTAACTAGTATTGGATCACTTGACAGTAAGGTATATAAACCATTTAGTATTAACTATAAAGTGATAATGGCTAACATCATGAAATTTCTTATTTGTTTTTGAACAGCATTATAGGAAACAGCATTGTTATCAAACAGTTGAGCAAAGGTGTTACCAACTTAAATTAAATTCCCTTGAAAAGAAGGAATGTAATACGCGTGCCTATAATGGTTTCCATACAGCAAAGCTATAATATTAGGGCAAGAATTTGTGTACACCCGATGCCGATATATACTGATGTATATTTCATGGTTTATGTGGGGCAACTTCAGGGGATCAAGTCACTTCGAGACACGACACTAATTAAAATATGAGTGATGTTACTATGTTACTAGGGCTTCACCTACCTGATATTTTTCCAGTGCAGTGATTAGGGAATCCTTCGTCAAATTTTCACTATAACACAATCTCAAAAGTCAGAATATTAGCACTGTCCGACTTTTTGTAAGGAATATGAAAAACCCGTTACTTCTTCAGGGAAATTTGGCACTCACATACCGGAAGGCCTGATGGTGGAGGGGGGCCTTGAAGTTGTTGCGAACGGTGTAATACAACTGACTGACTGGGACCAGGTGATGTTTCCGCATTATCAGCCACCCTAGGAGGGGATGGGGGGAAGCATACATTCCTTGACTTGCTTATCTTCCCTCTCAACTCCCACTCCAACAGTGGAACAAACATAGGGTGAATTGTCTCACAAGGCTGGGAAATACAATTACCGTACATAGCCGTACACACTACCTCCAATAAGTTACGTTCCTTCCATTTTGGTTCTTCTAACTAAGACAATACAAGTTAATCACTATTGAACAATGTGATCTGTTGTCATTGCGTGTTCCGCCAATTTAGAACTCGTAGCATTACCTTTAGAAAGCAGCTTCTTATGTTCACCAATTCTCACCCTTGTTGGTCTCGATGTTTGCCTACGTACTACTACAACTACAGGGAATTTTATAGTCAGCAGTTTTTGTGCTCTGTTCGTCATTTTCAGGTTCGTGTTCTTTTGTGTTTTTGTGAAAATTTAAGGAAGGCTTCACGAATCATCACACTGGAAAAATGTGGGTGAAGCCCTAGTAACAAAGTAGTATCACTCATATGACATATATGCCGACCAGAAATTATCATGTCATTTAGGAATAATACTAATCAAAATTTCCCTATGTACCGGTGCCAAATATTATTAAATATTATAAAATATGCCAAATATCATAAAAAAATACAAATATTTCAACAATAATAATAACAATAAAAAATACCAAATATTATTTTATCTTAATATAAGAGATTTTGCTATCGGTGATTTCAGCTAAAGTGTGTCCGTCTCGTGCCTGCTGCCATGGTGCCAGAATAAAAACAATAATGACATTAGAAATTAAATAAAAAGTCTCTTGTACGGTAGTGTAAATATAGGGCTAATCTTAGAAGGCCATCGGCTAAGACAGTAGTGTCAATAGCCCAATATAAATTTATTAAGTTTTATATGTCTACAATACTATCCACAAGTGTTATCAACTAATCTATCTATATATTAATACGCAAGCATGTTTCATTTCCTCCTTTTTTCTCCGCTCGTGTGCATCGGAGGTTTTGTGCTGTAGATGAGCAGAATCGCATTATAATTCCCCCCTGGCCCCTAGGGCTACGCCCTACAGTTTTTCAAAGTTTCAATGTTAATCTTATTGGAGAAGGATAATTGATTGAATCATTAGACAGCTGTTGTAACAATAAATGTTAGCCAATCAGGAAGAACAGATCAATTATAAAACATTTGTAATTGGCTCAACAGTAACTGAATGTTGGTTGAATTTCTACCAGTGGGCGAGCTCTAGTACTTATTTAATACGCTAAGGTTTATTTATTTTTTATTTTTATTTTTATTTATTTATTTATTTTTATTTATTTATTTTTATTTTTTATTTTTTTTTTTGAGAACTCATCCTACAACTTTCAACTGATTTTCAAGTTTTTGGTGTCGTTGGATAGGGCTTGGTCTGTAGTTGTTTCCACCAAAAACTGATGAGAATCGGACAAAATAAAGATGCTATGCACCATTGAAATCTCAAAATAATAAATTTCGTTGTTATAATTATGGATCTGTGGTGACCCAACTGCTTCTGAGTATCACTCGTTTGCAGGTTGATGACTGGCTGACACCTCCGGAGCGCTCTCTGCTGGACTCAGTTGAAGCTATGATCAAGAAAATGAATCTTGCAGAGCTGCAAATCGATGATACAGTATTTCTGCTCCAGCTGTATACATACTATCAAAGTGCAATCATACGCACCAAAGCTAAATAAAGCGCTGATTTTTATTTTTTTATTTTGTAAATATACACTTTTTAACTAAATTGCAGTTTCCTTTATGTTAACACCTTTACTGCCAAAAATAATCTCAATAAAAATTTTACAATCGCTCTGCTATTTTAAGTATATCAATTACAAATAACTTTTTTTTATTTATGAACTTAAAATAGTATTGGAAAAATATATCCAGTGGCAGATTAACTGTTAAGCATACTTATCCCTGAAGTAATGTAGATGCAACAATTTTCAGGCCATACTTGAGTGTCATCAGCTCCTAGCTCCAGGGGAATGTTAGGAGTAGAAAAGGTTGAGGAATTAAGAAATTCCAATTATTCATCCTTCACTTTCTACATTATTTGCTCAATTCAACATAAAACAATGTAGCGGGGAGTTTGAGTTCGGATTATAGCTTTTCTTACGGGGAAAATAATAGATGTCCAGGTACTGGGATTTTTTTTTAATTTTTTTTTTATAATTTAAATTTTTTTAAATTAATCGCATATATTGCTTTTTTTTAAACTTTTTCAATAAAATTTTGCATTTACCTTCATTAGGTGATGAGTAACTAATATTTGGTCAAGAATCCCTATGGCAGTAAACCTGTATATTACATCCCGATCCCATAGCATTTTAATGGAAAATAACTGTATACTACTAGAAGTAATAGAAAGAAGTGTCTAAGCATAATCAGCTGATTAGCTGACTTTCTGCATTTGTCATATTAATGTTAACATTTTGGGATTTATAAACAGACGAGGTAGCCCGTGCGCAAATTGCGCATTTCATGATTCTGTTTGAGAGACACTAATCTAAAGCCCATGTATGTTGGTTATGAAGTGACAGAGATCTATTTTTGTTTACTATAAAGCTTTTTCATCATACCATTGTGATAAACGTTGTTTTCGGAACGGTCAGCTGTGATCGAAACTAGTCGATTCCCGGTGGGTTGGATAAACGTGTTGGTAAACAAAGTTTTCGGGACTAGACCGCGAAACAGTGGTTTTCGGGACACTAAAGTTAATTTATTTTTAATAACAGCTGTAAATAGTTCAAATACAAGATAAACAAATAACAACATAAGAGGGGGTATATAGGTAAAAATTTATTAATTTTCATTCAAACTGTAATTTTAAAGGTGGTATGATGAAAAGTACTGTTCGTAACTTGTCCGAAAGTAGTATATCGGTGCTCGATCGAATCCAAGTGCTCGGCTTCGCCTCGTACTTGAAACTTGATCTTGAACCGATAACGACCACTTTTCGGACTAGGGACGAAATATACTATTAAAATGCATCAGAAGGCAATCAGCTGTTAATTTACAATTCACATTAAAGAACTTGCAATAAAAGTTGGTCAAAATTTTCAAGCGCCCTCTAGAAATATATCAATGGCCAGGGGGGGAAGCCCGTAACGATATGACCTTTTTAATTACGATTCGCCCATGTGCTATATCCTAAGCTTTAAAATGACACCTCAATCTTAAAAATCGGTTCAGTAGGTCGAGAGAAAAAGGGACGTAACAGACGAAACCCTTATAGAAATAAGAAGATAGATCATTCTTTGTGCATTGCACCTCTCGCTATGCACATTTTTTACTGTTCGTAAGTGTTCTTAAAACTAAATGTACCTATAAAAGTTTTCAATGAGCAATAATCGCACCTTAGTTTAACTTCTAAGGTTACAATATTGCCACCATGCAAATTGTAATCAATGCAATTATGCGTGATTAATGTTAATAATTAATGTGAATAAATATGTTATAGTGAAACACTATCTTTTCTTGCATGGATTAACAATTTAAGTAATAATTAAAAATATCTTTACATAACGTTGGTACATTACTCACTTATGAAACCAAATATTTTGTTGATTAAACAATAACGGCCATTGGAAATTTGCAAAGTACCCAGGTCTGATGCGACGAGAGTATTTTTTATTGTAGTTCTTAGATTGTGTTAAATGTTTTCAAAGATTCTTTTTTTTCCTAAAAACTTTGTTAAGTATTTAATATTTTTCTAACTAATCATAAATGTAAAAAACAGGGGAGAGAAATTTTAGCAATTATTTTTTATCTGAACCTTAATCAAAGATTATGGCCCAGGTCAAAAACAGCAGTGGTGCCAAGGCCTGCTATATATAACCAATGAAATGACCCACACTCCGAAACTGCTACTCCAGTTCTATTTTAAAATTCCAGTTTTGTTCTCCTAGCGAATTGATTTCATTTGAGAATTATTGTAGTTCAAGATACTATGTCTTATTTATAATTTGAAAAAAATCATTGTCACAGATGGTGTAGTTATTCAAGAAGTGCTTCCTTCTTGGTTTTGTTTTCGTACGTATAATAAATATAGAGGGAGTTTACAAATAACGTTTTTTGTAGGGTTTTTTACCATAATGTATTAAGCTGAATATTTTAAAACTCAACCAAACAATAAATTATTTCTGTATCAAATTGGCCATGTTTAAATGTCTACAAAATACAAAACATGTTAATAATTTATCTTTAGATCTATAAATAGAAAATAATAATTTTTAACAATTATTTTGCGTGTTAAAAATTTAGTTACATTATTCAAAATTTTGAAAATTCCATTGCAAAAATAATAACAATAAATGGTAAATTATGATAATGTTTAAGAATGATAATAATGGTAATGATATTAATTTTTGTTTGAGACTAAAAATACTTAAATAGTACTTATTTAAATAATATAAACTGCTTATACGGTATAAAATTTTTTTCCAACTTCTAGTAAAAAACTAAATTGGCCTATAAATGTCTGTAATTATTGTTGTACAATTTTAAACAAAAATAGGAAATATTTCTAAATAAAAATATTTAAATTAATGTTTCATTAAAAATTCAAACTGTGATAGAACATACCATGAAACTAATTTTTAAAATCCACTGTTTAAAAGAAAAGTTGTTAAATCTTAAGTAATAAAAGTTAAGGTGACTATAAACAGCCGAATATAACTGGTTGTTGGCCATCAGAGCTGAGTGTTGTCCGGTTGCCGCCAGATGTTATTCCTGGCCCTCCAAACCAGTACCAATATGGTTCTGGTAACCGGATCAGCTGAGTATTTTTGCAACTGGTTGGGCTCGCGGCTTGGCACAGCTGCAAGATAGAGAACATGTTTCTCAGCACCTAATGCTTTTTGCCTTATTTGCGATGTTTTATCTATCTTCTTATTTCTATAAGGGTTTCGTCTGTTACGTCCCTTTTTCTCTCGACCTACTGAACCGATTTTTAAGATTGAGGTGTCATTTTAAAGCTTAGGTTATACCGCAGTGACGAATCGTAATTAAAAAGGTCATATTGTTTCGGGCTTCGCCCCCCTCGCCTTTGATTTATTTCTAGAGGGCGCTTTAAAATGTTGACCAACTTTTATTGCAAGTTCTTTAAAGTGAATTGTAATTTAACAGCTGATTACCTTCAGATGAATTTTAAAAGCCAAATAGTAAACAAAAATAGATCTCTGTCACTTCATAATCAACATTCACGTACTCTAGGTGAGTTTCACTCATACAGAATCATAAAATGCGCAATTTGCGCACGGGCCACCTCGTTGGTAACTTATTTTGAATGGTCAATAGTCCAATAGAATTCAAATATCCTTCACTCTTTACCTCTTTTTAGCACATATAAATTGCATAGGTGAAAAACTATTACTATAGGAGCCTCCGTAAGATCCAATCTTGGAATCATCGTAGCTTTTCTTTTTAGGTTCAAAGGATCCAAAAACAAAGTTACACTAACCACAAACCCATCATTTTCACTCCATGGGATATTCTTATGTGAATTAAATAAATAACTTAATACCATAAACATCCCATAAAAACCGCTGTAACCAAGCGCACTTTCTTTTACCATACTGAAAGAAAGTCGCCTCTTTCTTGTCATACATTTATTCTTAAACTGCATATAAAGAAAAATTTATTTAAGGTTTCATTAATAAAGTTAAATAGTTTGGAAAAGACATTTAAACAAGTGTGGTACCAAGTGTAAGTTTTATATGTACCATAACACTGTACAGTTCACAGAATTTTATTCCATGTCACTTTATGTTTCCTATATAGTATGGTACTATACCTATGAATGGTATATACTTTATTGTTTGAAGTACTGTTACTTTACTTTTTTGTCTACAGACTTCATTGTGTTAACATTAAAATTTTGCTTAAGATTTTAGTAGAAATAGAATGTTGTAACCGTGTATGCATAAAAATGTTATGTAAATTTATAAATAAAAATTATTAGTGGGAAATGTCATTTGTATGAATTAATAATATTACCTTATTTAAAACTTAAATTCAACAAACTCTTCGAAGTTGCAAACTTATCAAGGGGCAATATTGTAAGATATAATAAGAAATTTGATTATAAATATCTATATTTCCTCTTTACTGACTCATCTGATAATGTTTGAAATTTATAGCAGTCTGAGATATTTACTGGAATGTGATAGTGGTTCCAAAAAATTATCTCTGTAACTATGAAAGTTTTTATTTCCTAATATTTGAACAAACTAGTGAGCAAAATGCCGCTTGGTGAAGAAAATAGCGAAGAGAGTAAGTTTATGTGATTTGTTAGAATATTAATTGAGTTTAATCATATTTTGCTTAATTATATGCTGTTACATGCGAGATTTTTTTATGTAAAACTTTTGGTAATAATAATAATTATTTTAGCAATTACATTGGGTTTTTTAAATAAAATTTAAATAAAGAATAATATTATTATTTTAAGATTTTATCAAGTTAAAGAAAACTTGTCGATGAGGCACGACAAGTTTTCTTGAGGTACTAACTCAAAATACAACTTTTTAAATTTTCCTCTCAAATTGTTTTTCTAATCACTTCGAAATTAATAACCTTTAACAATGGTTATATAATACTTAATATCTTAATAGAATGCATGCTAAATTAATACATGCGACAAATCAATATAGCTTGGGGTGACATGTGTTTGACGAGGGTTTGCTGAGAATGTGATAAACGGGAGGTGTGCGAAATTGGTACACTACCTGCCTAGGCCGGAGCGGCACGGTGGGGACAACTTACCACCCCACACATTGCTGAGAGGAATTAAGATTACTTCTAGTGTTGATGTCACATAGTAATAATCCGGCTGGGATTCATCACGTGGAACATCTGTCACAGAGTTCGGATCAAAGAAATGTATAAATATTTATACTGTAGATACGTGTTAAATTTTTTGTAGTAGCATTGACTATGTACACTAACGTGAATAGACCTCTCATCCAATGAATTTAGTTTGAGGCAAAAATTTGGAATTTTTGAGTACGCGGCACCAGAATCACTGATATCGATGTTGTTATTATTCAGCTGAATTTACAGTGCTGCAAAAACACTTAACCAAAACTTAAAAATAACTTTCAGTTATAAAATGTTTCATTCTTGGTTGAGAAGAGTGGTAATACTGATTTATCTATCATATGTTACGTGTACTTCCATGTACGCCGCACGAGATCGCACCACCGTCAATAGGTTTCACACACGCCTATGCTATGAGAAGTCTACTCACATTGGTGTACATAGACAATGGTAGTAGTAAGTTTGTAATTTGTAAATTTGCAACTTGGTGAAACATAAAAGTTCCTGTTGTTTTAAAATAAACCAAAAAATAAAATAAACCGTTGGCATAATTTTTTGTCGGCATTTATCTTTGTGCAATTTTTGAGAAAGCAAAGCTTCAAATAATTATTTTAAGTTATAAATCGTCGGCTAGTCTGAATCAGAAGAAGTAGGCCTCGTACAGGTTGTTTCTTTTAAAACACAACCCACGGTTTGAAATAAAATATTACAAACTTAATGAACTCCGAAGTAGATGTTTCACATGGTGTATCCAAGCCGGACCGTGGTGAAGCGCCGTATCTCTCTGTTGAGATAACCGGAGTGATTCACAACGAGGGGCGGGTGGAAGACCGTGTCAGACAAAATATTTTTATCACTAGAATACAGTAATTGGAAGAAGGCTGTAAATTGAAGGAATGAACGTAACTAGCAAATTTTTGAAGAATTCGAGAAAGGACATTGTATGAGTGTTAAGAAAGTCACATCAACACTAGAAGTATTCTTAACTCCTTATCAGCAATGTGCGGGGCGGTAAGCCGCGCCCCAGCCGAAGCTGGTAGTGTACCGATTTCGCACACTTCCCGTTTATCGTCTTCGCATCAAACCGTAATAAAACATCTGTCACCCCAAGCTGTACTGATTTGTAGCATGTACCAATTTAGCACCACACCACCTAATCGGTTCAGGGCAGGCTTAAACCTATTTTAGCATTCATTTTTTCACATAGAAAATAAAAACAACTTATTAAATCAAATAGCAGAAATTTAAGTTGATTTAGATTACAACTTATTATAACAAAATATTTTAAGTGTAAAAATATACAAACTGTATAAATATAGCCAAATAAATTTATATTAATGACTTCAAAACTTTATTTCTTTAATACAGGTCAAAAAGATTCTCTGAGGAATTTTATAGAAACACATGCAAAAAGTGACAAGGTTGTCATTTTTTCAAGAACGGAATGTCGCTATTGTGGAATGGTTAAAGAAATTTTCAACTATTTAAAGCAGAAGTTCACAGCAGTAGAACTAGATGATAGACCTGACTATCCGGAACTAATGCAAGTGTTCAAGGAAATGACTGGGGAGAAGACTGTGCCCCGGGTGTTCATCAATGGGGTCTGCATAGGAGGGGCAACCAAGACAAACATGATGTATACAAACGGCATACTGCATAAAAAATTGGGCATTAAACCTGGTCCACCGCAAGAGAACCTCATTGATAAATGAAATGTCTTGAAATATCAAATATCGTCATAACTGTTGTTCAGGTGCAGTGATTCCATTTTTACCATAGTCCGTTTTTAAATTTATAGTCAGAACATACTTTTATTTTCCATAAAATTATAGATTAGTACCTAAAGTCTTATTTTAAACAAAGTTATTTTTTTTTCTTATTTGTTTTTGTTAATATTCATTGATTATTTGGAAAATAGTAAAATTTGCCTTAAAACATAATTTATTTTGGCATTTTGTTTTTTAAATATTAATATTGTGCAGAAGTATTTTTTAAAGTTATGTTTTAACGTTTTTATAAAAGATTAAATTATTTAATTCAATTGATACTGGAATTGATTATGAATGATTAAATATTTCATTTAGAACTAAGCTTTAAAAATAAAATTTCCAAAGGAGAAAGGAGGACTTTTCAAACAATTTAAAATAAGTTTTAAATATTTATTTTAATTTATAAGGTGAAAAAAGCTTGTTTAAAATTAGTGCTTAGTAATCAATTTTGTGCCAAAAAAAACTTTTAAATCTAAATTTGGTATAAAATATTTAGTGGAAAAATGTTAACATTCATTAAAGAGTATGATTTTGAGCAAAGATACTCAGGTCAATGTTCGATGTATTTTTATCATGTACTGAACATAGCACTCCAGTTCTCTTTATTAACCAACAACACATTCTTCTCCCCAGAACTTTTATCACCACCTAAAACAATTTGTTACTTTGGTTACACTAAGTGATTTATGCTTTTGGGTTTTCATTATAGGTCAGAAAAATGTGCTGAAAAACTTTATAGACACACATATAAATAGTGATGATGTTGTTATATTTTCAAAAAAGAATTGCCGGTTTTGTCTTATGGTAAAAAATATATTCAGGAAGATGGGTCACCCGTTTACATCGGTGGAACTTGATGACAGACCAGACTACGCAGAACTGATGCAAATACTTGGGGAGATGACTGGGGAAGCATTGTTACCTCGAGTTTTCGTCAAAGGGGAAAGTATCGGAGGGCCGTGGAAGACCAACATGATATTTGTGACTGGAGAATTGCACAGGAAATTAGGGAGAATAGAGCCTGATTATAGGCACATGGAGGGTTACATTGATCATGCCCCTGGAGACTACTGATATTTAAATCATAATAACATCTATACAGCTCCCCATGGATTAGAAAAATTGATATGCAGATTTTTGCATCGGATGCTACGTTGATCATTTTGGAAATGTCCCAAACCCTCCTGAGTGAAGTGAGCTATATTGAGGCTTGAGTGTCTGAAGAGTATATATATAAGTGGCTCCAGACCTTACACCTTCTAGATCAACCAAGTGTTTTGTGCTTTTCAGTTTAGTGTTTTAAAGGTTGACCCTATTTGTACATAGAATGGCAGCATGGATAGTAAGTACTGGAAGTTTAATATTCTTTACATTTTAAAGAGTTGTATCTTTTAAAACAAGTAGTGATTTTAAAAAATTCTGTACTAACATTAATTTGTTTAGCTGGTTTCCACTGATTTAATATAAAAGTATTTACATGCGGTAAAAGAAGCTTAGATAGTGTTTTAAATTGATTAATACTGATCATTTTTCTCAAAATTTGAAGATGTTGATTTGGATATGAATGTATTCATTGTTAAAGATCTTTAATTATTTTTCAATTAACAGTAAAACTTTAAACTGTGATGTCAACATTGAAAAATTAATACATCTTTTTATTTAAATTAACTGTAAGATAAGGTTTTTATGCAATTAAAATAAAATATTAACTTAACATTTTTTATTGATATTTAATTCAATCAACTACACATGCCATATTTAATCATCCTAAATTTTTATATGTATGCTGAAAATAATTCTAAACAGATAGATTCATACTGAATATTGTTGCAGTGTCCTAAACAAAATGAACATATATTTATTATATCAGTGTAGCCTACTCTTCAGTTTCTCTCAATAGTTCATTGCTAGTAAATTAAAAATTCAATGTAATAATAATAATAAATAAGTTTTTAAAGCATAACGCCTATTAAAAATTTTTTTCATTTATCAATGATCACATTTTTCCCCCAACAGCTTCTTTTCAAAATTTTTACCGTTTCAATATTGGTTATTTATTAATAATTAAAATATTAATAATAATAACATGTATAAAAATATAATTTTGCAAGAAAACAATCTTCAATCATTTTCGGACTCTAACCAATAGTTGAATTTGAAAAGAAAAGTTCCACAAAGTTAACATTCTTCTTACCTAATAAAAAAATCCGCTACGGTTAATGTCGAAAGTTGGATTAATATCTATTTTATGAGTAATAATTATTGGCCTACATTTCTGCGGTAAAAACAAGTGATAGGCAAATGCGGCTGGTGTGCGTGTGTGTGAGTGCGGCGGCGGGTGGCGGCCACGCCGTATAAGGTGCGAGGTTTGCCGGACCTTGCCGCTCCAGACAAGGCTGCTCTCTGGCGGCGGCGGTGACTCATCCTGCGGTACTGTACTGGACCACTGGAGTACTAAAGCTGTACACAACCCAGTGACTACTGGCGTACCATAATTTGTAGTTCCGTACGATAATTTAGAACTCTGTACAATACAGGTGCTCTCATACTTAATGCATGAACATTGGATTTGACTACGTCTCTAAAGGCTATTGAAATTAACTGTATGAAAGATCACAGCCTACATTTCCCTCACCGCGGTACAGTTCTCGACGTTTTGGTC
Source organism: Neoaliturus tenellus (assembly GCA_030545055.2). NCBI lineage: Eukaryota > Metazoa > Arthropoda > Insecta > Hemiptera > Cicadellidae > Neoaliturus > Neoaliturus tenellus. The sequence continues at coordinate 124,393,183 of CM061534.1, forward strand.
TGGATCACGCATTGAAATGAAATTTAATCATAACATAGCACACATAAAACATAACAACTATATTAAAACACATCTTTATGTTCTAAATAGTTCTTTAATCTAGAATAATGTTTATATAGGATCAGCGATCAGATTCAAGATCCCAAAACGTCTTGAACTTTTAACAATTCAATAATGGGACATATCCACGATGGTGTATGCCTACCAACAACCTACATTCGTTATCACAACCGATGCAGCCATAAACAAATTTTTAGAATCATTATTCTAGTCTTAAAATGAACAACATATTTTGCCTTAGGTCTAAGCCTACAAAAACAAGGATTTTTTACAATCTCAAGATGTTATAATACATATTTCTAAACCTTTGCTCTATGCAGTTTAATCAGATCATTCATTACATTGTCAAAATATAAACTATAATCAAAAATAACTGCTGTGGGTTTAATTGTGTTTCATAGTTTGCAAATTACTCTTCAGTCAAATTGAAGAGTAACTAAAAACGCTCAGGACCAAGCACATCACAGCAAAGTTTCAAAAGAAAAATATAACAATAAAAATTTGTTAGGCCTACACCCAAAACCGAGGACGACTGCTTTAATGTAATAGACAAGGGCTGGCTGTCTCATTATAGGCGGTAAAACGAAAACGATCTACCCTTTCGTCACTGACCAGATAACCCAAAATGGCTCGTACATTTTGGTGTTATGGACATCAAGTGGCTTACCGGTACGTGACAAGTTTGAATTAGAAGCGGCATTTTGTAACATCAAAGTAGAAACACCATTCTTCTTCTATGCAGTACAAGTCTCCTTGGAAGTTCTTTTCTGGAGTCGTCAGTTTTACAAAAATGTGTTCGTTCCCCTCCAGAACCATCCGTTTGGCCCGTTATTAAGTTTATCATTCAAAAGTTAAAGAATGTAAAATTCGAAATTGTTTTTATTTACAAAACCAAAGACAATAAACGTCAAATTCAAACCAAATCATTATTGCTTGTCTATAAATAGACTTATCAGATCATAAACACGCATTTAAATTGTCCATGGAAACATAGAACAATCTTTAGTTAGCTGACAGATTAGAATAATCTGAAAATGGTAACATGATTTGAAATAGTTTCAATAGGGTCAAAGCTTGGTCCATACCCCCAAACCCCACGGATGTGAACCCCCACCAGATACAATGATGATCCACCATTGCTTGCGCCCTGAGGACAATTTGATGCAGACAAATTAATTGGTTCTCGAACCAAGAAAATCCTTGGTAAGAAATCCTAGCGAGAATCCCTGGTTTGAAAGCAAGTTTGTATTGAACTATATCCATGGTTACGAAATAAATCCTAAGTTTCCTGATTATACCGGGATACAAAAAAAAAAAAAAAAAAAAAAAAAAAAAAAAAAAAAAATGCCAATGAGATATATCCCACAGTTTTATTCTTGATTTGGAAATCAATAAGGTATATTATTAAATCAGTTACGAAAACTTAGATATGTAATCCTATAGGAGAAAGGTACTTTATAGACAATCCCTCAGTTCGCATACCTACCGACTACGATAATGTATCTAGTTATGACTAAGCAGTTAGGTAAAGCCACATACTTTAATTGTGATTGAAAGGAAAGACTTTGTAAAGGAAAGACGTCTACTCCTGCGGTATCTCACTCGGCCACCAGGTTGACCGTAAACCCCAAGAAGGAAGTTGGGTGCGCTCCAAAGCAGTATATCGTAAAATGTCTTTTGTCGCTTATCCTCTCCACAATTATCCATAAGAGGAGCTTGGCCTCCATTTTGGATAAGCACCAGGTCCATCTTGCGTGGGGTGCGCTATATCGATGCGGCGATCCTCCGACGGACAGTGTATATAACTCGACTACGACCCTGGTCCCCCTCCAAAGCATCCAAATCTTCTGCAGTTTTCATCCAGTATATCTCCAACCACCAACCAACCACCACACAACCACCTCAGAATGTCAGCCCCTACAGCTTGGAAGGTGAGTCTTGAATATAAATATTTTTAAAGCATTAATATATTTAATACTTATGTATAATTAATTTAATATCGAGAGTTCTTCGAGAATCCATACATTTTGTATAAAAGTTTTAAAATTCAATTTATTTTTATTGAGAGGTTGTACAGTCAAATATAACTTTGTGCAAGATATGTTTGTTTTATTATCACTCTACGTCAAATGTTTGGCAGTGCTGCCATCTAAATCTAGCAGCAAAGTAAAATTCCACAATGCATTTGAAGTCTTTATCTCTGTGCCAACCGACACGTGCTCTCGCGGGGAGTTGTTTAAATTTCAAATAAAATAAAAGAAATGTTAGTATTGTTATTAGTTCAGGTAGTTTAGTGATAATAACAATTATAAATATAAAATTTTAAATTCTAAAAAAGTATAGTTTTTAGAGACATGTATTATAAAACGTGCTCTATTGAATAACTGGATTCACCAGTTATTTATTTCATTTTAGAATTTATTACATTTCGCAACATATAAGAGGCTATTCCTTTATAAAATGAGTTAAACGAACTTCCTTCTTGAATATATAATTATTTTTTTCGTAAACAAAGTGCATTTTCAATTTTTTTTTTTTTTTTTTTTTTTTTTTGTAAAATAAGTATACAGAGTGTGTATGATTTTAATATTTGATTTTAACAATCGCTGTATTTCAATTAAAAAGCTCCTTCATAAAATAATTATTTTTTTCTGTTTAAAAAATCATACATACATACCCAGTTAATATTTGGTTTTATGATGACAAAATTAATGAATTTTAGATAGCCTACATATTAAACTTTCATACCACAATAATCCATTCCTAATTGAAATAAAAGAAAGAGTTTTTATATTTTTTATTTTGATTACGCTTTATAACTTCAAAGTATACAGAACCAAGTAAGTATACTTTAAAGAATTCCATGGAAAAAATCCAGTTTTTCTTCGAAACCGTAGGAAAATAAATCGCTTGTCCTAGGATTACTTCCCCTAATTGCAAGCGCTCCTAACGGTTAGGCCTAAGCGCTCAATCTACCTCTCAAATGTCAAAATGAGCATAGGCCTAATCCTTCGATAAAAAAAAAAACATCTTGGTGTTGCTATCTGTGTTTCGAGGGCGGCGTTCTCACTTACCCAAAAAGATTTTATTACTTATTTGGTTCTGAAGACACAGATGAATATGTCTTATCCATGCCAAATATCCAAGCATATAGGGAAAATCAAGTTATCTACAGTAATATCACCAGATTTACGTCGATAATGCAGTTCCATGGTCACTACGTTTCTAACGGTAGTTGCCAGAATGCTCTGCGATCGCCACAATTACTATCTTTTTCATTTGATTTTATTTTAAACAAAGACTATTTGCATAAACCATTTATTTATCCTTATTTATGTTATTCTTTTTCTCTACTAAAGTAGAACACCACTAATTAAAACATATTTAAAGTTGCTTGAATCTAAAAACTATTCTCGATTAGTAAATATTTGCATTTTAAATTATTATTATTATTGCTTGAAAGGGACTAGATTATTTGTCTTAAAGTTAAACAATTACAACTATATTACATTAAGGTGTCAGTAAAGATTAAATGAAGTTCATATAAGAAGGGATGAAGTTTTGGTGTTCTATAATTATGCCATATTTCCAAATTTACAAAAATATTGGTAAGTAGTCTCGATGTTCTAGAATGTTGACTCATCAGGCGAGTTTTTAGTCTAATCCAGAGCCGCCAACTGGTTGACTAATTCTCGCGTTTCCCCCACAGCGGCGCAGTGACCGCTTTTATGTCACAAGTTTGTTTTCGCTCAGTTGACAGCAATTTGGGTATTTATAGGACAAGTGTGGGTCAAGTTGACATTTCTTGGGTGAGTCATGGCTGCCACCCACATAACGTGAAAAACAGCTGTTGTCAACTTTGTCATGGTTTATTTCAAAGCACGTGAAGAGTTATAGTTCAAGTCTATTAGTCCAGTCATATTAGGGAAATTACCTAAAAAACTCTTATAAGTGTAAAACTTGGTACGTTTATGGAATTTAACCTCCGAATAACATACTAAAAGTCCTCGAAAAATAAACTTGTGCTATGGCCGCCATCTTGGAAAATGGCGTCCAAAAACCAGTTTTCTCCGATTACTAAAAAACTATTCATCCTATAAAAAAATATTAAATGTAAAAAATGTTCGCCAGAAAAAGAGCTACAACTTTTGTCCTTAGCAATATTTCGATATACTTAACCGTTTAGCCATAAAATGAAATATTTAGAAAATATATGTGAAAATCGTTAAAAACCTATTAATTGCCAATAAACATGTTTAAAATAAATTATTTTGACATTTGTTTTATTATTTTTATAAAAAAAAATTGAAATGTTCTGAACAGTTTCATACCAGTAACATAACTTTTACCTTTCCATTTATATTTTCTGTGATATTTTTAAATTTCTTTGATAGACTACCATAATAATTTCCTACCGTATTTAGTATCCATGGTTGGTTTTATTGATTTTTTCGTTTTGATATTTATGTTTGTCCCAGAGGAGAACTTCAGTCTGACGATGAATGAGGTTGGAGCAATTATGTAACAGTATACAATAATAATGATTTGAATAAAAAAATAAATTATTGTATTTAAAGGGGTTTGTTTTTTATACATACAATACTAACATATATCAACTTATTTATTTTTAATGTCTTAATCCTTAGGTAAAATTCAATATCCATTTACTAAGATAACTGCCTACTAAGATAGGTATTTTTTGCGATTGCTTTTGTTATGTTATTCCAGTAAATAAAACATACATAGTTACCAAATCCCATCCTTGTACCATAATGAACTCAGTATGGGATTATTATCGTAGTACATCAACGAAACCATCAGCAGCGTAACATTAAAAAATTCACAAAAATATATAAATGGAAAGGTAAAAGTTATAAACATTCCAAGTTTTAAATAAAAATAGTAGGGGAAAGTGGGGTATAACAGGGTGGCTAAGCTTTAGTGACATGTAGATGTCACGTTTTTATACAGTAAATTTTAAATAATGTCTCAGTTTATCTTGTGTCTATTTGTTTTTGAATTGCTTCTTTTAAAAACTTGATAGGTCTTATAGTTTTTTCTGTGATTTTTTTTGTAAAATAAGTGCAAGTACCCGGATTCACCCCACTAGTGGGGTGATACCGGGTACACATGTTAAGTATATGGGAAATAGAAACAAACAAAAAATTTTAATAGGCCTAAAATTTTATTACTAAGTACACTTAATTAAGTCAAAAATACTATCAAAGATAACATATTCAGTTAGTGTATGAGCAAAAAATCTAATTTTAAATATTTAGATCATATAACATGTATAAATACCATCCGGTTTTACCCCGCGCGTCATACCCGGTTTCACCCCACTGGTAGTAACTAACAAAAACTTAACATATTCAGAGTGCTTAAAACTAATTTGAGATATATATCAGTTTAAAGATAAAGACATAGACTACACAATAGTGTAGTCACTTTCACTGAAACTCATGTAGCTTTTCCGTAGTAGGCGATCTAACTGTCCGTAACATTGGGAAACGAAATATAAAAAACAAAGAAACGTTCTTAACAGCCAGAGCTCTGCTCAGAGACTAATAGCGCAATGTCCGCCACTTTCCCACTCCAACTACATGTTAATTTCGGCATGTTAATAATTCCAGGTACCAGCACTTACTTGGTCAAAACCCGACCACCCGGTTTGTACCCAACTACCCGGTTGTACCCACCTCTCCCCTAAAATGAATGTTAAAATAATTTATTCAAACATTGTTAATAGCAAATCAGATTTTTTAATGAATTTTCAAATTTATTTTTTAAATATTGCATTTTATGGCTAAACGGTTAAGTATATCGAAATATTGCTAAGGACAAAAGTTGTAGCTCTTTTTCTGGCGAACATTTTTTACATTTAATGTTTTTTTATAGGATGAATAGTTTTTTAGAAGTCGGAGAAAAACTGGTTTTTGGGCGCCATTTTCCAAGATGGCGGCCATAGCACAAGTTTATTTTTCGAGGACTTTTGATATGTTATTCCGGATGTAAATATCAATATACATACCAAGTTTCACCCTTATAAGAGTTTTTTTAGGTAATGGAGAAATTTTGATTTAAAATGACTACACTAAATATTTTCACTTTTTAATATGATGTAGTTGATATGGTTGATTGAATTATTTTAGGTGTGGGGATATTGAATGTTTATATCATGGCATTATAAATAAACATTTTACAGCTTTTGTTTGATTTTAAAGTTAGTTCGCTTGAAAAAATTTGTTAAAGTGATGTCCCATTTGAGTTTCTATTTAACCGGCATTCATGTACAAATTATCAATAAAATACAATATTATATACTCTCTCACTAATATATGTAATGTAGCAGAACACAAAAAAAAAACATATGCAGTATACAGCATCCACTATACTAGTACTACTCACTCACTATTAACCTTGCAAAAAAGTGAAATTAGTACAAAAGGTTACACCTTCTTTGCATTAACCTAACTGTAGAAAATGTAAATTAATTATATTTAATTGTAAATGACTTATTTATACAACTTTTTAAAAGTCAATAATACTCGTTTGTTACAATAATTTGAAACGCCAGCCAAAACGCAGTACTCCAGTTTGAAACGCATAACCTACACATCACTCATAAAGGTGAGATATAAAATGATTATCTATACATCATGATCCAAACATTGTATAATGTACAACGTTATCTAAAGAATGTTACTTAATTTTTTTTGTTTATATGTTAAAGATGTACGTATTTTAAACATAAAATTTTTTGACGGAGTAATTACTATAGTTTTGTGGTGGTAATGGATTTATTTTGAATGCTATTTTTACTACCATACGATAAATCGTGGCCAGTTTGTTTATAAGCTAAGTTAACCGACAAATGTTTGCTACAAGTCTTGCAACCGACAAATGTTTGGTTTCTTTGAAATTCCAGTTGAAGTGAAGGTGGCCGGAGAGCCTTTGAAACAGTGCAGCTATTCTGAGACGTCTGAGTAATGCGGGTTTGCCTCGTGCTGTTTACAGGCGCTACTGGTCATTCGTATATTTAGCGTCTGGAAAGCATACCACATTTTATGTCTTGTTGGATGGATAGGATTTATGTAAGCACTCTTTGTTTAAAAATATAAATCTTAAAATTGAATTTTTTGTGAAATATTTGTTGTTTTGGAACTGTCAAATTGTAGAGCTATTTTATCAAACATATTTTACACGACCACTAAACCCATGTGCATGAAGACTTTGTTGCCTTGCAACAGTATCAGATTAATAAGAAATATTTTCGTTGCGGTAATCCGCTTTTGTTTCTAAAGAATACTACAAAATTTTATGTTCCGTAATTTTTGCTACATTTAGAAAACCAAATTAACTAAATTAACGTTGAGTTTAGATCAGTTTAATATAAATTCATAATGTATGCAGAACTATGCAGGCGCCGTGGGATTCAGTTATTGAGAAGCATTGTTGCATTTTTTACAATTTCATAATAAAACTATCTTTGCTGATGCTTGGCAACATTGTAAACACCAGCCGTACTCTTTACATCGCTCTCCCGCCTTCGCAGGTACACACAGGGGCCACGGCGGCCAGCGGAACTGACAGTTTCGCTCCTTGTAGGGAAATGAAGGTGAAGGTCAATATTGCTTCGGGAAGTTGGCAGCATTGAACTCCGTTTATAGTCAACTGCGGCAGACGGCAGATAAGTTAGTAAGGGCTGCCCGACAACTGAGCTAAAGGGTAACAGGTTACTTCCGGTGGTAGCACTGTTTGGGTAAAATTAATGAAAGCACCACCTGGCATTTTCATTGGGAGGATAGGTCCAACTAGAATTAAAAAATAAAAATAAATAAAAATAAAAAAAGCATCTTTCTACATTAGTGATATTTTAAATTCATTTCACTGGAAAACATACCTTTGAAAATAATGCTAAATATAGGCAGCTATAATCAATAGAATGAGCTAATCAAATGAGTCAAATGAATCCTTACCACCATATCAAAGCTTACAAAAGTAATGTCATTAATAGCCTATACAAATCAGTGCAAGATGACCAAGTAATATCTACCTCAGTACGTTCAACATCCAAGTTTGTTGTGTCTATTACCGCTTCAAAAATATGTTAAAAAAGAAAAAAGGTAAGCTAATATAATTGTTTATATCAGAAAAAATACATGTCTTTAATAACTACAGTTACACACTTACAGAATGATTAATGATAATAACTAAATAATTAATAAATGTAATGGACGAGCTCATTCTCTGCACTCGAAATCTAAATCAAATTCAAATAATTCTTCATTCACAAAGTAATACAAAATTCAGCATTAAAAATATAACATTTAAAAAACTTCACATGGGTCGGAGAATTGTGCGTGGCACGAGTTCAAATCCATAGCTGCGTCAATAAACTTGTGGTAGGTTCCGATAGTGCTAAGAAGATTAATAAAATAAGTGTGTAACGATTTAAGTTTCAATAAATAAATAATTCATACCCAAGGTGACAAAATAAAGTTATCCAATACAATTTTTGTTTTATAATCCTAAAAGGATCCCTTCTAGAAGGTAACTTTCCACACCGGTACAGTTACGGGTTACAAATAACTATAATTAATGTAATTATTTTGCAATCTGTCTCGTAGATAACTCTTCTCTATGGTGATTGCCGATAATCTAAACTAACCTGACCTAAATATTATAATTTTAGCGAATTTCCCTATAAAGGGAATACGCTATTACGGTAGTAGCCATGGTAAGATCTAAGCCCGGGACCACTTTACTTTTTCATTTTGAGGTCCTCAGAAGCCAAAAACACCATTCGTTCATTTTCATATATATGTATATATATGTATACATATACATATCTATATATCTATCTATATATCTATGTGTCCGTGGTACTGATAACTTTTGAAGGGGACCTCCGATTTTGATGAAATTTGGTTTGGAGGTGTAAGACCAGGTCTATTTTCATGAGTTCGCGAACCAGCATTGTCGGGTTATGGGAACGGGGTTTTATTGGGTTTCAAAGGGGTCAAAAATGGGTTTTTGGAATTTTTGGACCTTAATTTTTAAAATTCATCAATTTTAACTGAAACCATTTAAAAGATCTTAAAAAAAACAATTTGGTATTTTGAATTTTTATCATAGCATAACTGGTTACGGGGCAAATCCAAAAATGTGTTTTCCATGTTATTCTTATGGGAAATCAAGAAAACCCTAAATCTTGCTTATTTATTGACATAACTTAATCAAATTTGGTATGACATTATCTATATAAGGTTTAACTTATACTTGCTTAAAAAACCCATATGGCGCAAACCTACATACTCACCCCCATGGGGTTTATGGGGGAAATAAAAAATTGCCAGAGTTTGATACAATTTTGTGTTTACATTCACCAATTATTGATTACTGTTTCTTAGATTATCTAACAACACCCAATGGCAGAACACCTACATACTCGATCCTATGGTGTTTTTATGGGGAAAGTAAATAATCAAAAATTCCATTGGAAATTCGCTGAGTACGCAGGTCTGCTGCGACGGGGGTATTCAGATACCGTGTAGAATCCACCAGAAGGCCCCTATAAATAAAATGGATACTTCAAACCAGCAAATCAGCAAATAATGTTTACTAATTGTTTGGATTGTCTAGATAAAACAATAATGTTTTATACACGGTATAATGTTACATAATGTTTACCAAGCATTAAAAGATCCAATGAATTCGTCTAGTAGCTATTCTAAAACCAATGTCATTTACTTGGAACAAATTTTGATATCATACCTTTTTAGGACTCGGCAACCCTTCAACACTTTCTGTTTTGGGGTATGATAATAAAGTACACACTCACGGAAAACAGCCGACTGGACTCGTTCCTTTTTTTTTAAGGATGACGTCGATTAAGTGTCAAACGATGTGAAGAAATTCAATATTCTTAACTGGGCCACTTTTGGTTTGAAAACCAAGTGCAAATCTAAGTTTTTAGTGCAGGTCTGGGGAAGTGCAAACTTAACTTCACAAAAATATGCTGTAATGGAGTGGTAATTTTCTAATAATCTAGAATGTTATAAAAATATTTTTGCACGTAATGAAATTCACTATTTCCGACCTGTATTACTGTTTTAAAAACAAGGTGAATTGAAATTTGTCTTTAACTTGTTCCCTAGCAACAATCGATATTAATTGTTTGAAATCAAGAGTTTGACTTTTTATGCTTTCATCCTCATTTATTTTTTTGAAGGTTAGCCTTTTTGCTACATCTGCCATGCTCAACATATAAATCATAAATCATATTGAATTTTTAAGAGTTTTTGTTATAAGTTGATCGGATACTCATAGCATAGTAGGACATGATGGCACCAGTGTTATACCCTGGCTTGCTAGCGTGAGAGATATGCTGCGTAAGCCGCAGTCTAGAAACCCCGCATATCGGGATACGAGGTTGGCGGAAAGCTAGTGGAGACGGACGCCTTCAGTCAGTGTGACACCGACCGTAACACACGCTCGTCATGCGGTAGTCTAGACAATAGCGGCAGGCGCTTAAAACTTCAACTTCGACATACTATAAAAATCTTAAATTTATAGGCTATTGATACCTTACAAAGAATATTCTAGCACAGTTTCAATGTTCCAGGTCAAGTAATCTTTAGTGTGAGTCATGCAAACTTGAACCATTTTTCACTGTATTTGAAAAATTGTACAGTGTTTACTGGCAGATAACTTTGTATCCGTGAGGTACCAATTAAATGAATTTACTACTGTAATCATATTTGCAACTAGAAAGAAATGGGGTTTCATCTGTAAAACCTGTTTTATTGTGTAAAATGTATTGCATTCAATTAGTTAGCTTTTTAAATCAAATAAATACTGAAATTAAAATGTTTAGATATTTTTTATATATATTCAGTAAACTAACTAAACTAAAGCATAGTATACCAACATTAATACATAACATATAATGTTAAAACCAATTCATTTAGAGTAAAAATTCGCATGATTTTAGATAAATATTTAAGTTACGATGATTCTAAATAATGCAATCTCGAACATACTCGACCCAGTGCAATGCAGGATGCACGGGTGGGCGCGACCACATCGCCATTGTTGCCGTATCGGCACTTTCCACATATCCGGGCACCTTACTCACATCACCAACATCAGCAATGAACAAACCAGCAACGGGAAAGGTTGAAATACTCAGAGCATAAAAAATTTGTTTGGGTGGTTACTAAATTATTATAAATTGAGATTGTGTACATAACAAGCAAAGAACTGAACATCCTCATGAGAAAAAAGTAAAGTAAAAAAGACATTAGAGCTTTATACTACAGCTTATATTGTTAGTGAATACTTTAAAACAGTGGAATTTTAATATTTCGTATTAGTGTAGAAATTTCCTTTTGATATGTTTTTTGAATAAATTTTTTTCTTTTAAAAGCCTTGATAGACTTTTTGATAAAATTTTCTAAAGTTATTACAATTTTCTTTAGGTATAAAAGCACTCCTTGAATCAGTTGATTGCCGGACATGTTTTGAAGGTGTTATCCCTCATCCTCAGCGGCAAATTGTTCATAAATGAGACCACAGTTTAGTGTTTATCGAACACAAAACACTTGAAGACACAAACACGAACGGAAATATTTTACAAATCACGAATTAACAAACACCGACGTCGCGTCAGTACACAAATAGGCCCATAGACATAGGATTGTCCCAGGCGGATCTTGTATGCGTGACCGCATAGTCATTATTGCTAATACAATGTTGCAAAAAAAAAACTGTTAAAAAAAGTATAAAAAATACACTGATGAATGAAAATTGTTTTACTTGTTATTCCTTGACTATTAAGTAGTTTAAAGTTACGTTTGTGATGTGAACACAACAAATTGCACAGTATGAGTAGCACAACACACTATATTTTTGTAAATGAGTGTAGAAAAACACATCATTACAGCTCACAAAAGTTCTTTTAGAACTTTTGGCAAATCATGCTGTTACCAAAGCTCTTTTAGTCTTTTGTGTGTAAAATCGACATAATTTATAAAATCTAACAAATCAACTACCTAACTAGGGTGTCCAAGTGTCCTTAGTGTCCATGAGTGGTAATTTTTTGTTATTTTCTCATCAATGATTTTTTTTTATTTCGCTTTAGGCACAAAAATCTATTTTTGAATATAGACACGTCACACGTGTCATTTCACATTCTTAGGAGCTCTTTCCCCTAGTCAGTTTAACATTTAAACCAGGTTTAAGCCAAAGTTACCATATTTTTATAATGAATTAAACGTGTTTCGGGAAAACGCCCTTTAGAGGTTGGCCCACATAGTCATCGTCATTCTTCTGGCTTTTAATTTAGGGGTTTGTGGCATATTTCTCGGAATGTTAACATCTTTAACATGATTCATGGAATGATAAAAAGAAGTCTCCTCAACCAAGACTTTCTTTATGCCCAACCATTAGGATATGTCTAATATAAAAATGCATTTTCCCATGTCATTATGTACATTACTTTTAATGTATGTTAATTCAGAGTACAGTAATATGCCACAAACCTGACCTTAAAAGTTCTCAAATAGCATTTTAAAGTTTTTGTTTTGGTAATATAATTTTAATGCAAAGTTTGGACGCTTTCCATTTTGGACAGGATCTCCTTCTAAGGTCGAGTTTGCGAGCTGTTCTCTACTAATGAAGACGTTTGGTGTGATTACCTTATTATTCTATATTTACATCTCATGTTTTCAAGACTTCCTCAGTACACCGACTTCTAGAAGTGATATGACCACAGTTACCCTTGCTTGTAAAATATGTTTCTAAAACGTATAAATAAGATTTTTAAAAAATAGGGCCTATAAGTTATAGGTTTGTAACCAATCACATTCTATGAATTTATCCTACAAATCGTGTGTTAAGACACATTAAAACATTGTATACAGGGGAATTAAATGGTCAGATAAAAAGGGACAAAGAAAACACAACCAAAAGAACAACCATCCTTTAATATTGAAACATGATGGTATGAGTATAAAAAGCAAGAAAATTAACAAATAATTATATTATGATAATACACTATTAAACAATAACGTTATTTACTCTATAATCCTAAACATACACGAACATGACAACCATACAATAACGTTACTAACGAGCATTTGAAATAATTCTTCTAAGAATAAATATTTTAGTCAATCCATCTTTTTAATAGTATTTTTAAAATCCCTTTTGTTAGGCCTAATGTAGTTTTAGTTTAATCCTTTACTGACACTAGACAATTTATGGATATAACAAAATTATAACATTGCTGTAGTTGAAACATTTTTTTAAGCCTCTCCATATCATACTATCTTGGTTATTAGATAAGATTAAAGATTATGCATTGCTATTTGCGTAGCATAGAAATGTTGCACATGGTTGTAATGTTTTTTTGAAGAGATCTTTGGCAAAACATAATACTGTTGTTGTTGTAGTAAAATTTATTTTTAACAACACATAACATAAAAAATCACCATAATAAAAAGAATAACTCGTACAATTATAATTTATCTGAGAGCACATCATTTTGTTACGGTAAAGCTTGATTAGCTCCGCTTCCATCGAAATTGTAAATCTGGACTAAAATAAAATTTATTTTAATGATATAGAAAATTCTAGACAAGAAAAGTTAGAAAGGAGTTAAGTTTAGTAAGGCACTAAACGATTCTAGGAACACTTCCACGGTATAAAACAGTTGATTTTTATCTACTATTTTCTGACTAGAAGAGTTTTTAGGAAGGAGCGAGTTCGCGGAGTGATGTATTATGTTCGACTCGTCCCGATTTGGTTTATTTTGTATTGCCGCAACGCCGGCGGAGGACGCAAGAGTCTACATGTGTCTGGTGTTGCCGAAGGAGCCCAGCCCGGACTGGGAGGCGCCCTTGTTGAAGCCCATCTGGAGGTTGAGGTGGCCCTCGGAGGCCCTCAGCTGCTCCTCGGTGAAGTGGCGCTCCTGCTTCTCCGCCATCTTGGGGCCCAGCCGGGGACCCGTGTACTCGGGGTGCAGCTGGGTCTGCCAAACAATCGTCGGTGATAGAGACAAGCAAGTTGGAAAGTTCGATGAATAGTTAATTGTTGTTAAAAGTCTTGAAGAAGATTATTTAATAGAATTTTGATAAAAAACCATGATAATCAGAAGCTAATGTTGGAAATTGAAAATACAACTTCTATCCAATATTTATAATTTGCTAACCAAGAATCACTCATGTCTCTTTGACAAATTGTGGTCGCTCAGCAAGGGTCAAGGGTTTGTCAGGGTGAATCCGTTCTCTACTCGCACTTGTGTCTAGGATGAGGTCTTTCACCACGATCACTCACCTCTCATCAAAACTTTTAACAATGTTTATGTATTGCTTAAATATTATTTAAAAAACAGTCTCTAAGTAACAATTCGAAAATGTACTTTCCCTGGCTGAATATATTCAGTTTATTAGTATATTCATAAATTTGTTGGACTTGATATCTAGACATAAAAGTTACAAGTTTGATAAAAGAGTACTCACGATTCGCCCAAGAGAGTAAAGACACAAGGTCACTTGAGGGATGTTCCTCCTCTCAAACAGGTCTGCAGTCTGGAAGATCTCCTCCTCAGGCACACCATACTTCTTTATCGCTTGTTGGAATCTAAACAAACCAGTTTTGTTAAATCACATGAAATCCGTTGTAGACAACGTTTACTACCTTTATCCTTTTTATCCAAACATTTTCAGTACAGAAAACATTTTCAGAAGAGAATACAGGAGCTTATTCAGGAGGTTAACAGGATTTAAAAGTGTCACAATGAATATAATACGACGAACAGCTTTTAAATACAGTAAAAATTAGTTTCAAAATACACTTTGACAGGCTGAAACCTTTTGCAACCAGTGTTGGCAGGTTCGTTTTTTTTTGGTAGTGTTGAAACGAAAAATTTATACCAGATGGTCAAAGCTCGAGAGTTTAAGAAGTAAATTTGCAAACAAAAATTATTCTAATAGCACTAAAAACATTTGTTACTATGAATATTCTTTTATATTTTTTTACTAATATTTTTACATTTATTTATTTCAAGAACAAAAATTCATTTTTACCAGGGCCATTACCTCTGTATGTTCTCCATGAGCTGGAAGTTGGTGCCCTTGGTCTGTATCTTCTTGACGCTGCCGGGTGCGATCTTGTTGATCAGGTTGCACAGCACGACCCCGTCCCTGAGGACATCCTCGTACGGCTGACTGGGCAGCTTCTCCCCCAGCACCTCCTCGATCCACCGTAGCACCTCTTCCTCCTGCTCCTTGTTTCTCGCCTGAAAAATGCGTTATTTGATTATCTATTGTTAAGAGAGCATTCGAGTAATTTTATCAGTAGCTTGTACTATGTCAATATAAAGCACTTCTCGTTAAGGTGATTTATCAATAATATGTCTTCTTTATTTTCCGAATCATGGTTTGCCCCACAAAATTGAATCTTAGGGTTGAAAATTTAAGCGCTAACTAATCAGCATTATTTTACTTAATATTTACAATGTTAAATGCTGAAAATATAGATTGTTCGAATAGTTTGTGAATTTATTGATACTAGCAACGACAAGCCTAAAAATAGTAAATTTTTATTTAATACATAGATTATTAAACCTAGTGACAAAATTAAACCGAATTTTTGCTTAATTTGGAAACACATAAAATATAATTAATAAACGTTAAATTATTTGGAATAGAGAGATTTTTCAATACTTAAACAATTAACTCATATTGATGTTAATCACATTTGTATTTGTTTATACGAATCTAGGGTCGTAAAAAACACCAAATCTCATTATTAATTATCATGTAGAACCCTACTTTTTGCCCTTTATTGTTGGGGAAGGGGAAGTTTGAAGGGTAGAGTTGACATTTTACACCCTTGGCTGGAAAAGATTTATTTGTCCTCATTGCTTGTATGTTTGTTCATGGACTATTAGGTCTGGTCTGGGGGAGATAGGTTAATTCGTCAAGGAACCCTGTCGTGTAAAAGTTAAATATTATCATAAACAAATTTGTATTCGCAATTATTCGTTCAATGTTTTTACTACAATATTACTTGAATGGTTTAACTTTTTGATATTTACAATTTCGTCTGTGTGACAAAATCCATTCGCCTTGCCTGTTGCTGTTCTCTATTTATAATAAACGACCAGTGTTTAAAAATACTCAGACACTGGAACGTCTGAAACTGGAAAAGTAAACATATCGGATAACACTAGATGATAAATTTTGCCCTAATAATAAAACGGATGACAAAATGCCCCTCGTTCTAAAGGCTTATTTCCAGAGATATTGTCAACTAGTAGAGGATTTATTTTAACTGTCTTTGCCAGCGCGTCAAGCTCTATCGCCTCTTCATTAGCTGCTTATTTTAGAGATCTTTGACAGGCCAACTGCGTTAAATGCTTCCACCCATCCACCGATCTATATTTAGTGGTTGTTTACTGACGTCAAAACCAAATGTTTTATTCCAAGAAAATTTTCTGAAACATAAAACGTTTGTTTCAGACACACAAGAAGTGTGCCAACAACACGTTTTAATCTTCTGCTTGTGTTAACAAGAGTATATTAAACTGTGTTATGTTCAAACATACTGTTTAAGTTTATATAAAACTGCAATTTAACCGGTTTCTTAACATTTTTGTGCCCTAAACAAACTATCCTAAAACCTCTTACTATATACACTAACATAATTAGACTTCTCATAACATAGGCGAGTTTGAAACCTATTTTGACGGTGGTGCGATCTTCTGCGGCGTACATGAAGTACAAGTGACATATGATAGATAAATCAGTATTACCACTCTTCTCAACCAAGGATGAAACATTTTATAACTGAGAGTTATGTTTATGTTTTGGTAAAGTGTTTTTCCAGCACTGCAAAATCCAGCTGAACAATAACAACATCGATTGCAGCGAATCTAGCCCTGCGGACACGAACTTTCCAAGTTTTGGTATCAAATAAAAAGCATTGGACGAGAAGTCTATTCACGTTAGTGTGGCCTACATAGTCAATGCTAAAACTTATCTACAAATCTTGTAACATTCTGGCTGTAATACAGTACTTCAAATTATTAACAGATTTCAATTATATTATTAGCCTTCGCCCTCTGCACTGCAATAAAATGCAAATAAAAACTTAATCAGATGGAAAACTGTTTGTAGGAATTTATGGTGATCTGAAAAGTATTATTAAAACTTTCAGGCTCATTTGTTTCTGTTATGTTTTTATGATTTCATCGTGTAGCCTAATCGCCCTTGTTCATAATACCTGTTTCATGTTGAATGTTGATTTTTTTCCAAGAATTTGCTACATAATATTCATTGGAAGTTATTGGATTGACGAAATGTTTTATCAGGTTGTACTAATCTTGAACATTGATATAGCTTATAAGGATTATTTCCAAGTCCGTTGGCCGTCCAGCACAGTAGGATTTGGACCGTTGCCATTCAAATGTAGGTGAATGATCGCGATTCAACAATGGGCTGTCTGATTAATGTGTAAACAATAATATCCCGTAGCGGTCCAGTGTCGAGGTCATGCCGTGATGGCTTTGGATCCAATCCAGTGCCGCATTGTTACCGTTTCCTCTGAACTAATTGCACTGCAATTAGGAACGGCAGTTTGCCAAATTTCGCAATCAGACCAGAATAAAACCACAACCAAGATTAATTTTATGCTTCACCTGTTCATGTATGCAGGTCCCTTTTATGAAGATTCTGGCCGAAATTCTATGTTAAGTTTAATGGATGTGCAACAAACACTCCTCTAAGTTCGTTTCGGACATCAGCCTACAACGAGCAACCTATGTTGCTGCCTAATTTTGGGTTCAAAAGGCTTAACATTAGTTAAAGCCATTCTTTAAATTTCTCACCAATGAAGTTTATTCGTAAACTGGGATTGTGTAGTATATAAAACTGAAGATAATACTTTAATTTTTTCTGCGCCGAATTAATTTTCTTTTTTGACTAGGCCTATCACTTTGAAATAAACAAACAAACAAAATCTCAATTATTCCGAAATTATTGATCATGCATATATTATTGTCTTTATCTGCGATAATTAGAGAGCTTATTGAGAAGTTCGGCAACACAAGTTCAGAACCGCGTTAGCGTGGTCCAGCCACAGCGTAGGTGTTGTGGTTGGGCTGTGACGTCATAGGACCGGATATAGCCAGAAACAGCTGTTTGTTGTTGCTGAGTGTCTGCGGCCGGCGGGCAGCTGTAGTCGATAGTCTCATGTTATTTGCATTGTTGGAGCTGGATTTAGAATGCGCTACAAGATAGAATACACATGGTTGCCGTTTCTTAGTTGCAGCATTTGATTTCGGGGAAGAGGTTTAAATTCATCACATTTAACTGCTCTGAGCAGGCTCATTATAATAAGTCGTAGTAAATAGTTTGTTTCTATGAATGGGTAAATTGGTGTACATAAATATAAATAAACATATCAGCCGCCGTCTAAACACTTTTAAAAATTTTCTGATAGTCATGACTTAGGCTACTACTACTCTACTGACAGGGAAAGTAGAGTTTATGTTTTAAACAATAAGGGATTAACTTTGATTTATCTTAACATTCCAATAACTATTAGTAACTTTAAATAGTTCACTACGTACTAGCTATAATGTGATTTGAGTATATCACAAATTATTAACTCTTTACTTATAGTTTGAATGAGCAAACTTAAAACTTCATTTACTTCGTAATTTGGACTTTTGGGTTAAAAGTCCAAAAATATTACACATCCTTGCTAACAGGATGAAATCATTAGCGGCCAAAAAATACACATTAAGAAAAATTGTTCCCGGAATTAAAATGATCCTTATCGCTCATTACTAAAAATTTAAAACATAAAAATTCCATAAAGGGAGAATATGACTTGAAGATGTATTATTTATGTTTAAGGTTTCATTAGCAGCACTTGATTTCCATAAATGTGATGCACGAAAACAAACTGAAGTTAATTTATAAACAGTCATCGTAACTATCGATGGAATGACAGTTTTAAATTACATTATTTAATTAAAACGAATTCTTATAGAATAAAACGTTTTACGTAATTTATGCTTGGACAATTCCAAATACTTTTGATATTTTATTTTTATTTTTTATTCTGTAACTTCATTAAGCGTATATAAATTTGAAACACGAATGTATTTGATACTGCATATAGGGTTTGAAAAGACAATTAGAAAATAAGCAATTATAATATTATGGATTCGTGCATATTATTTACCAATGTTCACATTTTCATTAGTTTGAGAAAAGAATCACCGTCACCGAGTAAAATAAATACACTTAAGTGGGATCAAATAGCATTCATACATCTAGTGTATCTACAACAAAAACAAATGTGTGTTACAAAACTTATATAATCATTTAATATTTTATATAAAATAATATTTTACTAATTCCAGCCCTATTTTTACATGAATATTCGTGTGTGATACGTTTGGTTGTATCCCTCTTCATTATCTGTAGGGGGTCTGTCTTAGTTTTAAAATATTTTTAAAGTATTTATTTAAAATTGAGTACAGAAAATATTTCCACAAACCATATTATTTATGCCTGTGTGTCGTATTAATAATTAATTTTAACTTCTTAACTTTCCATCAACATTTCTATATTTGATTACCTTCAAGTGGCATTCCAACCGTACATACGTACTATTCGCATCTACATCCAGAATATCCATTATTTATTATATATCCAATATTGTCTACTCATAAGTAATTATTACATAGTGATATATTATAAGACAATCAAAGTCCAATCCTATTGTATCAGTACAGATTACTCCGTTAAACTTAAATTGTGGTACAAGTCATTCATAAGAAATATAACATTGTTTTAAAATAAAGGTAAAGAATCATGTTAACAATTCGCTAGTGAACTGTCAAATCTAATTAATAAAAATAAAAAGTTGTAAATAGGAAATAAAATAGGTGAAAATTTTACATAAATTTAATTATTTCTTTTTTTCAATCAACGCGTAAATTTAATCACTATGTTGAGTGAGATATTGTGATATCCACGCCTAAAATGATAAAATAAGAAAATATACGATTGGTAAATGGTAAATTTAATTGAATGAAGCAGAGTGAAAGAGTGAAAGGAGTCTCCACCCTGGCGGGAAATCCATATTGATTCCCAAGCAACCTCATTTCCAACAGTAAATAAGATTTATTGTAATTATATTTTTATTGAATTAAAATATTGAGGAACATTTATGCAAATCGTTGGTAAAAACTATTAAATTATAGCTATACGATGAAAAGTAAATTTTTATTGAGGATTTTTTTTATTGTTAAGATTACAGCTAGGTATGTTATTTGAAATATTTTTCTTAGGAGTGAGTGTTTGGGCATGTGTAGGGGGGTATGTGTTGTGGGTCGACTTACGGGCATGGCTGTGTGCGGGTGTGGGCAGGCAGCAGGGCCGGAGCAGACTGTGAGGTGCTCGGTCCTCCCCTGCCCTCCCCGCCCCCCGCCACCCTCCCCCTCGCCACCGCGGCCGCGGGATGCATCTTCATTAGCCCGCGGGTCAGCTGCGGGCGGGAGTCTCAGTTTGGTACAAGTAGCTCAGCAGAGGCGCCAAATGGGGTAACTGCAATAGTGGTAAATTCAACTTAACGTGTGAAAAATTATTAGTTTTCGGTGCTTAAAATGTATTGAATGAGTGCAGGCACTATAATATCTTTTGGGAAAGAAATAGGGCTACTCATTCAAAGGGAATGGAATGTTTTTAAATTGAAATTATAGTAGGCTAAGAATTCTATACTCGAGTCCAACTACGTTATGTGTACCTGTTATTTGAAACTATGTTGGTTTAATTTTATTAGAAATTTGGTTTTGATTTTTAAAATGTAAAATTCGACCAAGAAATTAATATTAAAGTAAACTAAAATTGTGTTTCAACTGGAATGTTATTTGAGAGTGAAAACTTTTATCAGGAATGTAAAAATACGGTATCTTAAGGACTTAGGAGAATTAATTCAGTTATTAAAGTGCAGTTTCCAGTACATGGAATAATTAAAAAATGTAATGTGCATTTTAATTACATTAGTTTAATATTAAACCTCGATGTGAATTACTTGTCATATTTTTAAGACATGTTTAACATGTGCTGGCCATGAATAGATTTTAAGATGTAATTTGGATCAAACGGAATACGGCTAATTAAACAGCCATATTAAGCTGCGTCCGTACTGGCCGAACTCTTGTTTGGTTTATGGTATGAAATTTACTTCTTTTTATTGTAACCATATAGTTTGTTATTGTTCGTAAGAAATCTTTGGTGATTTTATGTGCGGTGTTCGCCGAACAAGTTCATCGCGAATGTTCGGTCAGTGCGGACACGGCTTTAAACAAGCTATAGTTCAACTTATAATTTAGACCAATGGTACAATTTAACCAAAGTATTTTATAAAAAAAAAATGTTTTAAAGAAAACGAATTTATTTTAGTCGTTTCTTAGGAAACCATTTTGTTTTTTACTATCAAAGTTCCAAAATAACTAAATTCTATATTTTCAATTTGTTTGTTGTTTATAATTCATTATTGTAGATTCCAATTCAGATTGAACGCAAGAGTTAATTTACTATTTTGGTTTTAAAGCTGCTGTATAAGAGTATGTTTTGGTATAGTTAAATTTTTACAAACATAATGGGTAACCTTGAAATTGCGTTATTTCCTAATTTTCTAGAAAAAACGTTATTTTTTAATTATTTTGAAATATTTAAATGGAAATTTATAAAGATATAACCTAATTGTAAAAACTGCTTCAGTTAACTTTGGTTTAATTTATAAAACCGTTTGGTTTTTATAAATTAACCCAAAAAAATAAACGTCGGCAATTTTACCTAAAACTGAATTAGGCTATATTGTTTTTATAGTGTTCTTTGCATGAATTTATTTCAAATGAAATAACGTTTCCATGAAAATCTTAAAACTTTAGTCGTTTCCTAGGAAACTCAACAGCACTTACAGTTCGCTCCTAACTGTATTTCTTGACAATTTCTCAAGAAATACAAAGATCCGCAAATAATATATTTACCATTATTCCTCATGAAATGTCGTTCAAATATTTTTCCAGATAAAATTAAAGGGAACCAGACGATTTACTGACTTTGCAGTAAAAATTAAAGAAAGTACTTAAATGCCTTCTACATTTTTCCATTAACTAAGGAAATAACAGTTTTAATGCACTGTTCTTTTTTTTTTAAATAAGTTAGGAAGTGTTTTATTTTGTATTCTTCTAAGAAGATTTGAATATATAAATATTTATAGTATTACACTAATAGAGGGCATTTAAGATGCTACTTTGAGTAGTAGTGTGGAGAAAATCTATAGAAGTTTATATATTTTGTGATATTTTTGTTGTTATGTATTATATATTTTTAATTTTGGTATATTCTTCCTGATTCCATTACAGACTTTCTGCAATGATATTTTAAACTAATGGTATTTAGCCTGATAACAGCAATATTTGAATAAAAAAATCGTATATATAAGTATTATACTAATTTGTAGTTAAATATTAATACTGATATTGAAAATTAAATATTAAATTACCAATTGGTGATTTTGTACTGCTGTCCAAAATACCAGTTGTAAAAAAACACTGTTTAAAAAATACCAACAGTGTAAAAATTTTACTTGCAGTGTAAATTCAATTTATGGCATCATTTTATTGTACACAAGAAATAAATAATACTAGAGATCGCCCCCTGATCGAAATTCGATCAAAATTTCAGTTGATCTGCACCCAAGAAGCTTAAAAACATCTTAGAACTAAAACATCTGTTCTTCCTAATTTTTTAGCAGTTGTTTTTTACAACAGCTGTCTTATTATTCATTCAATTCTCCTTTCTCCATAAGATTAACATTGGAACTTTTAAAGCTTGTGGGGCGTAGCCCTGGAGTCCGACGTGAATAAGAATGTGATTCTGCTCATCTACAGGATTATACCTTTCTAACGGTATGCTCGAATTTATCCTACGATGGACACGAGCTGAGAAAAAAGGAGGAAATGAAACATGCTTGCGTATTAATATATAGATAATCACTTATAATCTACTAAAAAATTATGTGTTTTATAAATTTACAGTATTTTAATGCTATTAAGTGTGGGAAATAAATCAAACAATTCTCTACAACTTTATAATAAATAAACCAATAAAACATACATGTTATTCGATCCAAAAAATACAATAGATTATGTTCTCTGATAATAAAAATCTATTGGACGTAAAACCTTCCTTCCGAATTTTTTTTTTTTTTTTTTTTTTTTTTTTTTTTTAATAAGAATATCAAATGTTGAAGGGGAGTTGAACGCTTCTTCCAGTTGCCCTCGAGCGGCGAGAGATATCCGACACCCGCTCGGGTCTGGTTTATGATCACTCTTCGTCTATTCTGGGCCAAGTTATATGATTTCTGTCCTTGGTTTGGAAGCACGTTCATCATTGCAAATGGACTCAAAGAAATGTCATTATTTGTATATAAAAGGTAGTTAAAATACTGTTTGTATTGGTTTCCATTGTTTTGCTTAGGAAGTTTTTCCATAAAGGCAGTTTATGAAAATGGTAAATTAAAAATAAAAATTTGTTCAATTAGTATTTAAATACAGAATTGGTGCATAGAAGTCATTTTAAAAACTCAAGGAAGGGAATGCCTTGTTATAATTGTAACAGTGGTTTATCAATGGCGGCTAGTTGTCATTTGATCGTTATACTGAAGAAAGAAAGCTTTGATATCTGTATTAGAACTCATTCACACGAATTAAATATTTTACAGTAAAAAATTACTCGGTATAGTTTTTAATTTGGAAGCTTGACCACGTGATTGTTCAGGGCAGAATGTTGAATGGAACGTTATCTCAAGTAGCCCAATGTGCGTGTGTGCGTGCGCGCGGGCAAGTTTGTGTGCGTGTTTTTACGAACCATAACAGCACATCTATTTTGAGAGCCGTCTCGGGATTCCCACTAACTCCTTCCCCCTCAACTCCCACATCCAAACATATTTTACGTCAAACTGCCATGGAATACGTGATAGTTAGACGGCTTGTAGATTTATGTTCCGAAATAGTGCTAAGGAACATAAACATGGAAACATAACATAACATGACACATGACACATAACATAACATGGTGGTGCGTTGGTATAGGCCTAATGTTTAAGACAAAACTTGTTGAGTATCTAATACAAATCGCGCGAAATAACAAACATAAAAAATAATAACTTTACATAACGTTACTCGACGTTATTCATAGATAAGCTATAAGGCTTACTTTTCCCATGAAAGAATACGATGAATGAATAAATTCTGAATGAATTCTGATTATTTGAAGTGGGATAAATAAAATCTAATAGAATAAATTCATAATACAAAACGTTAAGCTACTCAATGATAGTAGTATTTACATATAGGTAGTAAAGCCTAAATGAAAGATATTTAACAGCGGTACTTTTTGGTTTGTATTTTAGTATGAACAAAAAAAATTTAAACCTAAAAACTGCAGAATTTACAACATTATAACTCAAATATATCCATAGGACAAAATATTCTAAAGAAGCTAAAAGCCTGCCCGTGAACTACGGCTGAAGATTTTGTTACTAAATTAAGCATGTGAGAGTTGTTCCACATAGTCTTAAGTCTTTATTCATGTGTAGGCTTATACAATATTATATTGTGACCTATGAAATAGCTAAGTTTCATAACAAATTTTCAGAGAACGAACGTGACCGGTGTATTTATAAACTTAGTATTACATCTTTATGAAAAACCCGTGGTTGTGTTAAACGGTTGCAAAACACAATCGAATACGTCGCCATTGAACGCGATGGCGCAAGCCTGCGATGACAAAGTGTGCGGAACCGATGAGGCGAGCAGGCATGAACAAACAGAACAACGAGAGAGAGAGAGAGAGAGAGAGAGAGAGAGAGAGAGAGAGAGAGAGAGAGAGAGAGAGAGAGAGAGAGAGAGAGAGAGAGAGAGATGCGGAGGTGGGTGCAGCAAATAAATGTAATGTGAACAGCGACTACCGACTACAGCCCCAGCGCTGGCAGCCAGCCTCGGACGTGACGTGAGATGACGGACACGCACACACGCATAAACTGTTGAACTCTGCTGGCTGGCTAGTGCTGCGTTGGAATAGAAACCGCTACTATTTTTGTGTATTATTTAACAGGACTAAAATAGGGACAGTGCCTAATATCACAAGACAAAAACATTTTGAAATGGAATATTAAATAGAATATGTCCAAAGGACTACGGTAGTCAATGTATAATTTTAATTCACTGCAATGAATGTATTGTTGCTGCTATGACGTGTTTTAGGCACGTCTTATGTACACTTTCATGTACACTTTATAAAAACAGTACATTATATACGACGCCAAATAATCAAATGGCTAACCTTCAATTGTCATACGTTAAAATACGCGAATTTGAACTAATAGTATTTTCCGTTGAAAGATGTGGTTTGCTTAGTTGGTTGAAGTTTTATCTTTGACACAATTTCCTAGCTGACAATCACACCTAAAGTCAGTGGTTTTCTGGGGATATTTTCTATTTTTATTGACATAATACGTTTGCGTCAAAATATGTTTTACTGTGTATATGTCTGTTTTGATATTTTTTCTTTGATGGTCAAACATTTACATGAAAAGTATAAAGTGCGCTCCCCCACACTCGTGGGGAGCACAATATTATTTACTAGCTCAGTCCATATGAAAAATAGTTATGAGACAAAAAATATGTATATTAAGCAACGTTTGATCAAGGTCGACTCGCCTTATTTAGTCTGAAAACATTATTACAAACAGTATAGGGACTTGAGAATATCTCCCCCAACATCTACAAATAGGCCTAGATTCCTTCCGAACCCCAGCCACACCCTTCCTGTAGGCGAGAAGTTTCCTTTTGTTATTAGCTAAACTGTTATGGTAGAAAAATGTATATTAATACAGTACTTTTGGTAATCAAAGTGGTGTTTATGAGTGGTTAGGCTACTATTGCAAAAGGTCGTGTACTATAGTGGGCAAAGATTACTGAGTATTACTGTATATACTCGTAAAATGACTATGCTTTAAAAATAATAATGACGCCGATGATATCAAAACTAATTAACTAGTAGCCCATCAGTCATTATATATTTTAACGACAGAGACTTATAAATCCATTAAGTACCTGAAAAACTTTACTAAAAACGTAAAGTAAATGTTGTACTGTGTTTCTAAATGTTTATATTTGTTAAGCTAATATTATATGTTGAAGAACATGTTACAAGAAAAACACTTCCTTTCTGAAGTGATTTAATACATTTAAAACATGTCACATTGTTCCTTATCATTATTTTTTTCCTTAAAAGAAATAGTAAATCAAAATCTGCAGCTGTAGGTCAGAGATTAATAATCACGAAGGTGCAGAGATTAGAGGAATGTTTGAGAGCGCAGTTTGTTTATACAAGCGGTGTCTAAATATAATTTGGAATCCGAAGTGGCTAAAAAACCAGGTGTGATGAAGAAATGGAAATGGCGACATTAATCATCCGGCGGAGCCAAATCCGGTTCCGGTCCGCGGAGATGGCGGGAACACAGACGGAGACGGAAGCTCGGTGCAGCCGGGGACGATGTGTAGCTTATCTGTGGCGTTGCTCCATCGCGAAATATACTCGCACTATAAAGGCATCTGGTTCACACTCTCTAAAATATATAACATTGCTAACGTCTGCAAACTTTAAATTTTATTTGTGTTTGAACCTTGAGAAAATGCTCTTCAAACCCAAATTCATTGAATTTCACCCCTCGTTATTTACAAATAACATTACTATGGAATACGCAGTAATGTAAATTTGAACATGATAATTTTACACCTTATTATTATTCTCCGCCAAAGTTGGCAATACAGTAGTTACTGTGATACGGCAGTTTGGAAACTGCTACGATTAATCTTCAGTTACACACTTATTCACTTCATTTAGGACTGAAATGAATGGTGAGTGTGACTCAAGATGAATCGTAGCAGATTCGAAACTGCGGTACCTATCACAAAAACTAATGTTTTGACACCTTTGGGGGAGAATTAGCGAGTAATAGTTCTGGCAGTCCTTTGAATATAACACCAATCATACTGTCAAGGCACGAGTATTGGTGTACCCTTACTTACTGGTGCACAAAAAACTACAGACAATAGACTATCTACGAATTTACAGCACAATGCAGAGTTAGGTCTACATTTATTTTAGATTGTTTATTTGGTTAGCAACGTTATCTACAGTATTTCAGTAAGACCTATTTTGCTTCTACATTTAAAAACTCTTGAAAATTGAGACAATTAATTAAATCGTCAAGCTTAATCTAAGACAAATTTACAAACTATTCTTTTCCTCCCACTGCATGAAAATAATCACATTGCCACACCTGTAAACCCTACGCAAAACAGTACATTTCCGGTTTCCGTTTCTTTTCCGCTCTAGAGCGGCAATGTTCTTTACCGCGGCGCACGCTAAATCAAATATCAATTTAAATTCAGCTGTTTTTACAACCCATGCCACAGCTGTTGGTCATTGCTGTAGTTTCGTTTATTAATTGCTTCTTTTTTTAGTTTGAGTTTATGTTTCATAGTTAACAGTGTGTTCCAACAGAAACAAATCAAACTCAATCTAAATGACAATTTGTATAACATTAAACATTTTATCTGTTGCAGTTGCAATTTTTTTTTAAGAAAACTCTTGCGTGTATTACAAGCACAAATAGTCATTGCCGCTCTCGTTTGGCCACTCTCAGCTTCGTGCAGCCATCTACACAATTCTCGAGTGGCAATGACGTACTTTACGTTCTTATTACACAAATAGCTATTTCACATTTAAATAAAACCACGTAAATATTGTCGGCGAAGCAGGAGAAGAGACCTGGACTGAAAAATAAAAACATTGTTGCCAGGGCTCTTCTCATGACTCGCTAGACCGATCGTTACGTGTATGGGGGGCCTAACGATAGTGTGGTTCTTGTTTTATTCGGCGAATCAAGTGATTCAATGGATATTTGACTGGAAACATCCATTTTGGATACTTTACCTGATAAAAGCTTCCAACAACTTCCATGGCCAAACCCCTACCAACCGACCCGAGCTTCTAGCCAAGTGATGTTTTCTCGAGCTCACCCCCCACTTCCTGTTCGCAGCCCTCCGGCCGCCGCGACCCCGAGACCGAGGCCGAGGCCCAGGCCTGGATAGAGGCCATCATCGGCCAGAGGTTCCCCCCCGGTACGTCCAAGGTTGCCGGTGTTAATGTGTTAATGTGTGTCCATCCGCATGCACAAGCACTAAATTGTTTCCTTCTGAAGTTTTATTTATTGTGTGTTTGGTTTTGTTTGCTGATATTATTGTTGTGTTAGTGATGTTTTCGTAGTTGATGTGTTTCGTTTCTGTATTTTGCTGTGACGTTGTTTTGTGAAATAATGCTTAACATTTTAAAAGCACCGAGTACACCTTTATAAATGAATGCTATAATTGCTGAATTGGTCTAAAACATCTTAAAAGGACTACCATACAACCATTAAAAAGAGCTTATATTTAACTATGTCATCTATATAGTCTGCATTTATTTCATCGTCTTCAAAGATAAAAGACCAATAGTCTACATACAAAACATTAATGAAATTCAGAAAGATATTTATATTTAATTAAACCTTCCATTATCCTGCATTACCCCATAATCAAGATCGATGGATCGTTATCTCCAGTTACAGGTTCTGAACACACCTTTAATAGACACATCTTAAAGAGACATATACCTTCTGAACACAACATTACTAGGACTCAAATCCTTAGGCCTATAGAACAAGAGGTTTCTCTCAAATTCTTCTTATAAAAACAACATTAAATTTTGTTAAATATGTCAGCTAATCAATAACATACCCGGGCTCTTCCGACCCAGAGACGACGCGACGATAGCTGCTTATGTGTGTGTGCCATAAACATTTGCTTGCCGCTTGCGTGCTAGCACTAACACTAACCCCGACTGTTCCAGAACGTCAAGGCCGACCCGGAGTGGGAGGAGCCCGCCCAGCGATGGATCGAGGAGATCATCGGAGAAAGATTCCCCGAAGGTTTGTTGTTTTCACTAAGAAGGTGGTGGAAATTGTCATCTAAATTTGTTGTAAAAATCCCTCTTACTAAATGTTAAATTAGCATTTATCAATCCGTGAAAATTAAGAAATTTTATTTGATTTATTGCCGTTTCCACTTTTTCCATGCACAACAGATAGTTTAGAATCTTTTTATGAATTAATTAATAGCGTAAGTTAAATTTAAGCCATTTAATTGTATTAGTTGTTTGTAAATGCAAATTATCTTTCAATTTGTAAGATAACAATTAAGTGCTCTTTTGGATAAAAAACTAATGGCTAAATTAAAAATATAAACAATTTTTTAAAATTTTTATTGGATTTTTTTCTACATAACAGTTTATTAGGAACAATAAGAAGTATTTAAATAATTGTTTCTGTTATCCCTTAAGATATAAAAAAAAAGAACTATCAAGGAGCTTTAACAGTTACTGTATTTTGTAAACAATATTTTTATTGACTTTTTCCAGACTATTTTTCTTCAATGCTCCAGTGGTTTCTAAATATAGTAATACATCTTTGATACATTCAATAATTATTTGATTAAAATGCAGCCGTCCTTGTGTCGGCGTTCGACGCAATAGTAGTGCAGCATTCAGATTGCATACTCGAAAAATGAAGGAATACTTCACCTTGCACAGATCTGCTCGGGTCTACCACGTCCTCAGGCACTACGTGGAAAGAGCAATAACCCTCACGTGTTATTGTTTAGTAAATTGTTGAGGACATTTTCCATCACTGATTAGTATGGAAATTTTAGTTTACTAATCAGTAATGGAAAATGTCCTCAACAATTTACTGAACAATAACACGAACTCACCATCCCCAACAATGAACTTTTAACAAAGAATGCTAACGTGTTTTGTTGACTCACCTCTTCGATATGCACGTTACTTTAACATTATTATTTGTCTTTCTATTAATTTATATTATTTAATATAAGTTAGTTGTAAACGTAAGGCAATACATTGTAATACGTAAAAAATTTTCTTTTCAAACTTCTTAACAAAATTATTACAGATTAAAGCAGTAGGCCTATTCATCTATTGGGTTTATAATGAAATAGTATAGGGTTACTAAATAAGACTTCAAAACAGCCGACATTGTATATTTACATTAAATTTGCAATAAACAGGAAATCTACAAAATGTTTGTTACTGATTTTATTTCAAAACTCTGTAACATTTTTAACACTTTCATTCGTCATCGTACAAAAAATATGAGGTTACGGACTTTTAATGAGACGAATGTTTCCTTGAGGGTGAGATATCAAATTTGGGGACATGGTATAGCGGGTCGAGTTTGTGTTAAAATTGCATAAATGTTCACCCCATTCGCAAATAAAGGACGTTTCAAAATGAAAATGCATATTTTAATTCTTATAACTAATCAACTTTACTTAATAATTTTGATAACAAATACAAATAAATATAGGAACTTTCAGAGTTTATTTGATTAAGGTTTAATAAATTATAAATGATCCCATGAGTAAGTAGCATGGCTTAGGCTTAGATTAAAACTGTATTCAGTATATACAGGGCCGCCGAGAGGGGGAGCAGGGGGGGGCAGTTTGCCCCGGGCCTCAAGAAATAGGGGTCCTCATCTTTATGTATTTTTTTTTTTACAACAGCAAATTGTTTTTGCTGCATAGCTTATGTAGTAACACCATATATGTATTTTGAAGACCTATCAAAATCATCAAACCGTAAAAAAGTATAGCCTATGGCATAAGTAGTGATCAGCCTTTATGAGTCTCCGCGGTTTGAGGCTCTGTGTCTTTGCCCCGCGGCACCGCGCCGCTATTGGAGAGCTGCGCCACTAGTCCAACTGTTGACACGATGTTGTTGTGTACCCTTATCAGTGCAGGCGTGCAGGAAGTATGGCATTACATCCAAAAACAAGATTGCAGTTCCTGAATGTTTCGTAGTTTTATTGAAATGAGCGTGTTTTTTTTTTTTTAGATTATTTCATTAGATGTTAATACAGTTGTAAACAAAATAATGTAATTAAACCATTTTAAAATAAATTGTATTTAAAATGTTCAGTCTAAGCTTAGTCATTTCAAAATACTAAGGCCTAAAACCACAAGGTAGCTCTCCAATAAGGACTCTCGGACCCAGCCAAAGTGCAATATATATTTTTTTTATACAATATTTCATGTATTGTATACCTAAATACATTATCTGTACCTTACAATAATGATAATAAAATATTTATTAAACACCAAAGAGAAAAAGCAGATTGTGTACAATAATACTGAGTAAATTACCAAAGATATGAATATATAAAAATATGTATATTGTATCTGGTTTAACCACAGAGGCTGAGATATGGGGCTGACCGGGGGGAGCCTCACACCGAAACTCTGCCCCGGGCCCCAAAAATTCTCTCGGCGGCCCTGAGTATATAACCAAAAAAGTGGACACCATTTTAGACTGTGCCTGGAGTTATGGATTATTCCCTTGCCATTCTATTCGTAAAAAAGTTTGTGCTTAGATGATTGATAATTAATAGTTGGTGACACATTCATTGCAGTTTAATAATTAACTATCTTTATTAACTAATCTTATTAACTAATCTTTTTATTCAATCATGATGATAATTAATTTATAATTTATAATTGTTATAATTTATAATTTATAATTGTTATAATTTAATGATTTTGATTTTGATTTCATATTTAAAATCTGCTCTTTTTTTCTCAACACAGTCTATAATTGTATAACTTAGACAGAAGTTTAGAGGGAGTGCGAATTGTAGTCTGTGCTATAGGCCTACCCAAAAGCATTATTATGTATCGTACGATCGCATGGTAGTGTGACAGTTGTAACCGTCGTGTGTGTGTGTGTCGTGCAGGGGTGCCGTACGCGCACGCGCTGAGGGACGGCATCATCCTGTGTAAGCTGATGAACCGACTCCAGCCCGGCCTCATCACCAGGATCAACACCTCGGGCGGAGACTACAAGATGATGGACAACATCAACCAGTCAGTACCTAACTGTAGTATGAGGGGGAAAAGGGGGGATAACATCGTTCAAGCCTTGTCCTGCAGTCCTAATTGGCTTCATCACATTTAAAAGAGGGGGGGGGGGTTGAGTTTATTTGTGGTATTTTAACCACTTCCCTTCAAAGAGTTTGGGTACTTTATGCATTAAAATACCACAAACATTGATAATCCCATAAATAGCTAATGGCCTTACTACTGATCGCGTCTTTGAGCCTCCCATTTTAAAATTATCATTGTATTTTTTTCAATGTAACTTTTAAATTTAATAATATGAGTAAAGAATTTATAAAAAAAACTCTTGCAATATAATTTTTACTGTATAATTTTCAGAGGGTGTAGTTCTCCCTCGGCCGTTCTCCGTTCTGTAGTTCTCGGTATTTTTATTGGATATTTTTATTGGATTTTTATTGGATTTATTTATGGATTTAAATATTCATATATTTTGCTGCGGTATAAAAGTTGGTATACATGAAAAAACCGTTGCCGTTCGAGCATTTTTAATCTACATATAATATTTGTGTTACATCATTAGAAACCACTTTCAAAAATTATCTTTCCCATTTTGCAAAACCAAAGTTACGACTCTTTTACTTATTTCATTTCCTCATTTCCTGAGTTTGCAGAACCCCGAAACATTTTAAAACCGTGTAAATTAAAAACGACACCAACTATTTTTATGTTATTTGTTACTGAAATCATTTACCGTAAGTGTTCTTAAAAACAAACGTATAAAATATTATATTAAAACACAACATTACTTATTTTGTAAAAATGCTTACCTGGTATATAAAAATGCTTTTGTTATTTCTATTAAACATTCCTAGAAGACATTGGTTTTTAACATCGATATATAGCCTACTACTGGATCGCGCGCTGCCACTGCCGGCTGTGCCGGCTGAGGGTTGCGTTCACTAAAAATTGAAGGCGGTGGGTGGCAAAAGCGCTCCGCAGCGAATCACAATAGCATTGTAGCGTCACTTACGCCGTTGTTAGAAGTTAGAATAATATTAATAACAGTCTCCAACAATAATTTAATATGTTTTAAAGCTTTTATTGTATTCTAAAGATCTATTAATATACCCAATAGAAGTTTAACGTATTTAAAAAGTCAATTTGTTAGGATGAAATCAAACAACTATATAGATATAAAAATAAATTTATTACTGATAAACTCCTGCAAAAAGTAATAAAAAAGCTTAAAACACGCTCACAGGTTACAAAACAAAATAGCCGTTGTAAATGTTTTGTCTTAATCCTAAATTATTCTTTTTTGTTTCCTCTGATGTTTTTCTTTTTGCTATGTGATGGGACAAAATCTTAAAAAATACTTTACAAATGTAGGCCTACTTAATCAGAATTATAACATGAGAACCTGTAAACTCATCATTAATTGAATGTGATTGAAAAACACTTTCCTTAAAATAGTTACAAACTCTTACAGTTAGTTTGAAGTTGTTTTCTTTACACTAAACTGGATTGAATTTTATTACGAAACTGAAAAATTGTCTGTTTGATAAAATAATAAACTTTACATACAGTACCTTTACATTACAGTACCTTACTTTACATACAGTTATTATATTATTTGTTATTCCAAATAATATAATAACGAAAACGAAAGCATAATATTGATAATAGGCTACTAACTATTAGGATTAATAAAATCGTATGAACTACAGTTGCAGTTTAAAACAGTTTTGCTTGCAAAATAATGAAATAGGCATAAATAAAATAAAATAATTATATAAATGACAAAAAATACAATTATAAAACTCTAAGTTAAATTAGGCCTACTATGGGGGAACTATCGGGGCTACATGATGTCATAAAACCATTGACGATTGTAACCTATAGCATAATGCAAATATACCGTATCTAAAATGTAAAAAAAATCTGTTTGTAACCTTAGAAGATAAGAACTTCAAAAGTGAAAAGAGAAGATAATAAACAAGTAGTGCCTAACACGATAAAATATACTTACCGGTGAAAAGAAATGTCGCTCCCTTTCTTCCATCTTGATACGAAATTAAACGCTGAACAACTTTTTATTAAACTGTTTTCGCAATGCTAATACTACACATCATAACACATGAAACAACTAGGTACGAGATACTAAAATCTATTTGCAACATATAGCCTACAATTGAAAATGTGACAAAAACCAGACGAAAAAACCTAAAATCTATATCTATAAAAGGCAAAGCCCTCACTCACTCACTCACTCATCACTAATTCTCCAACTTCCCGACTAGCTAGAGTGCTGAAATTTGGTATACTCATTCTTTAGGCTCAAAATAGGAAAGTCTGACTATTTTCATATTAATATTCACAAAGGGCTACGCCCTAGACGTCCTCAAAGTTACCATGTTATTCTTATGGAAACAACATTTTTGTATTCTAACATATGATTATGGAAATTGAATTAGGTTTGTTTACATCTGCCACATGATAATCCATGCAAGAAAATGCTTATAAGCATAGAAGTAACCAGGTGTGAGATATAATATTTATTTATATTTGACATTGTCAAGATTATAGTGATTTACTATTAATTTTAGTCTGGTGTACTTTGGTTGTATTAAATGCAGTTAACTTTATTTCGTACTAACAAACTGTTTTGCAAATATAGTTTTTGAAGCACTTAAGGGCTCCACCACACTGCATTTCAAAATTACCTTAGGGCATTCGCAGAGTTGAAATTTTTTACATGGACGTTCCTCTTTGCTCATGGGTGCTCACTAAGAAGCTGTTTTACCATTATAGTTTTCGAATCTAAGAAACGTTTTGCAGATATAGTTTTGAAGCCCTTTAGGTCTGTACCCCACTAGACCTTCAAATTACTCTAGGGCCCACGGGGTTGAAATATGATATAGGATTCCCTTGGCTCATGGGTACTTACTAAGAAAAGGGTTTGCAAATATAGTTTTTAAAGCACTTTAGGGCTCTACCCCTCTGCATTTCAGAATTACATTGGGGTCATCACGGGGATGAAACTTGACATGGACCCTCTTTGCTCATGGGTGCTTACTAAGAATTGGTTTTGCAAATATAGTTTTCGAAGTTCTTTAGGGCTTGCTTAACAGGACTTCAAAAACATTTTAGGGCCTCCGGGGTTGAAATTTGACATGGACGTTCTCCCTTAGCTTAAGAATTTCAAAAAAGTGTATATTTTGAAATTCTTTAGGGCTTCGTCAAAGAAGTCTTGGAAATTACTTTGGGCCCTCGGGGTTGAAAGTTGACATGGACGTTTCTCTTTGCTCATTGTTGCTCACTAAGAAACAATTTAGCAAATTTACTTTAGGACTCCACCCCAAAGAACATCAAAATTACTATATATGCTAAGGGATTAAAATCTCACGGAGATGCTCCGTTTTCCAAATAGGTGCTCACTTGGAAACGGCCTTGCATAGTTAGTTTTCGAAGTTCTTTTCCGCCCCATAGGACTTCAAAATTATTCCAGGGGTTTCCCCCCACAAATCCTCAAAATTACCTTAAATCCTACGGTGTTGAAATTTAACGTTTATGTTCCGTTTTGCTTATAGGTGTTTACTAAGAAACAGTTTTAGAAATATAGTTTTTTATGTTCTTTAGGGCTCGGCTTTACATGATTTTAAAATGACTGTATAGGGCCTACGGGGTTGAAATTTGACATGGTTGTTCTTTTTTGCTCAATGGTTCTCATTAAGAAAATGTTTTACAAAATTCCTTCAGAGCTCAACACTCAGTAATTTGTTGTTTCGATGTCATTCTTAAGGAGGAACATTTTTTGCTGTTTTAAAGATTTTATTACCTAAAAAATAAATTTAGTCACGGGCGAAGCCGTGACGGGAAACAGCTAGTAAGACTATAAATTCAGCTTGACCTATCCGTTGTGAAGCCAACATAGAAATAACATCGAAATGCAGCTTTCTTGGGAGATACCGCCTAAAATCAGCTGTTAATGTCATGGGAGGCTTTGCTCAGCTGATATACATTGGTTTTCAGCAAGTTCTCCAGTGCCATCTTTAGTTCAAGGCAGGCCCGGATTATCCACTAGGCCAACCTAGGCCATGGCCTAGGGCGTCAGCCAGGGCGGGGGCGTCAAACGGGCCTTTTTTATACTACGTTTTAGTAAAAAAATATTTACAGCAAATATAATTTAATTCTGGTTTTCGCAGTTTTTTATTAAATTCTTTAATTGCAAGAGTAAATAGAATATTTGGCAAAAGAGAAAGAAGAAAGATCTATTCAGGAGAATTAGGTGACCCCCTAAAGTGCTGGGATCCGAGGGACTCCTTCGTGGCAGGGACGAATGCCCCTGATATGCCGTAAAAACCGTCCCTGATTAGCTGTCAAGAACATCACCCCCAACTGGCGGTAAACATCGCCCTCTAATCGACGGTAAATGTAACCCTTGATCAGGGTTAAATCACGCCCCCGACCGGTGGTAAAGAGCGCCCCCAATACGGTTAAATATCGCCTGTGATCATCGGTAAAGAGCGCCCCCGACCAGCGGTAAACATTTCCCTAATTGATGGTAAAGAGCGCCCCTTTGCCTTGACCTTTGCCTTTTAAGGTTTGCCTTGACCTTGTTCCTTTCCCTTGGATTCGAATTTATTTCTATATTACAATTATATAATATTTTATTTCATATCTAAATTTAATATGGTGGTAAGATAGTACCTTTGACTATATACACTAACGTGAATAGACTTCTCATAGCATAGGCGTGTTTGAAACTCAATTTGAAACCTATTGACGGTGGTGCAATATTCTGCGGCGTACGTACATGAAGTACAAGTGACATATGATAGATCAATCAGTATTACCAATGTATACCACAGAACCGAATTCGGTTCTGTATACATTGGTATTGCCACTCTTCTCAACCAAGGATGAAACATTTTATAATTGAGATGTTCAAGGTCTGTAAAAGAAAAAGCATAACTGCTTCGAATGTCTGCTGAATAGCTATTTTTTGTGTTCCGGATATAAAGCGTCAAAACTAAAACGTAAGTCAAGTTACGTTATAATATTTACCATTACACAGCTGATTGAAAAAGAGAATGAAGCAGTCTTGCCATGGGTACGATATTTATCGTAACGACACCATATTACTCTATTTTACATTTGGATTATTATAATAACAAACCATTAGGTAATGACCAAATTAACAGTTATCAATCAAGGTAAATCTAAAACCATAAATTCTACCCTAGTTTGTTTCGAAATTCCTTATTTTAGTAATATTTTAGACAAAAAATCTCCAACGCAAACGAGAACTATTGTTGTTTCCTGCAGTTGGAAACACTTGCAGGTAACAAAGAGTAAAATGTTGGTTTTAACACTTTTTTAACCAACAAAAACTCTTTGGCGACATCCACGGATGTCGCAGAAACTGACATCATTGCTCTTATGGGATGTGGTTCCACCTGTGGTACTACAGTCATCTTTAGTTATGTTTATGTTTTGGTAAAGTGTTTTTGCAGCACTGTAAATCCAGCTGAATATTAACAACATCAATGGCAGCAACTATGGCACAAAACTACCAAATTTTTGCATCAAACTAAATGTATTGGATGAGAGGTCTATTCGCGTTAGTCTATAATAGTACACTAATTGATGCAAAAGGATTACGTTCACGGATTGAAGTGACGAAAATGCTGATCATCACATTGGTTAAATAGTTCTGTGGTTTTATACAACAGCCAAATTAATTAAAATTAAATAATTAATAATTTAATTAATTAAAATTAAAAGTCCATAAATCGGTTTTTTGGGGAGGGGGGGGCGTAATTGTGACCTTTGGCCTAGGGCGTCAAAAAGTGTTAATCCGGGCCTGGTTCAAGGCCACGCAACACAATGACATATGACGCTTAGTACGATCTGGCGCTCTTGCCACCCAGCTCCTTCAATTCGCCCAGGATGCAACCCGCAATACTCCGCTGTGCGACGACCGGCCCGCTCCACACGGGCCTTATGGGCAGCGCGCGATCCAGTAGTATATATCGATGGTTTTTACAATTTTACATTTTTACATTTATATTTTTTACAGTTTTGTACATCATAAAAATACTTTAAAGAAAAAAACACTTTAACAACACAACAATGTTATAACAACCACCCTGTTACCCGTGCTGCGCTCCTGATCGCTCGGCCGGCCGGTGGCCCCGGCGCCCCCGTGTCGCCCCGCCGCGCCGCTGCCGCCCTCTGGCGCCCTGATACCGCGGGGGCCCCTTGACTGACAGCGTCACTCACTCAGCACTGCTCCGACAGCACCGCTCCCGCAGCCCGAGCTCCGCGGATCAGGGGAACAGAGGAGGCGGCGCGTAGAGTGGGACGGGGAACTGCGGAGGCAGCGAGTAGAGTGGGACGGGGAACTACACCGCTCCTATTTATGATTAAATCTAAAATATCATTTTCACTTTATTTATTCGTTATGAATACACACTATAAAATTATTCGTAAAATAAATACAGTACAGAGCAAGTAAGGTTGCAAAATATTTTGCTTTGTAGGCCTAAGGTTAGTAAAATAGTAGTAGTTTGTACAGTATTGAGAAAAATAACTCATAATGACAGTTGAAGAAGGCTCGCAGAGCTAGAACAAAAGAATTTCAAATTAAGTTCTTTTTATTATTATTATTTTATCTAACTTTAAAAATGACATTGATAATGGCACTAACATGAACTTATATAGTCAATGACAGTACTAATGGGCGTTGGCTTTTATTTTATTTTTGTTACTTATCGTGAGTAGCAGCTTTTATGTTTAATTTTTTCATCATACTGCACGTAGAACAGCCGTTTTTTCTGGCCTGTATTTAGTCCACAAAGTTGGCATTTTCTGCAGCCTTTTAAAAGTACACCGAAAAAACCTCTGTTAGTTTTTTCCTCGCGCTAACCCCAAACGTTGGTTTTTTTCTTATAACCAAAAATAATACTAATCGAAAACAAATAAGGCCTATGTAAACAAAAAACGTCTCGTAAACCACAATTTTAATGCAAGATTTTGACATTTCTTTAAAAGTCAAAGGCTAAATCTTTTAACAAATAAATACAATTTTTCTTAGTTTCCTCTGCAATGAATTGGAAAAATGATAACTATACATTAATATGAATATTATATTATAATAGTAGTTGTCATCACTAGGACGGATAGTGGCTTTTTTCTGTGCGCAATCGCGTTTTACGAGCGAGGAGAAGCCGATAAGCACAGAAAAAACACTTTCCGTCCGAGTGATGAACAACGTTTTTCATCATACTTCAAAAACATAAAATGTTTGACTCATTTTAAAGTAAATTCATTAAAATTTCATTATCTGTTTACGTATATTAGTTGATTTCCATCTTAATTTAAATGTTCATTTTACGTTGAAACAGATAATGAAATTTTAATGAATTTACTTTAAAATGAGTCAAACATTTTATGTTTTTGAAGTATGATGAAAAACGTTGTTCATCACTCGGACGGAAAGTGTTTTTTTCTGTGCTTATCGGCTTCTCCTCGCTCGTAAAACGCGATTGCGCACAGAAAAAAGCCACTATCCGTCCTAGTGATGACAACTACTATTATAATATAATATTCATATTAATGTATAGTTATCATTTTTCCAATTCATTGCAGAAAAAACTAAGAAAAATTGTATTTATTTGTTAAAAGATTTAGCCTTTGACTTTTAAAACACTCTAAACTGGACATTTTTGCCACCCGTCAGAGCCAAGGGCTATTTGAGACCCTGACGCGACTTCTGACTTTGATGCTGATTTACATACACACTTGGCACTAGGCAGAGTCAAATATTAGGCTACATCGTTAAGTGTTTGGCAGATCCATTTCTTTTGCGACAAACTTGTTAAAAAAAACTAAATTAAAACTTACTGTAGTATTTTTCTATGTTAAAAGTGGAGCTGCAATTATTGCTAAATACATACACTTTTGATTTAAATCAATACGGTACAACCATATAAAAACTAACCAGCTAAGTTTTTCTATGGTACAACATTTACGTTTAAAGTTTTACTAGACAGAATACTCGTGGCAAAAAATCAGTTTCTTTTAGTTAAATTTTCCCCAAAACACTAGCCGTCATGAGCTGTGCGTAAGATATTTAGCCTATTTTTGAAAGAAATTCAATTTTTAAAAGTAGCCAATGTTTTGATTTCATTTAACTCTCAAAATGTCATGTGACTTTCCCTTCACATTGTAGGTATGCGGGTGGGGTCAGTGTATGCGATGAGGGGGGGGGGGGGGGGGGGCGTCGCGGCGCTGTTGCCGTGCAGGCGGACGCGGCGTTGCCACATGACGCCCGGCCTCTAGACTACCAGGGCGGCAGGAGCTGGCAGCAACCGCGTCAGGCGGAGGGGGGAGGTGGTATATTGATCAGCCTACCCACCCCTGATACCGCGGTCAGCTGTTGCTTATCACCTGCCCCCCCCCCCCCCATGCTCCATATCATTTCAATAGTACTAGTGTATTTTCAAAATTGGAGGTAAAGATTTTTCGTAAGGTCTCTTTAACAGCCTTTACAATCATCTGATTTCTCATGTTTCCCACTTAAAATTGTTTGGATATTTAAACTTAGGCGGGGGGAGGGACGGATACCTCACTTCCCCTCCCCCAGGAATGCTTACTTAGACCTAATCATACGAAACCCCTCATACCTATGATGTAGGCTTTTTTAATAACAATATATCAAAGTATTTTGTTGAGGTGTGTATTGTAAATGTGTCTAGGTAAAACTCTGTCCTTACCCATATGATTACAGCCAGTTTGACAAACCAACGCTTAGTATTCATTTCGAATTGTAAGGTTTGCGAGCAATTTTTTTTAGATAAATAGATATTGTTTTAAATTTTATTTTAATTATGATTGTTAGTCAATGCGCTTCATAACTCAGAATAGGTATCTTTTACGAAATTTTATTTAATAGTGGACATAGACCTACATTGCATTAATCATCAGTTGGCCAGCATATCAACATTAAATTCATTCAACAGACACCCCAGTTCATTCAAAGTGGTCTATGTGGTCAAAATCACAACATTAGATAATTTGTACAATTTTCAAATGTATTTAAAATTTATAATGTACAGTATTGATTTATTAATCTATTGGCTATTAATCGAGTGCAATTTATATTATTATTATTGTTTTATAATTTTTAATACATAACTTGAGAAATATTCTTGTGGAGCAGAGCCTAAAGAAGTTCAGTTTGTGGCTTCATTATTTTGTTTTGATTGGCACTGGGGTTTTTTTTATGTACTGTACTTGTTTTACACCACATTTACATCCAAACTGAAGGAAATGTAAACTAAAAAAATGAATGAGTTTAAGAGACTGCAGATCATAACAGCCATCCAGAACACCTTGTTGATACTGGGGACTGTCACTTTAAATTTAAACGTGAGCTCATTAAACTAGACTAACCCCAGGAAATGTATGTCGTTGGTAAAGTGCCAAGTGCAGAGACAAGTTGCTAGTCACACTTGGAAAAAACCATTTATCTCCAGTTTCATCATAGTTGATGGTTACCGTACCTAATGGTATGATCTCTCTGTTTGGGCCGACTTTAAATGCCTTTGGTGTTTTTGTAATAAATGTAGGTACAGTAATAAAAAGCCATTTTATTTTTTTATCCTTTATCACCATATAATTTTTCATAATTAGGATTTTTATAATTTTTACAATAAGGTTTTTGTGTTAGGATTGCCAGTATGTGTCACAATATTGAAATCGGGCATGAATAAAAACCACATGAGGTTGAAAATTTTGTTATTTTTGGCAAAAGAGGTGACACCCCGCTGCTGTACAAACGACGTAATTTGTCAGTTGGTCTGCTGGTTGCCTCATAAAGCTGTTTGTGCTTCTTGTTTCAAACTGTTAAAATTAGAACATATAGTCCAGTGAATAAAGGGATGTTTGCTTACAAACGGTCCGGTAGTTCTAAATTTTTTATATGTTGTCTAGGATGGTTAGTAGTTGTTCAAAATACAAAATGCACAATTTCCCCCGCTCCGCGCCCGCCGCCATATTAAAAAAATATTAAAAAATCTGTACTTTCTTCAGATTTTTTGTTATTTCATCGTTGAGGTTGCATTTTATATAGAAGACAGTAAAGTAAATGTTGTAGACATTTAAATTTCCTATAATTTACATATTTAATTTGTTTATGTAGGACTTGTGGTTGCTGAGATATTCACTTTTAAAAATATAAAAATATTTCATTTATTTTTATTTGCCAACATTTTGATTTTGGAACACTACAATTCGCCAGGCAGTTGAGATCATTTTGAGTCATTTTTTACGTGATGAACTACACCCAGTATATATTGTTCCTGACAGCCAACCCAAGAATGACGTACATATTTTACTGTAATGGAAGATGACATTATGTATACAGAACTAAATAAGTATGTACCATGTTTAAAACTTTACTACTTGCGAGTCAGGAGAAGAGACCTGGACTGAATTTAAAAGTGTTGCCAGGGCTCTTGTCCTGACTCGCCAAATGTTATTTTGTTTACCCACTAAACTGGAGGAAAACATAACGCTGATTACTTTTACAAATCACCCCCGTCGCAGCAGACTTG
Source organism: Neoaliturus tenellus (assembly GCA_030545055.2). Classification (NCBI taxonomy): domain Eukaryota; kingdom Metazoa; phylum Arthropoda; class Insecta; order Hemiptera; family Cicadellidae; genus Neoaliturus; species Neoaliturus tenellus. Next base: position 124,435,975 of record CM061534.1, read on the forward strand.
CGTACTCAGCGAATTTCCAAAGGAATTCGAGATTTTGTATTTTCCCCATAAACACCATAGGAATGAGTATGTAGGTTTGCTGATATGCGATATTGTTAGAAAATGTTAGTTGTTAGGAAATATAATGATTAGGTAAGGTAAATATAAAATTGTATCAATATTCGGTACTTTTTAAATTTTCCACCTAAACCCCATGGGGGTGAGTATGTAGGTTTGCCGCCATATGGGAGTTGTAAGCAAATTTCAGTTAAACCCTACCTAGTGAATGTACATACCAAATTATATCAAGTTATGTCAATAAATAAGTGGGATACAGTGTTATATTGATTTCCCTTAAGATTAACATGGGGAACCTGTTTTTAGCTTTTCTCCGTCATCTGTCGAGCGAAGTAAAAAATTCAAAATACTAAATTGTTTGGTTTTTTAAGCTCTTTTAAATGGTTTTGGTTAAAATTGTAAAAGTTTGAAATTTGAGGTCCAAAAATGCCAAAAAAACCTATTTTTACCCTTTTGAAACCCCATAAAACCCCGTTCCCATAACCCGATCATGCTGGTTTACGAACTCATGAAAATAGACCTGTAGTTACACTTTCATACCAAATTTCATCAAAATCGGAAAAAGTAACATTGTCCCGGACAATGTTACTAAGACCTGTCTTAGGTCTTACCAAAATCAAAATTCAGGCAAATTAAAAAAAGAAATATATATTTTTAAAAGTGAATATCTCCGTAACTATAAGTCCTAGATGGACAAATTACATATGTAAATTATAGTAAATTTAATTGTCTACAAAATTTACATTGCTGTCTTCTATATAAAATGCAACAACAACGATGATATAACAAAAAAATCTGAACAATGTACCTATTTTTTCATATTTTTTGCAATATGGCGGAGGGTGCGGAGGTGGAAAAATTGTGCATTTTGCATTTTAAACAACTACTAACCATCCTAGACAACATATAAAAAATTTAGAACTACCGGACCATTTGTAAGCAAACACCCCTTTTTTTGTCTCTATTCACTGGACTAATATCTTGTGAGGTTTTTGTCATAAAAAAAATTATATCTGCTACAGGAATAACTTACATTCTTGTAGACTCCTCGACTTAGATATGGCACTGTTTATTCCATACATGAACTTTCCCAACTTATAGTTGTACAATAAATATTCTTATTTTTAATCCTATTTTTATTAATGACTGTTTATTAATGATTATATTTTATTGTTAGGACAAAAATTTAGATTTTAAAAAAAGCTTAACATAGCTAACAAGTTGGTAAGTCAATGAAATGTTTTTAAAGGTCCCAATAATTTTATCAAGTTAATCCAATCCAGATTGTAGTATATTAACTACATCTAAAATATGTAACATTCTGAATTCCTTATTCATAATAATAATGTTTTGCTGGAAAGAAAACATACAATCACTTTACTGTATTATAAATTCAGAGTGAAATGTAATCATCATAATAATTGTCATTATTAATGACTGATGCTACCAGCTAGTACAAAGTAAAGTTATGACTGTAAAAAATATTAACATTATAATGTATAACAAGCTTAACTACCCAACTTCACCTTCTCTTTGTATCCTCAAAACTTTTCTTATTCGAACAATTTCACAACTTACATGAAGGCCCGCGGTTTGTATGTGAGGCGCTATGGGCCCAAAATATCTTTGTGCCTTCTCCCCCCTTTCCATTGGCATGCAATATGAAATATTTTCTTTTGCTTGTGCCCCCAAAAAACTAAAACCTCTTGCGCCTCGGGCCAGGACCCATTTACAAAATCGGCCCTGCTTACATGAATTAAGAAATGGTATAGTAATTAAATTAGTTTAAAACGAAATTTACTGTTATTTATACTTGGAATATTAAAAAGATCATTTTTATAGCCAAATATTTCCTTTCAAACAATAATTAATGCTTGTGATATTTTCAGTACAACATATAGTTTAATAATGTGGCTTGTTTGAAACATCATTAATATCTGTAATCCCTCCTGTGCTTGGTACAGGTTCCACAAGGCGTGTGCCAAGTTTGGAGTGCAAGATGTGGACATGTTCCAAACCGTCGATCTGTGGGAGTTCAAGAACATCAACAACGTCACCAAGACCATCTATGCAATTGGCAGAACAGTAAGTGTAGTACACTCTAATAAAAGTAATAAATTTGTGAATTTTCCTAGAGAAGTTGATTTCAGCTATTTACATGATCTAAGTAGTGAGACAAGTCCGGGATTCCTTAAGGTTTGTGTAGCCCAGTTTTTAGATAGCACTGTCTTTATAGTCTGAGTGTCTCTAGATAGATCAAGTGCTACAACATTTTGTGTAGTTTCAAGAATGAACCCAGCTATCATTGGTGATTGGGCAATTAATTCAAGATCCTGACAAAAGAATCAGCTGGGCTTAGTCAGTAACAAAGATACACAATGCATTTATCTTTAATTCATATTTAGCTTAAAATACACTCTCGTTTCGGTGTCACCATATCCAGATCTAATGAAGTACCATAGTTCATTACAGCATTTTAGAAGGGTTTATAAACACTAGAGCGGGTCCAATTTGCTTCAAATTGGGAAGAAAAATTCTTTTTCTTAGACAAGTTTGTTTAACAAACAATCATTCACTTAGTTCTCGCTTAACAACCTTTTGGAAAATGTGTTTGTGAGATCTTTTAAGTCTTCTTCCACCTTTCTAAAATTTTACAAATAACCATGCTTTTAACAATAAATTATTCCATTTTTTTATAATGAAAAAGGATAAGATATTTACTATATAAGAATTATAATAGTAATTACACATTGATTGTTTCAACTTTAAATAATTGATGCACCACTGAAATATTGGTGTTCTAGATGTGTTGAAATAGATGGTGAAAACCATAATTCTAGTTTACAATATGTCCATAAAAAGTCCATTACCTAGTTTCCTAACAAGCGTGTGCAGTGAGCAAATAGAAAGCACAAGGAAAAACACCAACTTTTGTACCAAAAAAATTTGCACGCTGTATATTGTTGTTGTATTGCAGTGCTACAAGCACCCAGAGTTCCGTGGACCCTACCTGGGACCCCGACCTGCGGAAGAGAACCGCCGGGAGTGGACGGAGGAACAGCTGAGAGCGGGAGAAGCAATCATTGGACTGCAGGTAACCAATATACAGCCAGGGTACACTCCATGTAGGGCTGCAGGTAAATACAGCCATAGGGTAAACTCAAGGTTGGGCTGTGTTATCATTGTTTCATCAGCAACAGGATTCTTGTTGCACATGATGTTACCAACTGGGGCAAAATCCTTTTGGCAGGTCTAGATGTCATACATAATTTTTTTATGTATGAAAAAGTTATAAAAAGTTGGGTTTTTATTAAAAGTTTTTTGTTAATAGATAAAAATTAAATCAAATAATTTTTTATAAAATTTATAATGTATAATATTTTTCTCTCAGTACAAAGTTTTAAATTTAACATTTAATACATAGTCTATAATGTTCAAACTCTTTTTTTAATTTACCTGTTATTTTTATGATAAATAAATGTATTACATTCATTGTCAGTATATTATGGAGATGAAGTTTAAACAATACCATAACTATATTGTCCATATTAATTTTGTTCTACTATCTTTTGAACGACTTTTGTTTATGGTTCAAAAATAACTTTAAGGTCTAAGATAATTAATTTCCTTTTAATTTTAATGGTACTTGTAATTTAACATACCAAATTTCCTTCTTTACAAAGAAAATTTATCAAAGATACACTTCTTCTAGTTATAAAAATATATTCATAAATTTATAAAAAATTATTTTTTTAATAATAATATTTCAGTAAATATTTCAAAATTAAAGATGTTATTGACTGTTTTAACTTTGCGTTGCTAAATAAAAATATTTATTTAAAATTATTACAATAATAAATTTATTTAATACTATTTATAATATTAGCAAAACCAACATTATGGCTTTGGCCAACTTTGTTAACACTACTTTTTCACAGATGTTTGAGTCTCCTGAAATGTTCAAGAATGAGATCGGCAGGTTGTCAACCCTGATAAAGATGCCATCCAAGATAGTGATGACAAACACACCCTCAAAGCCACTCACCATGGAGACAGCAACCACGCTCTCTCCATTACATTCACCCTTGGACAAGCAGGATAACAAAACCATTGAAGATAATACATCTCAAGGAGGAAATGTTATCTGTTCCCTGCCAATATTCTCTGGGTTTCCTCTCAAGAAAAGTTTGGAAAGGCCTTATGAAGAAATCCAGCTTTTACGCCAAGTGGTGGATGACGCCGAAGTGGATGTTGATATACATCTGAAGGAAACGGACACAAAAATTTTGGCAATGCTTGAAATGTTTAAAGTCAAAACTGGCATCAACCAGATCATTAAGAAAGGACTAGAAAGTCTTCAGGAAGATTTGAGGTACATTATTGCCTGTCGGCAGGTGGCTGGTAAGGCAAGAGGTCAAGAAAGAGGGGCGGTGGATCAGGTTTTGTCTCCTCGTGAAGTGGCTTTAAAAAGGTCTCGATCAAGAAAGAGGCAAAGAAAGGCATCATCATTAAAAAATGCCAGACTGAGAGCATAGATGAAATTTCATCTATGCTGAGAGAATGCAAGGCTTTTACTTCAGGGAATTTCTCTCTATCCATTACTCGTAGACCAAGTTCATCACAAATCTCCAGCAAAGAGAAAGCAGTTCCCATGTAAGAAAGGCATAGCAACCTGTAGTAGCAGCTCACCACCTTTGTTAAATACATTCCACAAGCCTTTAGTATACATGGACGGAGTAGTTATTCAAAAAAGGCTATAAATACCTTAAAAAAATCATAAGAAATTCACTCTAGAAATGAATAGCAGAGTGAAGTAAGAAGGTATAAGCTTCCAACTGAGCACACAAGCTAAGGTCCATTGGAGAAAACCAAACAGGGATTAAGAAGACCGCAGAGAAGACAAGATGCTACCTTAATCAAGCAAGGGCATCAATGGACACTCCTTGTGGGTTAACTGAGCTGGTGTTTCGACGGAAAATAAAAAAAATGCAACTGGTCATGATTATTTTGACGAGGAACGGTCCAGATGCTGGCCTTGTTACTATGAAAAGTCAATTGTAACTTCCATATCTTTGTGTTATGTGTAAACCCTGTCCCGAGTGAAAATTCATGGATGTAAACTTTCTCAACAATAAATCATGGACCAGGAAATTTAGATAAAGTGATAACAAAAACTTTGGGATAATCGTGAAAGTTGATTATCTTTGATGATGGTAAGAATACTTACCATCATCATTGTAAGAAAGTGAAGTACAAGTGCCTTGACAAAATAGGCTTAGCCATCCCATTTGCTTTTTTTTACTACTGTAGTAACAAAAATATGTATTTATTTAATGTAGGCTACTAATATTTGGGAAATGAATATATATCTAACATACATTTTTTCAATAAAAAAATAATTATGTCAATACATAACCAAGTTAAAACAGATTTATAAAATTTAAGAAACTTTGATCAAAAATAAGATTTTCTGATTGTCACCCACTTCTTGTTAAACTGGTAAACTAATGGGGTTATATTTTCATATGGTTAGGCTTTCATGAAACTTACAATATTTATATTACACTTTCATAAGGAACATGACATTTTAAAGGTGGAAGGAAATTCAATAAAAATTCCATATAAAATGTGTTACATACATATATTTTCTGTGAAGAGGTGATTTAAATTTGACCATTATATGTGTTTCTCAGTGTCATGTCATATGTAGTTTTTTATTATAAGGTATGTTCTCTCAGCTACGTTTTTGAAATCATAATGTCGTAAGTATCTATATAGGCAAATTTTCTAAGGATAAAATGCACAAAATAGTCCGATGAGAGTTGTTGTCAAATCTACCTACAAACATAACATATTACACGTGGCAAACAAAACCATAAACAACAATATCGCGGTGTAAGAAAGGGTGTTACAATTTCTATCAGACTTTATCTATTATTTTTTCTGAATCTGTACATACATTTTTATCAAATAAATTCAAAATAACATTTTATTTTAAAATATTTTAAATTGTTTATGAGCTAAAATACTTACATTGCATAAAACTTAAAAACTTCCTATTTAATATTGCAGTTTGGGGTTTATATATTAAAAAAATTTCAGCCCATCTTGTTTTGTTCAATATCTTTTAATTGTGCTTTTAGCAGTGATAGTTTTTGACGGTTGTACATTTTCCAGGCGGGAACCAACAAGGTAGCTTCTCAGTCAGGTCAAAACTTCGGTGCCACCCGTAAGATTCTACTCGGCAAGTAAAACTACAAACATCCAGAGTGAACTACCTACTTGAAACTGCTATTCAGAGATGATTTTCAAAAGATTACCACTAACATTTGACATAAAGAGCAAGAGAAAAATAAAAATCATTTATTTATAATGTAGGCTAGAGAGAATTATTTATTTTTGTACATAAGATGTAATTTTAAAACTGTGGAATAATTTATTCATTAATTTTAATTTATTAAAAGATTGATTATATGTTTGTTTAATATATCTTTCTTTATCATCCCATCCTTCCTTGTCATAATTAACTCATTCAATGTAAATTTACCCTTAAGTTTGTCGGTTTGCAAACTGACGTCAACCTTAGAAGTACTGCTAAATAAACACCTTCAACTGCAACTGCAAGTAAGGGGGGGAGGGGGTCGTGATGTCTCTAGTTTTACAGTATTATCTGCGTCAGAATTTTGATACAAAATCGAGAGGGTCGGTTGGAATCTTAACATGACATCTTAGTAAGTATTAATTTCTTAGTAAAATGAAGTTTTTAGGCATTGCCACTATACAATGCACAATGGGGTGACCTTGGTAAGAAACACTGTCATCAGGTATTAATGAAACGGACATACCTGTCAAAACAGGAAAGCTGATCAGTTTACTTTAGATGTGCTTTATTAATTTATTCAACGATCAATGCTTAGTCATTTCAAATGAATTTTTATAACAAACGTAATATATTCATTCTGATTAGCAACGAATGAATATATTACGTTATATTATATTATTATACATATTTAATATATTATTATACATATATTATTATACTATATTATATATATATTATTATATTATATTATTATACATATTTAATATATTATTATACATATTTAATTGGTTATAAACTTATAATAATAAGTTTTTATAACCAACCAAACAATCAATAAGTGAAAAACCAAAATACATTTAATGCACTTTATTAATTTATCAAAAAGTTAATTTGTTGTTAATTAATTTGGTTTGTGAATGACTGTGGAGTGAGGTGTAATTTAAAACTGATGATAAATTAATAACGGAGCCAAAAAAATTTGGCTCTGAATATACTGTGTTTTCTGTCTAAATGATAAAATACTGTGTTAACATGGTTTTCAAAAATCAGTAGTTCAGTAATGTGAATACTAAACTCTTGGAAAAGCTTGTAGCACTTAGTAACAAAGCTACACAAGGTATCACACCCATTCTACACTCATCTTTCAGTCATATTTGCCTTAAAACACACAATGGAAGTGTCGGCGACTCAAAAAGTGATTAAGTGCCTATAATTATCCACTGATATAATATTTTAAACATAAAAACGAATGAAATCATAACAATAAAAATAATACTCAAGGGGCAAACAGAATTTATTGACCTTCACCATGTGCATTAGCAGGCGAAGGAGGGTCATTATCTACTCAAGTAGTGTTTTCTGTTACTTTGGCTGATTCAAATCGCCCAGACAACAGTTCAGTTACAGGTCACAAATCATCCCGACACATAACATGATACTTTTACTCATTAAAGTTCTAATAAAGTTGCACATTTAAGAGATCATGATGTCTATTTGATTTTTTAATTTAAAAGGGCAGTAAACAGGCTAGAGAATGAGCTACTCTTCACTCGACACCATAATCTCATATATAGTTCACATACCGGCTCAGCCTTGTCTAGATTAAAATTACCAGGCTTGTTGGCTCACTCGTTGAATATAATTTTTTTTATAAATTCACACTAAAATTAAAATTCTTAGTTTGCAAAAGTACCATTAACGATTTTAAAATCAATTTTCACTGTAATTATAATCAATTTAAAAATAAAATAAAATCACTAGACCACCAACATCCCTGTTGGTTGCAAAAGTGTATTTATAAAAATTCAAGGAATCTGGAAAGGAAACAAAAGAATAATAACCTCATACCTAACTATAGCAGCAATATTTATTTCATATTTTACATATTTTAATATTAAACAAGTTTTAATACAACCTAGTTGCTTCTATATTTAAAAATTTAAAATAATATATATACTTTATAAATTATTCGTGCATCTCATAGTAACAAGAAGAGTGCTCTTTTATTTAACAAGGCGAGATAATACTGACAGCACGCTCTAAGCTGAAAACGATTTATAAACTTTGTATAATTTAAAATCTGATCTTCCAACAATTATTAATGAATCTCTTTGCCTCTAGCAATAATTATAGAATTGTCAATAAATAATTTAGTTGGAGTGTTTAAGATTGTCCGACTGTTGATGTTATGGGGAGAGGCCAGCAACTCCAGGAACAAACCTGAAAACATAAAATCCCATCAGTTCTTAGCTCCCACTTTACTTCCAATACTATATTAGCTGTGTTTCGTTCTCATAAGTAAATTTTTTCAATGATTTCTACTTACCTACTTAAAAAACTAACGAACAAATTTTGTAAGATAGAAAAAATAGAAAAAATACACTTAAATGTTTTCTTTTATTAAAATAAAGTTTAATCCAATATTTAAATCAGCCATTAGTTAAGTTTTGTTACAAATATTTTTTAAATCTTCTTGGATCAATTGATCAAATTTTGGAGTACACATTTGTATTATGGCATTACATTAAATAGTGGAATTGAAATAAGAATATTCTAAAAGAAGCATCAAGCATTGTTATTGATAAATTAAATATGGAGCTATATTTAAAGACTTGACATCACAAAAACCACAACAACAACAACAATCACGGATGTTAGGTAATCCTCATAAAATTGCCATCAAGGATGTCAAATAGTTTATGATTTTGAGACTGTAGTTTTGAACTCTTATCATTCTTACCATTTTCTCCCACTAATTCTTCATTCCAAGTTGGCACTCTTCAGTTTGTATAAATGTTAATATAATGTCAAGATGGATTGAAGAAGTCTATACTTCTTCAATCCATCACACCGATTTATCGTCAGACTCTATAGTCTGACGATTAATCGGTGTTGATTTGAAACTACAGTCTTACAATGATAAACTATTTAAAACCTTCGGTGGAGTTTCAATGAGAAGTACAGCATGGTAATGAAAATTTATGATGGTGCTTTCTGTATTTTCTAAAAGATAAGGTTAGTAAAAATGAAAAAGTGCCTACTTTGGAGTTACCTGCGAATGTCAACATCACTGCCTACATTTGTCAATTCATGTGCCAGATCTGAACCTGTAAAAAACTATTTCTGTTAGCAAGAGAATGACGAAACAAGCAAAATTATAAGTTTTTAATCTACATCAGACTTTTAAATGATCAAAATCATTCAAAATACATACTATCATGTAAAATACCCACTACGGTTTCAAGGAGAAAATCAGCATCAAAAACATTGCTTTGAATAAAAGTCTACCGATATTGTAGATATCAAGAAAATTTTAACGTAACATCACTTAAAAAAAATAATTAATTTTTAATTTCTTTTAAGAAGGCTTGACATTTTAAATTAAAAAAAATTAATTATAAAAAATTTTAACATTTACAGATGTTGGCTTCAGCTTATTTTACGTTTTAAGAACATGCATAAAGTGAATTTCTAATTGATTTAAAAGTCTTAAATTTTAATGAGATTGTTCAATAAAGAATAATAAATATCTGAGATCTTGGAAATAAATTAATTTTTTAGGACACCGTCAAATCCTCGGATAGACATTCCACCCCTCCAGCCACTGTGGTAGGTAGGAGTCCCATGACTCACCCGTGTGGTCGTCGTCGGACAGGTCGTTTCCCTCATGCATGGCGACGTCAGAGCCACTCGAGCTACCAAGGGTCTTGCGCTTGACTCGGCCCGGACCCCCTCGGTTGGTCCCTCGCACATCGGACACTACACCGTCAATGCAGTCACTGTCCGAGTCACTGCTCACACACTGGCCTGCACAACAGGCAACAAACTATCTGAGCTAACTAATACTATTTTGAAAAGCAGTTTTTAAACGGTATGATGTATATCTTTAATTTTTTAACTAAGACAAATACTGTAAATTAAAAATGAATAAATGAGATCCTGGTTTTGATGTGTCATTTTGGCAAGGATGATTTATCTCGATGGGTGTTGTTTTTAATTTTGAATAACACCGAGTTGGATGAACAAGTGTTTACTGTATTTGGGTTTTATTAGTATAGCATTAGGTAAAAAGCTGAAAAGGACTGACAGCCCAGAGCAGAAATTTTGTTTTTTTATGCCATGTCACGAGCCAAATAAAAGAGCCATTCCTGCACACTCAAACTTAGCAACTTTTTCAAGCAACCAGAAGGGCTAGAAAGGCTTTGTGCCAGATTTAATAAACTTAAATAATATATTGACATAATGGTTTTAGTAAAAATATACCATAACACCTTACTTTGACTATATTAAGTTGTAAAAGAAAGTTATCTATGAAAAACATGGATAATTATGTGTATAGCGCATTGTCTATTTATGAAATGTAGACAAATCTCAAATCTGTAATGTATACACCTATCAGTTTTCTTAATTTAGGGCAAAATAAAAGTCAAGAAAGATATCCTCAGAAGGAAAGTTTATTTTGTATGATTAATTTTATAATGGGAACAAGGATAAATATGAAGAAGCATAGTAAGTGAAATAACTTACCATCGTTGTCCTTATCTGATGGTGTGGTTTGCAGTCGCTGTTCGGAATGGATTATTTGTGTCGTCTCCCACTTCCCATTTTCTAACCCATTCCCTGTTACTACACCAGTTTTCTGCCATTCTGTTTTAACAACATTGAATTAGTAGTATTAATTGTTGTTTTTAACATTGAATTAGTATTTCAGATGGTTTATGTGCATGAAAGATTAGAAAATATCAGATTTAATTTGCTAAAGTCTAATTTGACTTTATTTAGGCTATCGTAGGATTCTACAACATTATAATAAACACACATCTCCATGATTTGACACATTTTAAATGACTAAATTACTTATTATTTACTATCATATAATAATCATGTTTTCTCCCATCACTCTCATGAAGTTAAAATTAAAAATATCTTTATATATACAGTGTTTGGACCCTTGATAGACCAATATCATCATGCGATGATAATTTTGTGAAATGTTTAATACATATAAGATAAAAACCTTACATACTATTTTTAAGTCTAGCTTCAGCATTTAATTACTTATTATCGCGTTGCTGTGATTAGCATTATAGGAGACAACTTAGATATGTGTCATGAGCTACACATGACAATTTCTGCATATTCATTTCGTAATTTTAAATAATAATGAAAGTCCTGCATGAAGATAATGTCAAAGAATATCAAAATATAAATTAATCTCACCTAATTCAGAAGGGAATTCCGCTGGACTTGGTGGTGGTGTTTTTGATGTTTTTCTTTTGACATCTGAAATTGAAAAAATAATGTTATGGTAATGTATTTTTGAAATTTATAATGCCAATTTTCCCAAAGAGTTAATAATTTCACCTATCTTGGCGTTCTACTATCTGACAGAAATACGAAATACATAGAAATTCAGGACAGGACAAACTTGGCAAATAAGAGTTGGTGTGACTGTAATAAGCTAATGAAATCAAGACTTTTAACAAGAAAAAAAATTGAATTTACAAAACTATTAAGACCAGTATTTTTATTTGGAGGGGAAAATTATATCCTGAGCAAGAACACGAAAAAGAAGATTAATAACTTTTGAAATTAAAGTTCCAATAACACTACATGGCCCAGTATGTGAAGAAGGAGTATGGTGAATCTGCCATAACCAGGAGCTGTAAGATCTATTCCAAGACCCTGATAGTGTTTGAGAAGTTAAAAGTATAAGATTAAAGTAGGTTGGCCATATCCTGAGGCAAAGTGAGGATTGCTTACTGAAGATGGTACTTAGGGGAGATCCGAGGGGAAGAAGACCAGTATGAAGCCCGAAGGCCATTTAATGAAATCAAGTATGGAAAGATCTGGAAATGATGAGGATTGTGGAGGAAGATGCAGGGGGCCGAGACTATTGGCGTCAAAGCGTTGGTGAGGCCAAGTACCAGCTTGGATCCAAGTGGCCATGGCAGTAAGTAAGTAATTGCCTCTGCATCATAACAAAGTATTTGAACCTTTTCAAATTAACTTGTACAATGGAATGTTTTACTTGTGCAAATACTGTCATAATTGTTTGCCATAGGAATGGAAACAAAAGTTCACTTCTCATGGCTCTCTTTGATTTGGGAATTTTCCAAAATCTAGACTGGCCAATAGAAAAGTAAAAAGTCTGGTGTATATCATGAAAGTGGATAAGAAACCAAAAATATTACAAAAGCTTAAAAAAAAACAACATAATAAACATACACAAAACTTTGGTGTTCAAATGAATATAAATTCAAAACAGATTTACTGACATAATATTTTAAAGGTTACCTTTATTTATATCAATGGCAGTTACTTCATGGTTTAGGAAGTCAGCAGTAATTTTCTTCTCTTCTGCTTCATATTTGGTACTATCTACTACATCTGAAAAAAACAAAAACAAAGAAGCTTTAGAAGTTATATGCGATTTAACAATATAACAATAAAATATTTCAAAAATAATTTTAATATATAATACAAGCACTGTCTGAAGGGATGTGTGTTCCACAATCTCTGAATCTAGCAGGTAGATTTTGCTTAAACTTTGCATTTAAGAGTGTTTTAGGAAAAAAGTAGGCCACCTCTACTTACATCCACAATACAACGTAGGTGACATTTGGACTTAATTCGAGGGCTTCGCTACCCGAACACAAAGGAAAACGCAAGCGATGGTGTATGGGGGAAAAAGAGAACGTTATATTTATAAGTTCATAGGCAATAAGTACATTTATTTAAATTTGTTGTGATTATTTTGTTTCCTGGATTAATCATCAATTCAATGAGAAATGTTGCACAGGGTTGAAAACACCTCCTCCGCTTGTGACAGCGTTTTTAAAATTTAAGCGTTCTCCGGAGGGTAAAAAATTTTTCATTCTTATCATCACTCCATGAATTCTTCTCATGTAAAGAATGCAAAAAGGGAAAACTTTTTAATAAATTTGATGATATTTTTAATTGAAATTTTGCTTTAAAATCTGTTTTAAAATTATTATTAAAAAACCTCCGAAATGTCCCAAATAATGCCCTGGTATTATTAGTCCCGAAATGTCCAAAATTAGCCAATTACCTTCTCCTTCTGAGGACAGATCTTTTTCTTTTTTAGGAGTACTGCACGCTTCTAATGAATCTGGACCCTGAAAAGTACAGCGAAATTAATATTTAAGACAAAATAATTATTACAGTTAATGGTAAATTAATTATTATGAAAATGTTTAAATAATGTTTCATAAAATAATTATTTGAAATATAGAAAAACTAAGTACATAAACAAACATATAAGACAAAAGTTGAAAAGTATTGATGATTTGGTATCTATACTAAGCACCAAATCGTCAATACCGTAAAACCGGCGAATCTCGGACAGGGGTGGTAACCTCAGACACTACGTACACTTTACATAAAATATTTTTTTCTGAACTAACCTGCACACTAAACAGCTGTTCTTTGTATGATTACGCAAAGAAGAAAAGGAAGAAAACACCTGTTTTGGTTAGAGGTACGTAGGAGAGAGTTTAATCTTTTATTTTACAGGTTGACCAACCTTGCAATTTTTGCAAAAAATAAATCTGCGTCTAACTAAGACACGTAATTTTCGTAAATTTATACCGATTTTTTCGGGTTGGTATGTTTTTATTCAGAATTTAATCGCGCTTACAACAACATAACTTTCAGTTTATATGACTTCAACATTAAAAAGTTAAATTTTATATAGTACAGTTCAACGTCGGACACTCTAATCTGACCGGCCATGACTGCCGCAAATGTTCGCTTTCGCTACCTCTCTAAACAGCTGGCTCCCGTTGAATGAAGATTCGCGCCTAAATTGATTAGTCAGTTGTCATTGTGACTTCGTATGTAGTGACTGCTGTCTTTACCACCTATCTTTTACTGTGATTTCTTTTGTGAAATGTCGGAAAAAAAGCTCAATGATTTAATATTTCAGTGATTTTAATTTTACTGTTCAGACGGAGCGGATGCGGAACCGCTCCCAAACGCGGATCGTGTATAGTATTGATTCAAATTTAGCCTATTTCAACGAAGCGGATGCGACCCAAGCATCTTGGGTAGAGAATTTGCGAGCCCGCATGGTCTTCGCACATGTCAAAACTTTAGTGCGGGCCCTCGTCCGCTCAAATCAGTTTTGTACATTGAGTCTAGTGATGCTGTTCAGACAACGCGGGTCAGGGCGCTAGTTTCCCGCACTTGCAGGGACAAGACGGTACTGTCATGCTACTTTGTCACATTAATGGAATGTCATTTAATTTTGTACACTATTACACGAAGCCATATTTTTTATTCCCATTCTCTTATTCTTTTACAATTTTACTCAGTAAATATATTTTATTGAAAAATAAGTATCGTAATGATTACAATTATATATAGTACAGAAAAATATTTCTCATCTGAATTTAGGTATTTACAAAAACAAAAATTATTTATTATACTCTTTTTTATAAATCACTACCTTTTCAACAAAAGTGTCCAAGCGTTATCACGTTGAACAGTAAATGTACGTATTAAAAAACTCAACTGACAATAGCATTAATTTTGACTTAGTTATCACTTTGCCAATATTTGTTTCATGGGTAAGTTTCAACAATAACAAAACGGTAAACAAAACGGTAAACAAAACAGATGGTTTTACTTTCCATTCTATTTGTATAGATACGTTTTCTGTTATTTCTCATTTCCTGTGGCATTTTGGGGTGAAACTGGTATTTTTGCGACTTCCTGGGGATGAAGTAAAGAATACAAGAATACTCTTGGGGAACTACAAGAGATGCAACTTTTGTTTTTCCATATTTCTTAAACGTAATATCCATAGAATGTTCATAGTATGACAAAACAAACTAGACTGAATTGGAGGGAAACACCCGGACATACAGGTGCTCCGTTCATGAAAGAAACGTTTTTACAATGTCATTTAAGACATTTTTACTTAAAGAATTTTAATTTTACTGGGAGGTTTTGGGAATACTATTACGGTATTGAAAGTTTTCTCCATGTTATTCTTATGAGACTGAAAATGAACTTTGTCAATTAATCCTAGGTCAATCACCGTTAGTATATCTTTTGGAGTTCCAAAGCAGTGCTAGATATAAAAGCAACGTACTGGCTTTTGGAAAGCAATGTACTGGGTTTTGGAACTGGCTTGAAAACTGTATTATGGTTACCATAGATACTTTTTTAAATATTTTATAATTTTTACTAAAAGCTATACATTTTATGAATATAATGTTGCTGAAGGGAGATAAATTTCAAAGGATATAACAAAACTGGTAAGAACCTATTTTACAATCACTACTGGAAATTGGTAATACTACAGATAATCTAAACAAAATTATAAATTTTTATCTACAAATTGAGATATAGCCAATATTGTAAAAATCTGTAAAACTTCAAACAGCAAAAGAGTTAACTTTAACAGCATTAAACTATTCTATGTGTTCTCCTCGAGGTTACTGATACATTTGTTCTCTGTACAGATTCACTTTAGCAAGTTTTCTCAATGTTTGCAATGTAATGTCCACCCATTAATTTATTTTCAGAGAAAATTTTGTTACAAAGGAAATTGTACTGTTTTATAAGTTACTAATTGAGTGCTTGTCAGAATGTTTTCAGATCCATACATCAACTATCAACTAACAAATAAAATAGAAACACGTTTTGCTATTTTAATGCTAAATATCGATGGCACTCATGGACACTCAGGTTAACGCTAAGAGCTTGATTTTTCAATGTTCTTTCTTAGATTCTTTATATACCATTATGTAAAACCATTATGTAGAGGGGTGTGTCATTCTAGTAATCAGTTAGAGTGAGAAGAAAGCAGTGTTGAATTTTGTTTTATAACTGATTGTATTACTTTGTGATGTTTATCTAATTGGATTTCAGGATCAGTAAATGTGAGGGAACTCCTATAAAGGATTAGAACAAAGTGAGCATGAAGAGTATAGATGTGAGCATGGAAGAGTCAGTGTAAAGGGTCATTTCAACGGGTTGTGGTCGAATTCAGGGCAAGGTCGACAAGTACTTATATGAACAGTAACATTGGTTGGAAGAAAATTTGTTGATCTTTTCTGTTGTAGGTAAGTTTTTGCAATCGAAAATCATATACGTACACTAAGGACTTATAAAATTGAATGTTTTGGATGGGGTTTAATTGGGATAAAATTGTTGCTTATAAATTATCAAATTCATTATTCTTTAAAATATACTCTTCCAATAATAAATATAATTTATAATGTCTATTCTTTACTTGTTCAAAAAAAATAAAATGGTTGGATAAAATATATATATTTTTTAATTATGTTTTCAAAATAAATAGTAACATAACATCTTAAAAAGTCTTTGTTCAAAAGTGTTTCTAAATAGGTGTACGCCTAATCCACGTGGTAAAAGAAGGATGTGGTAAATCCATTAATGTAACCTGCTCAACAGAAATAAGTAAATTCTAGAATAAACAGACTACTTCATATCCAAAAATATTCTTTAGGGTATTGAAAAGACTTTGAGGGAAAATTCACAAAAGGAATATCGAGAATTCATTAAGTAAAAACAAGAAATAAAAAATATTTTTCATCATACCATTGCGATAAACGTTGTTTTCGGAACGGTCAGCTGTGATCGAAACTAGTTGATTCCCGGTAGGTTGGATAAACGTGTTGGTAAACAAAGTTTTCGGGACTAGTCCTGGATACAGTGGTTTTCGGGACTAGGCCGGAAAAAAACTTCCAATGTTTGACACCACTAGCGCTGCTATTCTGCTTACAGTAACTTAAACCTCGTTGACTCCAATATATAAATGTCAAACAGCTGATTGTTTAGTTGTAAATAGTTCAAATACAAGATAAACAAATAACAACGTAAGAGGGGGTATATAGGTTAAAATTTATTAATTTTTTCCTTACCTTTACCTTTAATACCTTTATTGAAATGGCGACCTAACTCAATAGGTAGTTTAAAGCCAAGTATGAATGAGGGATGAGTGTAGGATGATTGTGGCGCGATCTTGTAGTCTTGTTACTGACTAAGGCCGACATTCTCCTTAGACAGGACTGTTAATTCATAGCCCAACAGCCAATGGTATCTAGGGACCTTCCAAACTGTATATTTATTAAAGGTGGTATGATGAAAAGTACTGTTCGTAACTCCTCCGAAAGTGGTATATCGGTGCTCGATTGAATTCAAGTACTCGTACTTGAAACTCGATCTTGCACCGATAACGACCACTTTCCGGACTAGTGACGAAATATACTATTTTCTTTAATAATAAAGTATTCTCTCTCATTTTCCAACATTTTTACAAACATCTAGAGACCAAGAGAAATCTATTGATATCAAAATGTCTGATGCCTATACCAATTGTTGTATATCTCAATTTGGAGATAAAAATTTATAATTTTGTTTAGGTTATCTGTAGTATTACCAATTTCCCGTAGTGATTGTAAAATTGGTTCTTACCAGTTGTGCAAAATGTCTAATGCCAATCCATCCAGTTGTTTTCATATGCAAAATCAGGAAGTGATTGGGAGGTATTAATGGTGTTTCAGGAATGTCATTTTAGATTTTCAATGTGGCGTGCTGGAGCTTAGTGCTGGGTAAACGTTCTTTTACACGACTCTCAAGGAGGACTTTAAAAAAACCCAAGGACGAAGGAGTGCTCGGAGGAGTGATGAATTCAAATGACTGAAGCCCAGCCATCTCACACAAGGCTACTGCGTGAGATCTTTTAATTACCACGTTAATCTATAAAACAGCCTAAAGGTTTATCCAACTTCCAATAACAATTAGTTTTCTTTATGAATAATACTTTTTTATCTAGTATAATTAACTTACTTAGACCAAATACTGATCTAGGGGGATTGGCTTTTGATTGCAGGAAGTGAAGCATAACAAGTGAAGTGAAAAATATCTGTAAGAGGACGTGCAATCTAGCTTTAGGAATTCAAGACAGTACCATTTATCAATAAGAACAAGTGAAGTGAAAACTATCTGTAAGAGGACGTGCAATCTAGCTTTAAGAATTCAAGACAGTGCCATTTATCAATAAGAACAAGTGAAGTGAAAACTATCTGTAAGAGGACGTGCAATCTAGCTTTAGGAATTCAAGACAGTGCCATTTATCAATAAGAACAAGTGAAGTGAAAACTATCTGTAAGAGGACGTGCAATCTAGCTTTAGGAATTCAAGACAGTGCCATTTATCAATAAGAAGTGAAGTGAAAACTATCTGTAAGAGGACGTGCAATCTAGCTTTAGGAATTCAAGACAGTGCCATTTATCAATAAGAAGTGAATTGAAAACTATCTGTAAGAGGACGTGCAATCTAGCTTTAGGAATTCAAGACAGTGCCATTTATCAATAAGAAGTGAAGTGAAAACTATCTGTAAGAGGACGTGCAATCTATAGCTTTATGAATTCAAGACAGTGCCATTTATCAATAAGAACAAGTGAAGTGAAAAATATCTGTAAGGAAAACGTGCAAGTTAACTGTAAGAATCTATGAAGTGGAAACTAACAGTAAGGAGAAAGTGAACATTTAACAAAAAAAGGTAATCAAGTTTTCCCACTTCTTTACAATACCTAGTAAGAAATAATATTTTTTATACTAAGAGGTAGGGAATGGAAGTTGGATAAACCTTTTAACTAGGTTTGCAATAAATAATTTTGATATTTTTTACAAAAAACTGAGGACAGATTGACTGTTCATAGTAGTTTCTAAAACCAACAATTTCATTTGTTTACATTTTCTAAAAAAAATTTTTTTAGTACCTATTTATAAAATTTGTTATTTTACAGTTGTGAATATGGAACTTTTGTTTAATCAGTCGGTCTTTTAGACATAATTAATTTATTTTAGACAACTTTTAGACATATAATTATTTCTGTAGAAGACGGTACAGATAGATCATAGCTCATAGAAATAGCACATCGACACTATGCATTCCTCACCACAAAACGACAGTTTTCAATCGATCTTTTGTAGTCACAGCTTGCCGTCTCTGGAACTCTTTGCCTTACTCAATTAAGTCCATAGAATCCCGTCCCCGGCTGACGGCGGATCTGAGAAAATACCATCACAACCGGCGGATGGCCGTGGCGTGGCGGGATGGCGTGCTCTAGGCCTCTAAATTTGATGGGTACAATGTGTGTTAATTTCTCTATTGTAAATGTAGCTTTTCACATTTCATACCTAACATTTAAATGTCTTTGATGTACAGGGCATTTTTTACAATTAATTATTTATACCGTAGTGTTATATACACAATATGTAATGTATTGGTGTAGTTTTTCTATACCTACATTTAATTACCTAACGTTTAAATGTCTTTGATGTACAGGGCATTTTTTTACAATTAATTAATTATAATGCTATACACATGACATGTAATGTTTGAGTATTCATTCCCCCTCCCCCTTCCATCACACTTCTTTGAAACCACTTTTTTTACTCTGAGTGCATCAGACATTTGGAGATGTCAAACACTGTCCATATACGGACAGGAGAGGTTATGTCTTGAGTTTTAATGCTATTTCAAAGGGGGTCCGACATTAAAACACCCTGGGGGGTAATCCAGGACACTTTTATTTATTTTTTATAAATTTGGTTTTGAAACATAATTAAATAAGAGATGCAGGGATATAATAAATGATACACACTATTTACCATGGTAATGTCTTTAGTGGTGATATTCGAGTAGGGAAGGAGCTATAACCTAAAAATATGTAAAAAGTGTCCGGGATTAGCCGGTTTTACAGAACTTTCAAATTGTCAATAGCTTTTACTATAGTTGTAAAAAGCTATTGAAAAAGCTACTAAAAACAAAAAGCAATGTTGAGTCATTTCATGACTCAACTTGTCCACCCTAATGCCTTGAGTTTAGTCAAGTTGAATTCAACTCGCCAGAGGGTGAGTCGGCAAACTTCGTAGGAGTTGACTAAAGTTGACTTAATCAAGATGGTAATCAATGTGCGAGCATGAGTCGGCAAACATTACATGAGTTAGATTTTTACTTTAGTTGACTCAATAAGCGTCAAAGGAGTTCAAGTCTAACTCAAGTTGGAATTTCAACCAATTCCATGTCACCTTAATAAATCAAGTGGAGTCAATGTTAAACCTTACCAAGAATGAGTCGGTTCAAGTCAGCATTCTTTGGACAAGTTTAGCTCTAATTCGAGTTAGATTTTCAATTACTAGCACGACAATGCAGTGCATCGAGTGGAGTCAATGTAAACCCTTCCGCAGGACAAGTCGTTTCATAGGCATTCTTTAGTTGTGACTCGGGTGGACTCAAGTCAATGCACAATTCGAGTTGACTTAACTTGGTAACTAACTCGTCTCGACACATCACTATTTGGATTGACTCATCAATCGGTCATTTGAAAAGTATAAAGAAGAAATACACCCAAAATTGAAATCCATTTTCTGTGTTCTCAAAAAAAAAAAAAAAAAAAAAAAGAAAATAATACCCCCCGTCGCAGCAGACCTGCGTACTCAGCGAATTAAAAATTAGTAATATTAATTTTGACCAGCTAAACTTATAAACAAAATTTCATCATAAATAGGGAAATAAATGTCTATTCTCCTTAAGATATAAGGAAAGAGTATGCAGGTATGCTGCCATGGGGGACACTAAAAGTAGGTTTTTAGCATAGAAAAAATTTATTTCGACCATATAAAGCCATATAGTTTCATCAATATCTGTCCATAAATAAAAGAGTTTGCCTATTCTCCATATGATTAACATGGGAAAAGAGTATGCAGGTTTGCTGCCATGATAAGTACAAAAACCAAGATTTTTTACCTTAAATGGATGAATCTCAACCAAATAAAGCTAAATACTAAGTTTCATCCAAAAATATTGGTTAATAAGTGAAATATTAACACATCCTTATTCTCCATAAGATTAACATTGGAGCCCCAAAAGACAATGTACTGGCTTTAGACTTTGTAATATCTCGGTAACCAATGGAGATAGAGCAAAGCTTCAAAACACTAAATTGTGTGGTTTTTTGAGCTAAATCCAATGGTCAAAATTAAAATTTAAAATTTACATATGAAAAATGCAAAAAACCCATTTTTGGGGTACAAAACCCCCCAAAACTACCCCTTCCGGTAGATCGATATGTCTGGTTTTCGAACTCATCCGAATAAACGTAGGATTACACATCTCTAACAAATTTGGTGTCGATCGGACCATTTTTACGAGAGTTATCGTATCTAGGGACACATACATATATATATATACATATATATAAATTTTAATGACTATTATTTTTGGTCTCTGGGCACCTCAAAACGAAAAAGTAACATGGTCCCGGGCTTAGGTCTTTCCATGAGACCTACGGTAATAGCTTATTCCCTATGGGAAATTCGCTAAAAACAGATAGTGCACACAGCGCTTGAGTTAGCTTATCCAAATAAGTTCTTTACAGTTGCAATGTTTACACTAGACCCACCCTGGACTCGTCAAAGTTGTAGCTGTGGTCCATGGAGGCGTTGCGGCGCAGTGAGGTGTCCCGGCTCGGCCCCAGCTCGTCCTTGAGGGTGTCAAAGCCCGACTGGTCGAGGTGCACCTTGGCAACTGCTCGCTCCACGTCGTCCGTCACCAGCTCCACATTGGTGATGCACTGCGTCACTATGTCCTCCCGGCCGATTGCCTTCAGCGCCTTCTCTAAGTTGTTTCCTGTAAGTGTAAAGGTAAGCCTTTAATAGCTGTAAGATTTTGATAAAGAGAACGTGTTTACTTTTGCCAACAAAAAGGGAAAGGTTTCACTTGGAAATGAATGTAAATGAAAGGGGAAAACAACCACAAGTAAAGAAACAGAATCAGACCCAGCAAACTCACAATTCATGAAGTTTCTCTTCTGGGGAATGATTTTTAAAATTTACTTTCGTTTGGTAATTTTGTTTTGACCACAAAGCACTAAGATTTATGTGATTTTTACTTAATGTCCAACTATCACTTGCAATCACTCAGTTGTGAACAGCAATTTTATTCTAATTATTGCATTTTTGTGCTTTTGAAATGGTAGAACAAAATAATTCTAACAGGTACAGTACACTCTCGTTCATCGGAACTAATGTGGCGGATGGCCGGTTCAGATGACAATGAACAATGAACCTATAGGAATAAAAACAACACAGGAAATAAAGATCCAAAATCTTTATTCTCATATCCCATATTCATATTCCACTCATATTCCAGCAGACAACTGACTTCCACGTAACACAGGTGCAGTCGCGACTCGAGACAGACTGAATGACAGTTTGGGAAGTGGTCGAAACGGATGTTCACTACCTGCTCCCTTCATCTTTCTATTTTTGTGCGAATACTCCACGGCCTCGTAAATCACATCGATGGGTACAGATTATGGAAAACGCCTGATGACGTTTGATGCAAAATGTGATACTGTTGTGCGGATAGAACGAATGGAAATTGAAGGTGCTAAAACGGAAAAATTATTTATTTCGTAAGAAAAAAAATTAATAATATCCAGATTTTCAGTTCCGATGAAGCGGAGTTCCGATGTCGCGAGTTTGATGAACGAGAGTGTACTGTACTAACAATTTAAAACTTCTATGATATTTTTAGGTAAAATTAAGCTTTTAGGTTTTAATGAGGCAGTTTATAATCAATTATGGATGTTTTTCAAATTTGATTTTTACTCTTTCGATACAATAGATTTGTAGTTAAAAATCTGGAACTTTCATAGAAAGAAAATTTATTATAGAATTATTTTGTTTCCCTTTTCAGAAGCACAAAAATGCAATACTAATCTAATCACACTTTCTTACTAATAACTAACAATTAGACCACAAACATTATGAGACATGCAATGACATCCACTGATACTACTGTTTCAGAGAGATTAAAACAAGGATAAGATCCAGTCCCGAACTACCTGCACTATGTTTGCTCTACTGACCGGTGGCCTGGTTGCCCTTGCTGGTCATCCAGAAGCGCAACATGACCATGGCTTGTTGGCGCACATTGTTGCGGTACTCAGATCGTATCAGGTCCACATCCGACTGAGTCAGACCGAGCTCCAGCGCGAGTGGCTCCCAGTCCATCGACAGCAGGTTGCAGATGTCGGACAGTCTGATGTCCGCTCTGTGGATCGTCTCTGTGTTGCCTAACGCACAAATTGGGGTTAATATCAATCAGAAGACAGTGGTTAACTGCAAAATTTTATTTCAGAATTAAGTTTGATGTGTAAAAGTTAAGATTGGACAATTACCGGTTTTTATCAATTAAAAAAAACCATATCTGAGAATTGATAACAGATGACAGTTATTTGTTTTCGGTAGGGATGGGTCGGTTGATAATGTCGGTTGTCGATTTTATCACGGTTTTTAACGAAAAAACCGATAACAGAGAATTGATAACACATGTCGGTTTTCATTTAAAAAAAACCTAGTCATTTAAAAAAAATTAGACATGGGATGGTAAAAAATTTCTTAAGCCATAATTCAAATTGTTTTTAACTTTTTTTAAGTGGTTGGATTTTATTCTATTCTCCCACATATTTCATAAATTCCTACTAAAATACAATAGTAAAAGTTTTATCTTTTAGTTTTTGATCAAAATTGCAAATTTGCCCACTGAAATAGTTTTATTGCTTTTTGACTGCTTTCAGATAAAATATAAAGCCGCGTCCGCACTGGCCGAACATTCGTGGCAAACTTGTTCGGGGAACACAAAAATCAACAAACATTCTTAACGAACAATTTACCGGCCATATGATTTACATTCTAAAAGGTTAGCAACGAACAAACAAAAGTTCGGAAGAACTTTGTTCGGCGAACATGTTCGGCCAGTGCGGACGCGGCTTAAGGCTAGTTAGTTATATAGTAGGATAAACATTTAATATTTATATATTTTCTTGCAATAACCATTACTGGTCTTTTTAACAAAGCGTAAATGTGTAAAAGGCAGAAAATAGGCATTAGCTTGATTTTAGATGGTAACCTTGAGTTGTTTCATGTTTATATCTAAAAAAAAAAAAAAAAAAATGAAACCCGACAACCGGTAGGAGTGAAAAACCTAACCAAAGCCGAACCTATAAATTTTTCAACCGACCCATCACTAGTTTTTGGTTTATGAAAACGTAAGCAGAAATCACTTAAAAAAAAAACCATGGTAATACCTTTAATACCTTTATTGAAATGGCGACCTAACTCAATAGGTAGTTTAAAGCCAAGTATGAATGAGGGATGAGTGTAGGATGATTGTGGCGTGATCTTGTAGTCTTGTTACTGACTAAGGCCGACATTCTCCTTAGACAGGACTGTTAATTGATAGCCCAACAGCCAATGGTATCTAGGGACCTACAGTTTAACGTGGGATCCGAACCACAATTTCAACCTCCCATATACGAATTGGTCTAATTATGAGGATGGTACTTATGGATGAACTAGTATTCACTAGTGCGGACGTTAATCCCCACCAGGGAATATCGCATCCACAAGCCATCGCTCATAACTATCCACAATTCGTGACCTCCAAGTAGCTGGATTACAGGACGTCGCCACCGTCCCAGTCTATGATATATTTTGCAATGGTGCTATGAAGATAACAATACAATTGTAATTTAAGATGGCTACATAGGATAAAGAAAACATGCCGAGAAGAGCTCTATTTTTAGACTTGATTGCTTTTTGACCTCTTTTAGAAAAACAGAAGGCAAGTTTTATGGTACGATAAATATTTAATACTTATGCATTTTCCTGGAATGCCTAATTGGTATATTTAAAAATAAATGTATAAGAGACAAATTAGGGCTCAGCCCGATTTTAGGTGGTAACCTGGAGTTGTTTCAAGAGTATTATCTAAATTAAACCCAATAAAAAAAAAAAAAAAAAAAAAAAAAAAAAAAAAAAAAAAAAAAAAAAAAAAAACACACACACAATGGGTGCCAGTGAAAAACCGAACTGTTAAATTTAGCAATCAATCCTTCACTATAGTAAGATTCACGAAAATAGTCCGATGGAAATTTTAACAGCTGTGTCCCCCCTCACCCCCTCCCGCCCTGCAATGATGCCATTTTTTGTTATGTTTACCATCTGTAATACCGTATAAACATGTGTTTCAGAGTAAATTTGGCAACAATGTGCCGACTCTCGTCGGACTATTTTCGTGAATCCTACTATAGTATAAAAGTTCAAAATATGAAATTGTACAACATTTTAAATGCAGTAAAACTGCATTAAGATTCTGTAGTACCGACCGCCTTGGATTTTTTATTGCCATAAGACTAATGTTACATTTCAATCATCCGCTTTGGCTGTAATATTGGTCAAAAAAGTTTCATCTTTATGTCATTTTAAAGAAAATTTTAATGCCTAGGTTGAAATGAAATCAACATTTTTATATTATTATTTCATTAATAAACAACCAAGTATACTCAACATTGTTTGCACAAAAATGGATGCATTTTTTCAGTAGTTTAATCTCATAAATCACTCTACAATTGAGTTTTTTAGTGTAATAGATAATAAAATTTCCTTTAAGATAACATAAAGATTATTTTCTTTTAAATAAATACTAAAGGCGTAGCAGATGTTTGAAATTTAACATTAGTCTTATCGGAATATAAATCCAAGGTGACTGGTAGTGCAAACTCTTAATAAAAACATCAATAAAATTCTATCCCAAAATGTAAGATTTAAAAATTTGATAATACAAAGTAAAATTAATATACAGTGTCATAAAATGATTGCAGTAATAAGAAAAAATCGTCCATCCCTCTTACTGTCAATGCTGGCAGTTCGGTGTAAGTGTTCACAACACCACTGCACAGTACTCTTGGTTTGAGAGAAATTAATACTATAATTACAGCATAAAGTTAACACAAGACGTTAAAAAGTATGCTGAACAGGTATATATTTAAACATCACAAGCATTGCGTTTTCTACTGATTGTTGCCATTGCAATTAAACTCAATAATTAAAAAGTGACGTAGAAACTTCCTGTTTCACACTCGTTCTGTTCATTAACTGAAGGTCACAAGCAGAGTGCAGTTGTATAAAAAGTTTTTATGAATTTCTGATTACAGTAGTTGCAGGTTGATTTATTAATTTATATAATTTACAATGAGAGACACATTGTTTTAGTTATTTCTGCAACCTTCTTTGATGACCTTCTACTTAAAAACAGCAAAATTTATTTTTACTTGAAAACTATTAATAAAATTAATGAAGGAATTAAGTGTATTTTAGCGATACACTTATTACTAAAGTTGTATATAACCTAATGATGCTGTAATATAATTTAGTCAGAATAATTTAGATCAAATTGATTAAGATTCATCCAACTATTAGTCAGAATAATTTAGATCAAATTGATTAAGATTCATCCAACTATTACTGAGTTTTGACAGTGACAGTAGACTAACCCAAGCCATGGTCGCGCAGGAAGCTGTAGTTCTTGTCGACCAGGTAGAGGTCGGACTCGGAGGGCGTGGGTTCGCGGACGATGTCCTCGGGCAGGGTGATGTTGAGGGTGCACACCGGCATCTGGCATGGCTCGCCTCTCGCCACCTGTAACCGCCGTCATCTGTTAACGATATGTCCAGTGGTGATGGGTCGGTTGCAAAATTTATCGGTTCGGTTTCGGTTTGGTTTTTCACTTACACCGGTTGTCGGTTTTTTGGTTGTTCGGTTTATTTTAGATGTAAACATGAAACAACTCAAGGTTACCCGCTAATCTAAACTATTTTCTGCCTTTACACATTTATGCCTTTTAAATAAGACCAGTTAGTTATTGCAAGAAAATATATAAATATGTAAATATTAAATGTCTATCCTACTATTTAACTGGTCTTATATTTTATCTGAAAGTAGTCAAAAAAGCAATATACAACCATTTTAGTGGGAAAATTAGCAATGTTAATCAAAAACTAAAACTAAAAGATAAAAACTTTGAATATTGCATTTTTGTAGGAATTGATTAAATATGTGGGAGTATAAAATAAAATCCAACCATTTAAAAAGTTTAGATATACCCTCAATTTATGGCTTAAAAAATGTTTTATTATTCCATGTCTAAATTTTTTTTTAATTACTATATTTATTATGTGTTATACAAATGCATTTTGTTAAGATAATTATTTTTAGCTTCAATTCAGTAAAATAATAATTTTATATATTTATAAAAAATAAGAACTGTTGTAGTATTTTTGAGTTCATTATTGAAAACAACATAGTAAAAAAATAATTCACCTATATAGGTTGAGCCATAGGTCGAACAACTTTTATTTAAGTTTTATTCAATTTGTGAAATTCCGACAAAAAAAATGAGCTATAATTTGTTTATGTAGGACAATTAGATAAAAAACCGAAAATATTGTACTTGGGAACTGATAAGGTTGTAAATCAAACAAACGATCGCTGGCCTAGCCGGATGTGAAACAATAGAGCTCTCATGTTACAGTTGTATGGTTATCCTCCTAGAACCAGAAATCCTTTCTTTTGTGATTGATTTCTGTTCAACTTTTTATCTTTAGTTAGTAGAAAAAAACCGATAAACCGAAAACCGACATGTGTTATAAATTCTCGGTTATCAGTTTTTTTGTCAAAAACCGGTAAAACCGACAACTGACCCATCCCTAATGTCCAGCTTAGTCGTCCGATTAGTGTTATTAACCTCTTCACTCATTAGATTAGCTATAAACCTCGTATCACACTCTCACACTCTATCTATTACTCTTTCTCTCCAATAAAAACTAAATTTATTGTGTTGTATATTAAAATAATAAAATTTATTACTTACTTTCATTTGCAAGCCCACTTTTGGTGCCTAAGGCAACCCAAAATTGTCTATGGAATTTGATCTGGATAAAAATTAACTTTTTTCTACCTAAATAAACAAGGAGAAAAAATACTCATTGTGGAAATAAGAGTTTGAAAGGATGAAAGGCCCCCTGATTATTTTTTGTTTAAGTTATTATATTCAATGAATATTTAAATTTAAAATATATTCTATTTAGGGATGGACGGGACCCGAAATTTCGGGTATTTTTTCGGGAGCAAATTTGTCCCGATCATCGGGCGGGATTTTTATTTTACTCGGGAATGTATCGGGACGGGAACTGCCGAACGGCACGGCGATCTCGGTCGGCGCTCTCGGCCGGCGATCTCGGTTGGCGATCGCGGCCGGCGGTCTCGCTAACGAGGAACGGCACAAATACACGCGCCCACATTCCACAGACGCCAGAGACGATCTATTGTTCAGCTTATCTATTGTTCGACATCCGGCAGTAATTTATTCAAGAGGGGTGTTTTTTGCTCCTAGTACCAAATGCTACTTTCTGAATTAATTGTCGCAGAAAACTAAGCGATGGCTCGTTTGATTAGTCTAATTCTTACAAATTAAACAAAATGTCAACCAAAGTTGTGTGACTTTCCAATCAAAGGGAAAATGGCAAAGTATTGTTAAATAAATCAATCTTTAATTGAATTACTGTTTTATAATTTTAAAAGCATCTTATTATAATTTAATATAATTTAAAAAAAAACTTCAAATCCCATTAAATATATTTTTTTGAAATTAAACATTACAAATACATTTATTAGATTTTGAGGTTCATAACTTTACACTTTCATTGTTTTTATTGATTTTTTCATAATTTTTTTTTTAATAGCAAAAAAGCTAAATGAATACATAGAAATAAAAATAATAATAATTAGGTCAAATAGTGTATATTTTTAAAGTTCAATTATTATGATAATCTCTAAGTAAGAACCTGTCTCAGTTAAATCAATAAGTATAAAAAATGAAAAAAAAACATTTCTTGGGGTTATAAATGGCTTTGGTTTGTTGAATCACTTCATTCCTTAGTGTGAATATTTATTATAATATCTTCTTTTTTTAACTGAGCAGGCCTTAGGCCTATTTATGTTATGCAGTTTTGTTTTCTTTAAAATATTCCAATTGTTTTAATCTATATTTTTATGTACGTAATTTTTCTTTTCGTTCTTTATATAAAACGTTTAATATTTCATTCAACAAAACTTTTATAAAATTTTTAATGGATTTTTTTATATGTATATTGTTTAGTGATTTGATTTAAATTTTTTGGTTACAAGAAAATTTATATTTTATCCTTATCTCATTGTATACTGCAAACTCGCCTGCGGCTCGATGGGGGCTACGCCCCCATGCCCCCATAGAGGTTGCCCCGAATTCATTAAAAGCAAAAATATGTAGTTGTTATAGAGTTAACGATTAAAGTAATAATTTTGAATGCCAGAGCTCAAAGTACACTATTTCATAAATAATTATTGTTAATGATGAGATGATACTAGATTGGATAGGTAAGAAAATAATCAGCGAAAACAATAAAAAACCTATCAAATCAAAATAATAGATAGCCTTACAACGGGACACTATCGGACATAGGCTATACTTTTCACAAAAAAGTTGAACACAAAATAAGAATACTTAAAAAATGGGTTGGAACCTGCCAAAGACCCCTACGGAACATAAATATACTATTTATTAATAAATAAAATAATGATATGTGAAATAATAATTAGTTATAAGAATATTCTACTTAGTATTATTAATGTAGGTTGCGTTAAATTTCTGGGAGTATTTAAGGTATTCTGTAAAAAGTCGATGTGGAGTAAAAAATATCAGTTTTAATTAAAACGAGTTGTAACTAACGGGCTGCAAAATGAAAATAAATGCAATTTGGATAATGGTATAGATTAGGTAAGGTGTTAAGTTTATTTTAGAGAAGTTTTAATTCAAGGACTTTTAGCTGCATTTGACGTTGTAGGTATTGTTCGTTGTAGTAGTTTAAGTGATAATGTTTCTCTGTTAGTTAGCCAGGGCTTAGAATTGCTATCTGGCGTATCCAGTTCCGCCACGGGGAGGCCGAGAAACGCAGGAACCATATTTACACATATATACAAATTAACATAAGACACAACGGGCAGTTTGATATGCAGTTACCCTAGCCTCTGCGATATATCTCAAAATCATAACTAAAACGACATCGGGGAGGTTGGTTAAGCAATTCCCTTCGCCTCTGCTGACAAAACGTGGAAACTAATGAAACACACAAAAAAAAAAATATAATAAACAGGGACTTTTGATGGGCAGGCCCCCTATCGTACTGCCATAAAAACGTCACAATCCAACGGGGAATTTTGATAAAGCAGGCCCCCTGGCTTACTGCTCAGTACAATAAGGCTTCAACGAAGAAGTTCGTCATACACAATGTTTTTTGCATATGCGACTCCTTCGCGAACCCTATCGGGACGTACCAGAATAGCGATGTTGTCTGGATGTCGAACTCTACTGAGTAAGACGTACAACTGACCATGAGTGAAGCAGTCCGTCCGAAGATCAACACCAACTGACTCTATTGTTTGACCTTGGCTCTTGTGCCCGGTCATACAATAGGCCAACATCAATGGAAATTGACGTCGGCGAACTTTTAACGGCGAGCCCTCGACAAAGGGAAACGTAAATTGTATTCTAGGGATACAAATAGGTTCCCTTTGTCCAGGCAGTCGGACTGTGATCAACCGGTTGGTGATCGCAGTCACTATGACTTTTGTGCCGTTAACAAGCCCTTCAGCGATGTTGAGGTTCCGCATAACGAGGCACACGGAACCAATCTTCAGACGGAGTACATGATCAGGAACGCCTTTGCCAGTAGCTTGGTTCAAAAGCTGAACATCGACATCCAGCCCATCATCACATTCTCTGTCAACAGTGTCGGCACTTCTCAGCTCGTAAATGTTCCCGTCCAAGGAGTTTAATATGGTGTTATTAATCTCCTTAACGTTCACAATCAGAGTCGAGAGAATGGCCCTGTTGGCGCAGAGGTCTGGGTCCAAGAGATCATTTGTAGGAAAAACGAAATCAATCAGATCGGACAAGGATGTGAAATACCTAATACCCGTCAGAGGAATTAGTCTCTCGCAATCCCTGCACTCACCAAAAAAAATAGAACTAATTGTTCCGTTGCCTACCCCGAGTAAGAATTCGGAGTAAGCAGTGGAACCACTTGTCCTGTGCGGTGTAGTCAGAGAAAAGATTTTGAAGTACCGCCACAGATGCGACGCCCGAAGTGAAACACTGGCAACGTCAGATGGAGTACGTGCCTTTGCCACAACGGGCGCTATCTGACGGAAATCACCCGAGCAGAGAAGGATCTTGTCACCGAATGGCACATTAGAGTTCATTAAATCTCTCAGAGATCTATCGATGATCTCAAAGATGAACTTATGCGTCATTGGTGCCTCATCAAAAACGATAAGCTGGGCAGCTCTGATGAGCTCTGCTCGCTGAGATCCGTTGGTAATACTCCAAAATCAAGAACCATCCCCAAGATCAAGTGGAATTCGGAACATGCTGTGCGCCGTTGTGCCTCACGGCATGTTTCCAGCGGCAATGCCGGAGCTTGCAACAGGGAGAGCCACTTGGCGACAGCCTCTCACATAAGCAAGAATGACACGAATGAGTGAGGTTTTCCCATACCCACCAGGGCCATCTAAGAAAATGAGCTTAGATGAGCCTTGGCGCTTATGAAGGAGGCAACGCACGTGATCAAAAACGCGTCGTTGGTCTTCAGAGAGCTTTGGTCCCCATTCTTCGACGATGGCCATTTGATGGTTTTCCCCGAAGGTGAGGAGCTCCCTGCCTAACTCAGTCGTGTCATCTTGCACATATGGGAGGCCGTGGTCGACTAAGGAAGATCCCTGCCGGCGAAGACTACGATCAATTTCCAGAAGAGCGAGTTTGAATGCCAATTCTGGATCGTGTGGGTTTCGTTCAATGTGGTCCTCGCAAAGAGAGTTTTTGAAAGCATCCCACAAAAGAGCTGCGGGAGCTCCCATGTTGCAGAGGAGCACAAAGAACGAACGCAGTCTTGGCCCCAACATAAATTGGGAAGCCTCGCGCAGGACGTAATGGTATTCTTCCTCGTCTTCGACTAAGCCGAGTTTGCGAGCAACCTCCTGAAAAGTGCGGCAATTACTTCCACCACGAGACAGGAGGTCAGCATAGCCACGACAAGGAATACACATCAATAGAATCCTGAGGTAATATTGTTCACTTCGGCTGGGGGAGACCCAAAACAAGCGACAAACCTTTTCACCACGCTGGCGGGCAGTGATGAAATGGATGCCGTCTGGGTGGTCGAAAACCTCCCCCTTATTAGGGCGTTTTGTATGAACTATATAATGTTCATAAAAGGATTGGTATGTAAGTCCATCTAAATCGGCTACTAGAGGGCGATCGAAGTACACAATCAACTTAGAGCTTGCTCTGGAGATTACATCTTCCAGTTGGCCGGGACGGAAACATACCGACTGCTTCCCTTCCAGGTGAACCGGAAGACATTCAACGGTTGGCTCGGACTCAGAAATGGGAAATCTCAAAAGCGGCCAGCACGCGTCACTGGCCCCGACCATTCTCTTCGTCACGTAATGATCTACCTCATCATCTTGTTTGCTGAAGGGAGTTACAGTAACGTTCTGTAAAGAACCTCCCTTCATAAGATATTTGAAGAGGTATTTAATTACGCGACGCGTAGAAGCAAGCTCTAAGTTAATATGGGCTTCATATTTCAGCAATAACGCTGAATTGTAGGGCACAACCCAACCATCATGAACATTAACATTTTTGTTCCTAGACCTAATCACTCCATTGTTGGAGTAGTCACGTCGATACTGAACGAACCCACTTTCATCGACATGAGTGGTTTCACAAGCAGGCTTTGGAAAGAACTTAGAGCAGTAACCCCTTGCAGAGTCCCAGCAAGGAAAGTCAGTTCTGTGATCAGATCCACAAGGACCGTGAATCATATGTCTCAAAACCAACTTTCTCAGCCGACCCTCGGCTTCTTCTTCGGGAGGTAAATCTGCGCGAATAATGGAGTCAATTTCGGACGCTTGTACTGGCCCATCACCTTCGATCTTGAACACAATGTGTGCATGAGGAAGGCCCCTCATCTGCATCTCTATGACATAGACGAGGTAGACCGTGCGCCCGAATATTGCTACACAACGCAGATCACGAAGAAGTTCCAGAAGCTTTATCCGGAAGACTCTGCAAGCGGTACTTGGGTCACTGCGGCTGCCACCGCGGGGACAAGCTTTCTTGTTCTCTTCCCAAGTCGCACTATACGTGAATGTAAGAAAGAATGTGGGGGATCCCAGGCGTGAAACAAGTGCCATTGCGTCCTCGTAATGGACTTTCATATACCTTGGTCCCCCAGTAAATGAACTGGGAAGGTAGATTTCCCCGGGCTGTACCCCGCCCTCACCCTGAACGGTTTCATCATTATTGATATCCTCTGCAATTTGCCTACCAGTACGATCACCCTGTTGAGCCTGAATAAGCTCATCCAGAGGACCTGTCCGCAAAGCATTTTGGACCGACTTTGACTGAGCAAACTTTATATAACGCAGTTTTTCTTCCTCGTACCTCGCAAACATCTCAACCTGCCACACTTGAGACAGACGGCCGAGGTGAGAAAAGCGAGGATGAGAAAGAAGAAGGCAACGAGAATAGTTAAACTGTGTTAACTTTTTGCCACGATTGTCAAGTCGACCAACATGCCAACCCAAAGTGCCTTGCGGATAAAGGAGGGGATACTGGAAGGGTTCCATGAGGGGACTCAAAAGATCAATTGAGGTTGGACGATCTGATCCAACCTTCCAAATAGTTAATCTCCGGGGTTCAGTGACAGATTCATCCGTACTTAAAACGGCGTGCACTTCAATGCCTGTTTGCTTATCGCCGAGAACATTGCCGTGAGTAGATCTGTTCGTTAATTCAAAATCTAAATGAGATTGACGGCTCATTGGCCAAACGACGAAACTCCCTGATAAACGGATTTTCACGAGAAAGATAACGTGTAATGCTATCAGTGATTCCGCCATCAAGGGACCTACCCAAGGCAATATTCTTGCGTTCCTCGCCATCATCGATGTACAGACGGAATCTGTTTACAAACTGAACGATCCCAGCATCAGTTTTAAACTTTTGACCAGGATTGTCCAGGCTGTAAACTTGATGGTACATCCTACCTTCAATCTTAAAAAAAGAAAGTCCTTTAGGATGTCGATACCCACCTGTCACCTCGAGTGCGCAAAATGCAAAGAGGTCATTGAATGCACGCGCGCGTTCTAGAAAACGACGATCAAAATAAAATGGCTCTTCAAGAGGAGGAAGATCCAAGACATTATACGCCCCCTCTCCACAACACCATTTTTTCCTGCCTTTTTCTTCTTCAAATAACCGTGAATTGCAGAATGAGCACCTGAATACATCACTATCCCAGAGACTAATCTTAGATAGTTTAAAAGGATTTATTTTATTGAGTAAATCCCCCCTCCAACTTGCCATTGGACCGTTAGAGACAATATCTCTGGCCAAAGACATCGGCAGATGCCTCATTTCATTTAATTGAGGATTTTTGAGGCGGAAAATACCCTCTGCCTTGAAGCGTCAGGATGCTGCTGACTATGCCGCTGCACTGCTGCCCTGTGGACCTCAGGGTGTCGTTGCCTGTGTCTAGCAACTTCATCAATTCGCTTCTCTGGGTGATTCTCGCGATAACGTTTTTTTGCCGCCTTTAATTGTTCAGCGCGAGTGTTGTCGTCGAGAGTCTTAGGTCGCCCCCGCTTGGTCCTTTTAGGTATTTCTCGACCTGTTTTACTCTCATCAGTATCCGCGGCAGACACATAAATCTGCTTAGAAAGGGGGGGCATAACAACATCTGGTTTAAAAGTATGCAATTCATCATCAAACTCAGGCATAGGCGGCTAAAGGGGGGGGTTGGGGGGGCTTAGCCCCCCCAGACTTCCGTGGCATTGTAGGAAAAACTTCATATTTTAAAATAATAAATTTATACGTTGACTGATGACGTTTCCAAAAAGCAATTTTGCAGCAGAGGCTGAATATAAAATTATAGTGTAAATAATAGAATGTTGGAATACAAATTTCAATAGATTCAAGATTAGGCTAAATTAATATGGGAGGGCTACAATCACACATCGGTATTTGTTTCTTATATGCATAAGAAATTATTGATTTTTTGGTTATTTTGAGCTAGCGTCTAAAAAGCGCAGAAATTGAAAGAATACTATTAACTAAACATTGGGTGAAAATTACATATTGCTAAGTTTTACGGTTTTTGAGTTCTGCTTCCTTAAAGTCAGCCATGTCGTTGATGATCGTGAAGAACGCATCTCCGTCCGAGGCCGCGAAACTTTGTTAAACGAACTCAGACTCAGCCAACTTTACAGCGCCCTGCGGCGGCTAGGTTGTTTGTTATTGATATATAGGCGAGAAATACTTTCAAAAGTTAGTCACAGTGAAAATAACACAGGTAATCACTTGGCAAATCAACCGTGTGGCTATACGTTGCGGCGAAAGGATACTTCCGTCAACAACCTGATCTTGGTTTATTTATTGCTGTCTAGATTGCCAAACGTATGACTTAACGCTAAAATATGATTTGTTTTTAGTAATTGAAAG
Organism: Neoaliturus tenellus; assembly: GCA_030545055.2. Lineage (NCBI taxonomy): Eukaryota > Metazoa > Arthropoda > Insecta > Hemiptera > Cicadellidae > Neoaliturus > Neoaliturus tenellus. The sequence goes on from CM061534.1 coordinate 124,471,866, forward strand.
TATTTCTGACCTATATATATCAATAAAAACATAACCGCCGCAGCGGGCTGTATAAACTTACCTGCGTATGTTTAGTGTCCCTGCCTCGGCTGGAGATGCGTTCGCCGCGATCATCGGTATCATGGCTGAATTTACGCAAGCAAAACTAAGAAACTCTCAAAATTAAAAAAGTAAAGTTTTCACACAATGTTGAGTGAATGGGGGGCTAGCCCTAAAAATTCAAACTGGGTACCGAGTTAAATGATCTTCTTTCAATTAATGTATGATTTTTTAAGATACCTATAATCAAAAAGTTTTTGGCTTATGTATAACAAACAATTACTCTCCCAAAATTATCTATCACCCTCAACAGTATCCTTCCCAAACTGATGCCATAGCACTGTTTTCTCACTTTTCGTCAAATAGACCTAGCAGTACACAATTGTAAATTTCAGATGTCAAGTTGGTGTACCACCCGTCCCGTCTGCTCTCTGACCCTTTGGTATGCATTCTGGGCAAGGAATCTCTTTTTAGCAGTACTGATTACTGATAATGATAATGTTATAGTCCAGTAATAAGTTTCCAAGCTATCTGGCTTTTAGATCCCAGCATCAGTTTTAAACTTTTGACCAGGATTGTCCAGGCTGTAAACTTGATGGTACATCCTACCTTCAATCTTAAAAAAAGAAAGTCCTTTAGGATGTCGATACCCACCTGTCACCTCGAGTGCGCAAAATGCAAAGAGGTCATTGAATGCACGCGCGCGTTCTAGAAAACGACGATCAAAATAAAATGGCTCTTCAAGAGGAGGAAGATCCAAGACATTATACGCCCCCTCTCCACAACACCATTTTTTCCTGCCTTTTTCTTCTTCAAATAACCGTGAATTGCAGAATGAGCACCTGAATACATCACTATCCCAGAGACTAATCTTAGATAGTTTAAAAGGATTTATTTTATTGAGTAAATCCCCCCTCCAACTTGCCATTGGACCGTTAGAGACAATATCTCTGGCAAAGACATCGGCAGATGCCTCATTTCATTTAATTGAGGATTTTTGAGGCGGAAAATACCCTCTGCCTTGAAGCGTCAGGATGCTGCTGACTATGCCGCTGCACTGCTGCCCTGTGGACCTCAGGGTGTCGTTGCCTGTGTCTAGCAACTTCATCAATTCGCTTCTCTGGGTGATTCTCGCGATAACGTTTTTTTGCCGCCTTTAATTGTTCAGCGCGAGTGTTGTCGTCGAGAGTCTTAGGTCGCCCCCGCTTGGTCCTTTTAGGTATTTCTCGACCTGTTTTACTCTCATCAGTATCCGCGGCAGACACATAAATCTGCTTAGAAAGGGGGGGCATAACAACATCTGGTTTAAAAGTATGCAATTCATCATCAAACTCAGGCATAGGCGGCTAAAGGGGGGGGTTGGGGGGGCTTAGCCCCCCCAGACTTCCGTGGCATTGTAGGAAAAACTTCATATTTTAAAATAATAAATTTATACGTTGACTGATGACGTTTCCAAAAAGCAATTTTGCAGCAGAGGCTGAATATAAAATTATAGTGTAAATAATAGAATGTTGGAATACAAATTTCAATAGATTCAAGATTAGGCTAAATTAATATGGGAGGGCTACAATCACACATCGGTATTTGTTTCTTATATGCATAAGAAATTATTGATTTTTTGGTTATTTTGAGCTAGCGTCTAAAAAGCGCAGAAATTGAAAGAATACTATTAACTAAACATTGGGTGAAAATTACATATTGCTAAGTTTTACGGTTTTTGAGTTCTGCTTCCTTAAAGTCAGCCATGTCGTTGATGATCGTGAAGAACGCATCTCCGTCCGAGGCCGCGAAACTTTGTTAAACGAACTCAGACTCAGCCAACTTTACAGCGCCCTGCGGCGGCTAGGTTGTTTGTTATTGATATATAGGCGAGAAATACTTTCAAAAGTTAGTCACAGTGAAAATAACACAGGTAATCACTTGGCAAATCAACCGTGTGGCTATACGTTGCGGCGAAAGGATACTTCCGTCAACAACCTGATCTTGGTTTATT